>OX459043.1:34102204-34255291 GCA_949775005.1 Orthosia gothica
CCTTGCCGAATGTCAAAAGTTATGATTGTGACATTATATTAAACAACGAGAAGCTAGAATTCGTCGACAAAACGGTTTTCCTGGGGATCACGCTAGACTCAAGGTTACAATGGGGTCTTCATATAATATCACTTGCGGGGCGGTTAAGTTCGGCAGCTTATGCTGTTAGAAAAATTCGTCAATTTACTGATGTAGATACCGCGAGGCTGGTCTATTTTAGTTACTTTTATAGCATAATGTCTTACGGTATATTACTATGGGGAAAGGCTGCAGACATTCAGTCAATTTTTATTCTGCAAAAACGAGCTATCAGAGCGATATACAATCTTCGCCGGCGCGATTCTCTAAAGGAACTGTTTATGGACATTAACATCATGACGGTACCCTTGTCAATATATTTACGAAAACATCATGTACGTGAGAAAGAATTTACATTTTTTTTGTAAAAACAGCGATAGACATAGTTATGTTACTAGAAATAGGGACCAGTTAATTCAACCAGGTTTCAGGCTGGCTAAAGTATCGTCATCTTTTATGGGGTACTGTATAAAATGATACAATAAAATACCGCCTCACATTCTAGAACTGAATGGGGCGAAATTCAAAACTTTTATAAAACGCACACTATGCAGGCAGGCATATTATAGGTTGGGGGATTACATCGCTGATAAAATGCTTGGCTCAGCGCTAGTCCAGCTCCACAGTCACTAGGGCACAATAACAAGTTATAAGAAAAAAAGTTCTGAAGTATTGTTGGACCTGCTGAAGACTGTATGAATGTATTTGTGTTGTATAAACTCAATTTATTTTTATATTATATAACTTGTACAGTCTAAAACTGTACATATTTTGCTGACGCGGTGCCGTGCACCATACGTGCGTCATTCCAATAATATTATAAATACACATGAAACACTTTAAATCAATGAGTACGATAACTGCTACGCGGTGACTAACATTAGAGAAAGGAATCGTCAACAGTATTACTTGTAAACACAAAAATACGTAATAAATCTACGAAAACTGAGTGATCTTTTTCTCTTCGTGCTTCAACCTCAACAACAACCAACTCTGCAAGTGTACGAACCGTACATTTTTGGTCCTTCGAGCCGGATGTTGGTGCCACTGTGTCTCTTTACGGTAGCGAATCGGTTTAGCTGGTCTCCCAGAAGCGGGTCGCCCCAGCTAGATTGAGAAGTCGCATAATATCGTGACAGAGGTGCAAGGGTGCTGAGTTCCACTGACCATTTCAAATCAAGTAAGTCAACGATTTCAAGATTTGAAACGGAGAAGACTACAAGCAACGCAGTGGCCTTCGCAATACAACGCAACGCTCTCCTGCCACAGTCAACGACGTGTCCAGCAAGCATCAACATGGATATGCTAGAATTGCAGTCAACGTGCTTCGATAACATCAAAGCATTATGTGTCAACTATCGCAAGGATTCATCATCACGAAAATCTGTGGAATACCTGAAGAAACGCTTGTCGTCGCTAGAAAACCAATGGCAAGACTTCGAAGGCAGGCATGCCCAACTGTTGCTCGAACTAGAAGATAAGAACATAGCATATTTCAAGGACGACATCTACGAAAAAACTAAAGAAATGTTCTTATCAACTAAAACAGACATAACTAGCAAACTGACGACTTTGAGCAAACAAAACGTGAAGTTCGACCTAGGTGGGACTTCAGAAGATGACGACAGCAACATACAACTCTTGCTTAACAAGCAAGAATGCAATTTCAACGCGATTCACCGTGTCATCTCCAAGATTGACTTAATCACTATATCGGAAAGATGGGAACTGGAAGACCACTTCGCAACCTTGAAATCGAAATGGGAACCCATCGATAAACTTCATTGGGAAATAGACTTTCAACTGAAAGGATCCAACGAACATTACTACAAAATGTTCACGGACATTGAACAACAATATGATGAGCTAAAGAGGAAAATCCATGCCAAAATCTGGTCCACCGTCCACTACCAGAAATCGACACCTAAGATCGAAATCCCTGAGTTCTCCGGCAACTACAGTCAGTGGATCTCCTTCAAAGACCTATTTCTGGAAGCTATTCACAAAAACCCTATGATCAACAACGCGCAGAAAATGCAACACTTAAAGACCAAGCTGCGAGGAGAAGCTGAACGCTTAGTGCAGCATCTGACCATTAGCACTGAAAACTATAACTCATGCTGGGATATATTAATTCAGCGCTACGACAATCGTCGCCTCCAGTTTACTTCATTTATGAACAACATGCTAAATCTGCCGATCATACAACATGCAGACTCATACAATTTGAAGAAGATGCATGACGTCATTACCGAATGCCTGAACGGCATCTCTAACATCGGTATTGATACTTCAACTTGGGACCCGATCATTGTGCACATCATGTCACAAAAACTGGACTCCAGTACTTTGAGTGACTACATGAAAGAACTTCAAGATCACAGAGAACTACAGAACCTCCACGACTTCCTGTATTTCCTCGAAACACAGTTCATGGCATACGAAACGATGAAATCAGCTAAAAGGGCGAACCCTACAGCCACAGAAAAATCATCCAACTGGAAAACATTCAACAAGCAAACCCAGATGAAGAAACATAACTATAACTTCAATCAAAATAAAACAAACAACTATCATGCTATTTACGGTAAATGCCCATTCTGCAACGGAAGTCACGTTCTGCGCCAATGTGACAAATTCCTACAAATGGACTTTGGCAAGCGAAATGACACCGTGTCGAAACTGCAGCTGTGCAAAAACTGTTTATTCAGCCACGGAAATGACGAGTGCAAATCCACGAAAATGTGCAAAGAATGTAACTTGAAACACAACACACTATTGCACAACCCGGACAACCAAACCATAACGTCAGCGACTAGAAAAAACAATGTTGAACAACGCCCTTCATCTCAACAACCAACATCTAACCATTTGTCTAAAGACAACATGGAGGTTCTACTGACTACGGTCCAGCTGAGAATAAAATCTGCAGATGGGATTTATGTAACACTACGTGCGTTGCTCGATCAAGGCTCACAGGTGAACTTGATAACAGAAAACGCTGCACAAATATTACGTCTTCCTCGGCGCGGGATCAACGCATCAGTATCGGGAATCGGCTCTGTTTCCAGAGAATGCAGGGGAAAACTGAAACTTACCTGTCAATCGATTCACTCCGATTATAACTTTGAAACTCAAGCACTTATTATGACGAAGCTAACAAACAACCTGCCTATGAAAACGTTCGAGAAAGGTGCATGGAGTCACTTGAAAAACTTGAAACTTGCAGATCCTGACTTCAACGTATCTCGGCAAATCGACCTATTACTAGGAGCCGACGTATACTCCGAAATTATCCTAGGAGGTGTATTGAAAGGCAATAACAGCTCCCCAGTTGCACAACAAACGCAAATTGGGTGGATTTTATGCGGAAAGATGAAACAAACGTTTAACTGCCACGTTACTGTAGTCAACTTAGAGGATTTAACAAAATTTTGGGAGAATGAAGAAATTCAAAAAACTAAAGATATCCCCAAAGATGACCAGTGTGAACAATTTTATAACGAAACTGTAAGAAGATCATTTGACGGAAAGTACATCGTCAAAATGCCTCTAGTTCCAGACTACAAAGAGAAACTAGGCAAGTCTAGAACAATTGCGGTTTCGCAGTTTCTACAGTTGGAAAAACGGCTAGAGAAGAACGAAAAGCTTTCCTCCATGTACAAAAAATTCATGGAAGAGTACGCGGATCTGGGTCACATGAAATTAGCACCTCAGATACCTACTGACGTCTACTTCTTACCGCACCACGGGGTCTTGAGAGAAAACTCGACAACAACAAAGTTGAGGGTCGTATTTAACGCCTCTCAAAAAACTACGACTGGCGTCAGCCTGAACAACGTCATGGAAAAAGGCGCCAACTTACAAAAGGACATTCAGGCCCTTATACTGAAATGGCGAACGTATAAATACGCATTTACGGCTGACATTGAAAAGATGTACCGCTGCATTTGGATTTCAAAAGAACAACAACATCTACAGAGAATTGTATGGCGGGACTCACGAGATCAACATCTTCGCGATTACCAGAGTAGTGTATTATTGGGCATTCTATGCCACTGTCGGCAAGTAGCTCGGCCAGTGCGCCTCGCTACGCGACAGTGGCATAGAATACCCAATAATAAACGATCGACTCGACTGTGTAGTATATTAGTGTACTCACCTGAAGATCTTGTAAGAAATACCACTGGCTACCAGTAGCTAGGCGAGTACGCATTACTACATAAAGTAACGCTGAATAATGTAAGTACGATCGCTTCTCAAACGATCACTCTATCGCGAAAAAGGTTGCACTACTATTTCAATTTATAAATATTAATGTATCAGATACATTTTACTCATTACCAATCAGATTGTTTCCAAGTGTAATCATGAAGTTTGTAAAGCAGCCACAATCACTGCATGTTACAACAATCTGCGAGGATGTTAGTAAGACTAGTTTTCGTCACGGAGAATTGTTACCTGACTCAGTTCGATGTATCATATGCGGACCGTCTAACTGTGGAAAAACCAATTTATTGATTGGTCTTCTCATACACGAAAATGGATTAAGATTTAAAAATGTTTATGTTTATTCGAAAACTCTGTATCAACCCAAATACATGTTTTTAGAAAAAGTTTTACAACGAGTGCCAGGTACTTTACTCCAGAAATATAATGGAAATGAGGAAGTGATAAGAGTTCAAGACGCAAAACCTAACTCTGTGATAATATTTGATGATGTGGCTTGCGAAAATCAAGATAGCATGCGTGATTATTTTGCAATGGGAAGACACAAGTTCATCGATTGTTTTTATCTAAATCAAACTTATAGTAAAATCCCTAAGCAGTTAGTAAGAGACAACGCGAACTTAATCATACTTTTCAAACAAGATGACATTAATTTGCGTCATATTTATGAAGAACATGTCAACACTGATATGACATGGAATGAATTTCGTGAAATGTGTTCAAAAATATGGAACGAGCCCTTCAGTTATGTAGTAATTAATAAAGATTGTTTAAAAAATAAAGGATGTTACAGAAACAAATTTGACACCTTTGTAGTCTTTGATTAAGAATAGGGTTATTTAAGTCCGTTACCTTCGTGATATTATTATTATTCTTCAGACATCGTTTCATCAATCACTATCAGCTCATTTTTTTTCGCAATGGAAAAATCTTTAAAAAGACAAATAGTAGTTGCAGCTGAAGCTGTTAAGAAAAAAGTAAGAAAAATGAGAGATGTCGAGAATAACAATCAGCAAACACTGGAATCAGTTTTCAAGCCTGTAACAGAACCACTCAACCAGATTGCTAATGCCAGTAAGCAGACTTCTTACCTGTGTCCTACAAAAAAAGAAGAACTTCCGTTTATTGATAAAGCTTTGCAGAACGAAGAAGTCAATGTTAGAAAAGAAAATTCAAATGAATATGAATCTGATATCGAAAGTGACTCTTCATATAAATCATTAGTTGAAAACAACCCCGCTCGTGACACGTCATCCTGGTCAGTATCCTCAGAAGCTCTTTCAGATGTTCCATTCGGTGTCAGAGTAGAAAATGGGAGATTGATGTTAGGTTCTGCTCGTATAACGATCGGCGATGAATTTATCACAGTAGCTGGACACAATTATAGAAATACGTCTGGTTTGAAACAGTTGTTACTGAAAAAGAACGTAGATTTAAACATGGTTACAGAAAGTGATATGCAGCATTATAAGTCAATGCTACTTGATACAAACGCACATCGACGAGACTATGAGCCGGATAAACCAATAAAAAGCAATAAAGGTCAAAAGTATATGCAAGTTATCAAGCCTATTTTCAAAATACAAAACACTGTTCAGACTCCTCAATCGAAGGGAAAAGGACTACCCTTAACCAAAATGTGGAAGAAAAAGGTTGATTTTGTATATTGGAATGATCCAAATGAACTGGTGGATAGGTTAAAATTATTAATCGCATCTCGAGATGCTGGTAACACAGGATTAGATAATGAAATTATATCTATCATTGAAGAATTACGTGAAAGTAAAATTATAAATAAATAATACATCTACGTTTTCTAAAAGGTGTGTTCATTTTATTATAAACCTCACAACACAATACACCTTAAACATGAACGTAGATAAATTCGGACATCATATTCATAAAAGAATGCGATTATCAGAGTTATTTGAGATTAATGAAAATACATTATTAAAATCAAAAAACGGAGATTTTGATTTAAAAACATCAAGACTGAGAGGAATCAAAAATCCAGTAGAAGCTGACGATGCAGTGAACAAGGATTATGTAGATCGAATGACTGCTAATATGATAAAAGAATTTAATACACTTATAGGGACATTGCGTTCACAAAGTATTATAGACGCACGGGAAACATTTCAGGTTTCTTTAAAAGCCGAGATGCCTGCAATTGTAAGTCATTTGCAAGATAAGTTTTATACTAAAGAAGAGGTTGATAAATTAATTCAAAAAATCAGTAATGGCAAAACAGCAAATTGTTAATGAAATACACAGTGCAGCACGAAGAAATTTCCTTAGACGTCATGTCATTCTAAAGGGAATCGATGACTTGTGGCAAGCTGATCTGATGGATATGCAAAATCTAAGGAAATATAACAAAGGCTACAATTACATTTTAATAGTGATCGATTGCTTCTCAAAATATGCTTGGACGCAGCCGTTAAAATCAAAAAATAAACTTGATGTCACTCATGCATTTGAACGAATATTACTTGACAGTAATCGAAAACCTGATAATTTACAAACGGATATGGGAACAGAGTTTTATAATAACACATTTCAAGCGCTTATGAAAACATACAAAATTAACCATTACTCATCGTTTTCTACCAAAAAAGCATCAATTGTTGAACGACTAATAAAAACCATAAAAAATAAATTGTACAAATATTTTAGCCTTAATGGAAACTATAAGTGGCTAGGTAAACCATTAGAAGTTACACTGGAATCGTATAACAACACAAAACATCGAACTATTAAATTAAAACCAATCGATGTAAACAAATCTAATGAGCAAGTAATAAAAGAAAGTATTTTAAAAGTACATAAACCTGTATCTATTCCATATAAACCTAAGTTTCAAATTGGCGATAATGTTCGTATCAGTAAATACAAACACAATTTTGAGAAAGGTTATACTCCAAATTGGTCAACAGAAATTTTTACTGTAAAGAAGATTAATAATACAATACCAGTGACATACCATGTACAAGATCAACGAAAACAAACTATATTAGGAACCTTTTATGAACAAGAACTTCAAAAATCAAACTATCCTGGTGTTTATTTGATAGAGAAAGTTTTAAAAAAGAAAGGAACTAAAATTTACGTGAAATGGTTGGGTCTTAGTAATAACGAAAATAGTTGGATTGACAAAGCTGCATTAGTGGATTGAGTTAATAAGTATATAGTCATTTTTTTTTTAAATATTTTTCCATTGCGCTTTGTACAATGCAAGGTGGTGGACTAGTTAATAGTATAATAGAAAATCTACCATTCGAGCTTCATTTGCCTGGATATAATTATTGCGGACCAGGAACAAAACTCCAGAAACGTTTATTACGTGGTGACCGAGGTATTAATAAGTTGGATGAAGCTTGTATGCACCACGACATTGCATACGCTAACCACACAGACTTATCACATCGTCACAAAGCTGATTTACAATTATTGAATATGGCAAAACAAAGACTTAAATCAAAAGATGCTGCTAAAGGTGAAAAATTTAGCTCATGGCTAGTGAGCAAAGTTATGAAAGCCAAATTAAAGTCTGGTGCCGGAATTAAAACGTTTCAAAATTTTGTATCAAAGATAAAATCAAAAATTAAGAAAATTAAACATAAAGATAGTAAAGCTTTAATTAATGCTGCTTACTTAGCAGCAAAAAAGATATTTCCAAAAATTCAGAAAATTCGGGTACCTCGAATCATACCAATACCAAAGACTGGAGGTATTTTGCCTTTAATTCCAATTTTTGCTGGCTTATCAGCTTTAGGCACTTTGGCTGGTGGTGCAGCGGGTATTGCAAAAACCGTTAATGATTACAAATCAGCTCAACAAAATTTGCGAGAAACAGAACGTCATAATAAGACTATGGAGGCTTTAGCGTTGGGTAAGGGTTTATACATTAAACCGCATAAAAATGGTAAAGGGTTATTTATTGAACATCCAAAAAACTGATGAAGAAGCTACCTAATCGCCCACTGACTAATATCGACATCCAAGAACATGCACGAGACATACCACACTTTCGAGGAGTGTACATGAAGGATCTATTGCCAAGAAAGCCAAAACAGATTGAATGTGGTATTGTTAACTTGGACGAATCTAAAAATGAAGGAACGCATTGGGTAGCTTATGTTAAAGTAGCCGACTATTGTGAATACTTTGATAGTTATGGAGACTTGAAACCTCCAATGGAATTAATGCGATATTTTAAGAATTGTACTGTTTATTACAACTACACAAGATATCAAAAGTTTAACACAGTAAATTGTGGTCACCTATGTTTAGAATATCTGTGGCAATTTTGGAATAAAGATGTATAAAATTAATGTGTGTCTTTCATTTCAATCATTTGCAAAATGTCACTCACTTTATCGATAACCGGAAACTCGTCTACCTTATCCACGTACTATCCTAATACGTTACAACTAAATGGACAGTATGAGTGTGCATTATTGCATTTCTCAACATTTAATTCTATTCCAAACATTGATGAAACGAATAACAAGTTTTACTATGGTTCCGAAATCATTGAAATACCGGATGGAACCTATGAATTGCAAGATATCAGTGATTATTTAAAATCGGAGATAAAAGGAGCATCAATAAAACTAGGTTGCAATAACAATACTTTAAAAACTACTATACACTGTACGAAAGACATCAATTTTGAAAAAGAAAACACCTTTAGACGTCTGCTAGGGTTTGATAAGCAGATATTAAAAGGTAATAAATGGCATGTATCACAGTTTCCCGTCAACATTTTACCTACGACCGTGATCAGGATTGAATGTGATATTATAAGCGGATCCTACATAAACGGAGATCCGAGTCACATTATCCACGAATTTGCACTCAATGTGCCGCCTGGATATAGGATCATAGAAATCCCGAAGAACGCAATATACTTTCCAATCAATCAAAACAACATAAGCTGTATACATATCAGACTGTTAGATATTAACAATCGTCTAATAAATTTACGTGGTGAAGAAGTACAACTATATTTACATCTCAGACGAAAAAATGATTGACTATAATAAATATGAGCAGCCCCAGGTCAAAAATATCAGTGCTAATTTAGCAACCAAGAAAATAAGAGCGCGCTCTAATAAAAAAATAAAATTAACCAATAATAATAAGGCATTCCTGAAAGCTATCGGTTTGTTAAAATGAATATTTTAGACGTTTTATCCGCTCCGACTTACGACAATACAGTTGAAGGAATCGAATTTCATTCCTACAAGCCCTACGTTACAAGTTTTAATAGAAATGATGAAATTCGCATACCCATCAACCAACAGGACCTATATGTACTACCATCAGCTAGCACTCTTTATTTGGAAGGAACTGTAATTGTTAGCAAAAAGGACTCAAAAGACAAGGCTTCTAGCATTCATTTTACGAATAATGCTCTCCTTTACTTGTTCCAAGATATAAGGTATGAGTTGAATGGAGTAGAGATTGATAAAATAAAAAATGCTGGCGTTACTACCACCATGAAATCTTTAATATCAATGAATGAGAACGAATCAAAGACATCGAATTCATGGGGCTGGAATATCGATGGCACAAAAAACATTCACGGAGGTAATTTTTCTGCTTCTATACCCCTCTGTAATATCATTGGTTTCGCAGAGGATTTCAAGAAAGTCGTGATAAATTGTAAGCATGAATTGATATTGCTACGAAGTAACACTAACCTGAATGCTGTAAAACTAAACACCGGTGAAATTGCGGAAGACGTTCAGATAAATAAAATCATTTGGCGCGTACCGCACGTTAAAGTGTCTGACAAAGAGAAAATAAGTTTATTGAAACTATTAGAAAAAGATCGACCACTGCAGATGGTATTCAGAAATTGGGATCTGTACGAATATCCGGCTTTACCTAAAACTACAAAACATACCTGGTCAATCAAAACATCCTCGCAAATAGAGAAACCAAGATACATTATTATGGGACTACAGACAAATAGAAAAAACAATGCCAGTTCTGATATGTCTCAGTTCGATCATTGTCATGTTCGTGATGTAAAAGTGTACCTCAACTCTACTTATTTCCCGTATGAAAACCTAAATGTGAGTTTCGCGAATAACAGAATCGCTTTATTATATGAGCAATACGTTAGATTTCAGCAGTCTTATTACGGGCGTCGACCGCAGCCCTTACTAAGCGAAAAACAATTTAAAGATTTAGCGCCACTATTTGTTATCGATTGCTCTAGGCAAGCTGACAATTTAAAGACTGGGCCCGTTGTAGACGTAAGACTGGAAATTGAGAGTGATACGGAAATACCAGATCAAACTTCTGCGTATTGTCTTATATTGAACGATTGTATTATTGAATATAAACCTTTAAGTAATACAGTCAGGAAAATATCATGAATCCTAATATTGTTATATTAGATGTTCAAGGGTTTAAAGACCTGTACAATAATTTTATAATAAAAGAGTTGGCTTTTGCTACCCGTGATTATACGCAAACATTTTTGATAAAACCACCATACTTGTTTAAATACTTAACAAGTGAAGAAAAGAGGCAAGTTAAGTGGCTGGAAAGAAACAGAGGTATTTATTGGAATGAAGGGTATATCGACTATAAAGAATTTCGTCGTATAATTGTTCCCTATCTAGAAAATAAGGAAATCGTTGTTAATGGTTTGGAGAAAGTAAAGTGGATAAAGGAACTTTGTGAGAATTGTAAAGTATCAGACCTTGGTACTGAAGGATGTCCTAATTTCTTAATTTTACATAAAAAATACTGTGAAGGAAGAACTAATTTAAATTGTGTAAAACATTTAAAACATTGTGCTCTTAAAAATGTGTTATGTATTAGAAAGTATTTAGAGTTATAAATGTGTACCTGGTTAAAGTTTATTGGTTTCATAAATAAAAAACTATATGTATTGTAAAACTGCTTTTATTTCAAACACCTAAACTTCTACAAATAAAACAATCTTCTTTAAAATTAAACAAAACAACACAAATAAGTACTCAACTTCTTAGACAAACAAGTACTAAAAATCACTATCTATCAAAGATTTAGATATTTTTTTAACTAAAGATTCAGTTTCGTCCATAACATTGTCGATAGCGTCTTTAACGATATATTGAGCACTTATAATAACGTTTTCACTGTCACTGTCACTTTCACTGGTTTGCGGATTGTTATTGCATAGATCTAGGACCGATATTTTAATTAATTTGATGCCTCGTCGCTGTAATCGGCTCATCACAAAGGATTTAGTTGGATTGTGCTTCTTCGACTTTTCCCTGCTTCGTTGTTTTGATTTTTTTTCTTTCGTCACTTGTTTGCTGGGCCCGGGTTCGTCATGAAGCATTTCGGAGAATCCTTCATAAGGATTTTGAGCGTACTGGCTAAACATAACCTCTGATTCCGTAATCTGGAACAAAAATAGACACCTATGAAATTTAAACTAAAAAGAAAACTTTGAAAACTTTTTTTTACAAAAAAAATACAACCGACTTCACCAAAAAGTGCAAAATAACTTTAATTTCGGCAGTCGGTGTTTCTATTAAAGTTTTTTTTTTTTCTCTTCGTTATTTAACACAAACATCCGAATTGAGAACCTCCTCCTTTTTGTAAAGTCGGTTAAAAATAGTGATGCATACACGAATTGTCAGCAGATTACACTATTCACACTACATAAATCGCTAGTTTATAAATAATATAAAAAAAAAATTGAGAAACTTACCGATGACATGATCGCAAGACACTGTGTGCGTGATACAAGTACTCAAGACGAATTTTATTTCGTAAATTGAAAAAACCGGCCAAGTGCGAGTCTGACTCGCGCACGAAGGGTTCCGTACCATTATCATAAAAAACGGCAAAAAAAAATCACGTTTGTTGTATGAGAGCCACACTCAAATATTTATTTTATTCTGTTTTTAGTATTTGTTGTTATAGCGGCAACAGAAATACATCTTCTGTGAAAATTTCAACTGTCTAGCTATCACGGTTCATGAGATACAGCCTGGTGACAGACAGACAGACAGACAGACAGACAGACAGACAGACAGACAGACAGACAGACAGACAGACGGACCGCGGAGTCTCAGCAATAGGGTCCCGTTTTTATCCTTTGGGTACGGAACCCTAAAAATTATATATATTGCGATGGCGAAACATGTTCCAATTTAGATTAAAATGCTAACTAAGCTTTTATGAGGGTAATGCACTGCTATGTCTTTGTAATAGTTATTTTGCATGATCAGCGTTATGCAATTGATGCAACTATTCATTATTTGAAATTTGTATAATCAGTCTTATTGTATAGCGTACAAAATACATTTTACGTAAAATGAACGATTCATGTTTCAACATGCATATCATGTTGCAAATTAGGAGCGCTACACATGGCTACGATACTATAATATTTTATCTTAAGATACAATGTTGCTCGCCATACAATTCACCTATTAACGAAAATATTAAATAAATATCTTCGTCGTGTGTAATGGTGCATTGAATTGTATGACGAGTGATATTGTATCTTAAGACATTTTTTTTATAAACCAGTGCTTGACTGCGATTCCACCTCATGTTAAGCAGTAATGCAATCGTTGAAGATGAGGCGCACTAGTTTATTAAAAAAAATCAAATAAAATAATAATTATAGTACCTTAGTCGTGTGTGGCACCCTTAAATCTTGGTTGGGTTTCATTTTATTTAACCAACTACAAAAAAGGAGGATGATGTCTTAAAATATAAATTAAACAAGTAGTCATAATCATTCACATTTTATTAAATTAATATCTTTACATAAACTTAGCTTTTTAAAACTAAGAATTATATTTATCATACATTAAAGATCAAGAACTATGTTACATAGGTTACATAAATCATATTCTAACTCTATTACTAATTACATTCAAATTAATTTTAGCGTTTTAAAATAAGCGAGTGACCCCAGGCTCGCGTTGATATTCGATCTACAGATATTAAGCGTTTATCGTCATTTCGAGATAAGGCAATTTTGTTGACACTCTTAGTAAATATTTCGTGCTTTATAGATTGAAACATAATATTTTTTCCACGAATAATTCCCCCATTTAATAAAATATTTTCGTAATCTGTTATATTTAAGTCTTTTATTACACTTGATTTTACTCCTTTTGCTTTTTTAATGACTTTATCGACTGTTTTTATTGAGTAAAGTTTCGATCTCAAACCAACAAAATCTGATATATATTTTCCTCCCATTTCGTCTTTGAACAAACCTGGAACTTTTTTGTTAATAATTGGTATTTTAAAATTATTTTTGTCATCATAGTTACTGGTATCGAAATATTGTAAAAAATTATACTTTAAGTCACTATAAAAATCAAACGTGAATATTTTATAGACAAACGAATCGGTATCTGTATAACACAGCTGCACTCGATCTTCATAAAAAGGTTTTACAATGTTATAATGAAAGTCATACATATGTGTCTTAGAAAGTTCTAATACAGTGAATCCAATATAAATAGGCTTATCTAAAATAATTTGGTCAGGTTTCATTTGTATAGCAACTAAATTTTCAGTTAGAATTGAAGCGCTATGGAAATAGGGGTTGGCTACAAGTCTCTCGGAGGATATAAATTTCTTAGTTCGATTAGATTGATCACACCATTGATTAACTAAGTGTACGGTTACTCTATTTTCAGTATTTTCCAATGTCTTGCCAAAAACACTGTTGTTTAACAATTTAAAAAAGTCTTGTTCGAAAGAACTTTTTGCCTTTTGTCTTAACCGAGTGTTTAATTCTATGTACTGTTTTAAATAAGGACTTTGTCTAAAAGTAATAGCTTTATGAACTTTACGTAATGTTAAGCCATGTTCTAAACACTTTTTTAAATGAATATAATGTATTACGTAGTTGTACTTATTATGTAAATTTGCAACTAGTTTCTTTGTTTTACCTCCTGGAGGTATACATTTTTCGGGACAAAATGGTAAATCATTATGGCATTTGTGTAAATGTTCAGGATAAAAAAGATCGACTTCTAATATAAATCCCCACTCAGAGTTATCCTCGACATTTTCTACACAAAAATTAGTTAATTCACTTTCATCAAGGAATCTAAAATTAGAATAAGGTAAATACTGACACATGCTAAAACCGTACAAATTATTACAATCTAGATATACTATGAAACTCTGAGGCTGTGATGCATCATATTCTGGCATGTATTTGTGATTTGCTTTTGCATACCGATGGGAACACATGCACAAGCCGCCTCGTATACCGCTTTGAATCATTCTGATGATAGCTAAATCCGAAATCAGTTCTAACTGAACACCTGTTTTTAGCAACATTGCATCGAACGATAAACTAGGTGCAGTTATGTAAAAGGCGGGATCGAGTTTGTAATAATGTTTACATGTTTTCCGAAAATTTTGAAATATGTCTGTCAACAAAAGCACGTCTGTTTTTAAGTATAGATCTGTATATTCGCCCAGATCAGTAATACTGAATTCAGCCCAAACATTTTGTGCATGACTATAATCTTCATCGCTAATACCTTCGTTAGTCAAAGAATTATGGAAATAATATTTAGAAGGTAACGACTTTTGTTCGTAACATTTCCAATCTTTAATATAGTCATACGGGTACACACCTTTACGAATCAGCAAACTAAATTGTGTTTCATCAGAAAAATTTGATTTAAGATTAACAAAATCATCTGTTTGCAATGTTTTAGCAAGTTTGTCTAAACTAGTTCCTAGAAAGTTGAAGGAATCTAAAAACCTTATTTGTATAAACTCGTTATCAGCAATAGGAATAAACTTTGTAAATGATATATATTTTTCTTTAGTCTTGGGTATTATTTTAATTTGTCCAGGTATTTCGCCTAACTTTTTAATAAATAAATGACAATCGTATCCGGATAAGTTATGAAAAAATATTGGGATGAATTTTGGTACTTTGAGTTGTAGGTTGCAGTGTCGATGTGCTGCACCCCGGTACCGGCCTGTCATATGACAGTGATCCCTAACTCTATCTTTCAACAGTAAATTTTCACAAACGTAGCACTTAACAGCGCGTTTGAAATCAAGAGCATCTATATCTGTGAATATCATAGGCTCGTTTTGAGTGAGAATTCTGTGTATTGCTTTAGCATCTTCAGTCAGTAAATGTATAAATTTTGAAACGCAATCTTTTCCGCGATAACTTCTATAGTCACCAACCGTATCGTTAAATGATGACACTATATTATAGGCGAACGCAGTCGGCACGTGTCGGTGAGAATATGACGTGTTAGCGGTGTTGAAATCTTCGCCGGAAATCGGTTCAAGTATCGTTTCGAAATCAGCATATATGACGTAAGGAACATTTTGTTTTCTATCGTAATTTTTGAACTTTAAAAATGTTCCTTTTTCTGGTAATACCGTGGCAATCCCTCCACATAGGTGTGAATCAATTTGGGTGCGCGTTGGAAAAAACAATAAGCACGTTTCGCAGAAGTACAGTTTACCATGGTGTTTGGTTATCTGATTTCTGACTAGACGAGGTAAATCAATGATAAGACAATAATGAGTATTAGTATTATTTTCCAAGAACAATAGATGGATGCTCTTAGATTTATGATTCGATGTAGAATACAAAGGTCCAACGATAGTTTTATTATTTTTTAAACCATACACGTAAATATTCAAAAACGGATTATTTTTCTCAAAGACAGCTATGTCTGAAAATGTTATCGGAAATGTCAAACCATCAACGTTCAAAACATCCTGAAAGTAAGGATAAGATGAAACTCTGTCGGGATGTTGGCTAGTAGGGTACAGAGCCGCTACTACGCACCATAAAAAGCAATACTCATCATTGTTACGAATATTCAAGCAAGCTTTTTTATTTTTTATACATTTCGGTAAAGTTATAAATTTAGATCCGCCGAGAGGTTGATATTTATTAATATTTATTTCTACATGGGAATTGCTTAAAAATGTCCAACCGCTATCTCTCTCCTGAAACTCTTCAATTTTCTTTAACAATAAATCAATCACTGCTTTATAAATCGAATCAAAGTCGTAATTAAAATTAACAATAATGTTTTTTGTGGCGAATGATTTTATTTCTTTTTGATCATTTTTAAACATTAGAAAAAAAGAAAAAAGTTCAAAATTTATTTTCAGAGCTGTATGTTTCAATAATGATTGATTTATTAAAGTTTTAACTTGTCTACTAATATTAATGAGAAACATTTCAGGAAAATTATTTATTTGTTCGCCAGTTGCGGTGATCTTGTAACTAACGATTCGTTTTTTAAATGCAGAATTAATAATTGCGACATTGTCAAAAACAGTGGTCGCACTATTGGTTTTATGATTATTACTACGTAAATGACCAGACCATCGACTATTATCTACCAATATATTACAAACTGAACAATGGGGCATTATTGATTAATTTAATATAACTTATCGTTACTATAACGTACTTAACGTTTGACTAAAAGATTAGAGTTTCTAAGTATAATATGTATAACAAGAATAATACTAAGAACTAAAATTAGTGATCTTGTGAAAGTAATCAAACAAAAAAAGTAGAAAAAAAAAACTACAGAAATAAAGAGAAAAAGTAAAAGTATACAGTAACTGAAGAAAGTATTAGGAGGATTACCTAATTATTGACATCCAAATAAAAATAAGTTCTGAAAAGAGAAAAGCATAATATTAATTAGGCGCACAGTTCAAATAATTGTTCAATTGGCTGGCCTGTTGGTCTAGTGTTTAGTGACGGAGGTCGTGGGCTCGATTCCCACCCAGGACAAATGTTTGTGTGATGAGCACGATCATTTGTTCTGTGTCTAGGTGTAATTTATCTATAATATGTATGTATTTAGAAATATATAAGTATGTTTATTAGTTGTCTAGTACCCATAACACAAGCTCTGCTAGTTTAGGACTAGAAAGCGTTGTGTGAAAGTTTTGGAATGTTATTATTATTATTAATTATAGTAAATATAGTATACAAAATTACCTTCAATAAAATGGATAGTCAAGTCATCCAGATTAGAAAGTTTGCTGTTAGTCCTCTAGTTTAATAATCTCTTCTTTATAAAATATTCGAGAAGCTTGTCAAATTAATTGTTTCTGGAAAGAGAAATGCACAATAATTATAATTTGCCCCTCAGATTTAAGAATTAAAAAAAAAAATACAAAAAAGTGCATAAAATTATCTGCAAAATATAAATATTTATACCTAGGCATGATCCAGAGGTCAATAATTTGCTGTAGTTATTTATTTAGCGAGATTCGAGTCGCTTGACAAAATAGTCCTGAAAAGAGAAAAGCATATTATTAATTAGGCGCCCAGTTCAAATAATTATAGTAAATATAGTATACAAAATTACCTTCAATAAAATGGATAGTCTAGTCATCCAGATTAGAAAGTTTGCTGCTAGTCCTCTAGTTTAATAATCTCTTCTTTATAAAATATTCGAGAAGCTTGTTGAAATAATTGTTTCTGGAAAGAGAAATGCACAATAATAATAATAATAATTCGTCCCTCAGATAGTAGAATAAAAAAAATACAAAAAAAAGTGTATAAAATTACCTGCAAAATGTTTATACCTAAGAATGATCCAGATGTCAATTGCCCAAATTCTTAGGTAAATAATTAATTTAATACAAAAATATTTAACCATAAGTAACGTCTTTTGAGCAGGCTTCCGTCGTTGATTTTAGGTATTAAATTTAAAAGATGTATAAGTATCATATTTTGTATTATAATACTTATTGCGCAAGTATTTGTTTTTTTGGGTCAACTAAGTCGTTTTGTGTCGTTTGCATCAATCATCTATTTTAGGTAGGGTTGACACGCATTCAACATTATGTTACCTATTCAGATAATTACGTTGTTATTGTTCCGTTCAACCAAAGGATATCTAAGAATCTCATTGCTAAGTCGCCCGATCTATGCTCCTTTGGTTTTTTTTAATAATTTGACAGTTTTCAGTTGAAATAGAACTCCTAGGGGTAAAAGTATAGCTTTCATCCTGCTCCATAGGCAACTTTAGACCTACTTTCAGAGAATGAAAAATATGAAAAAACTCTTTTTTACTAATAAACTTAGTTGCTATGCATTTTTACAATAAACTAAAGGTCATATTTAAGTCACTTGATTACTTTTTTATTTGTTACAAAAGTTTTTTTTTTTTTTTTTTTTTTTTTTTTTTTTTTTCTTTTTTTAATGCTCTACAAAAAATCATGCATTGACGAAAGGGGCGCGCCGTTGACGACTTGGGCTCGATTCAGACGGATTCTGAACGGTCGGACAGCGAGCTGCCCATAGCTCACCGTCCGATTTGTTACTAAAGTACTGTTTCGTTTCGTCAACCCTACGTTATTTCGCTGCATCGCCAAATCGTCATCCGCTACTAGGTATACGAGTAATAACTGCTTAGTCTTTATTTTTGAACTGGTATTATACGTCCGAGGAAAAAAGACGATTTATAGTATCACATTTGATTGAATGAGGTAATTTTTGAAACAATTAATTATAATGCGTTATCGATTTTATAAGCTACGTGTTTTTGGAGTACATTAAACAATCTAATTGCAGTTTGCAAGTGTGGAAGTCGTCTATAAGAAGTTCTGTACCATCAGTTATAATTAGATAGTGTAAATCTCGAGTTGTTGTCAATACCAGTATTAATATTCATCAAATCAATTCAGTGAAATTCTAACTGCAGATTGGCAAAATGTAAGTATAATATAACCCTCCTTCTAGCGCAGTCGGGTAAAAATATTTTAAGTGTTTACTGAGACCCGTGATCTGTTTGTATATTTATAGCATGCCATGATTTAAACAAAACATTTCATATCTTTGTTTCAGGTCTGATTCTGAGTGTGAATATAGTCAACCGGCTCTAACACTTGATCAGAAAACTAAACCAACTCGCAAACCAACAAAAGTCAGTGGGAAACGCAAGTCGGATTCACCATCGACTCATGCAATTCGCACAAGGTAAACGATTTTTTATTTTGAATTAACTCTATTAATGCTGCTTTCTATTAATTAAGTCTTATGTCTTATAGATTTTACAAATAATTCGTTTGTTATTTTTGTGTATTTTTTATGTGTTCTTAATATTCTATCCTAATCTAACGCCCTGCTCTGGATTTGCACAGGTGTAATTCTAAACAAAATACAGTTTTTGTCACTCAGGAAATATAATGTAGCTTTCTAGTAGAGAAACTATTTTCAATTCAGTAGTTCCAGAGATTACCCTAATTAGTATAAATGATAAATATATAAATTGTTTAATAGGATAACATATTAACATCAGTTTTATTTTTCAGCAAATTATCAAATACCAGCACTGATATATTTGGTATCAGTCGCAACCATGAAAATGACACAGAGCACAGCACGGGTTCATCTGGTCTGCCATCGTACTTCGTAAGCCGTGTGGCCAACGGTTGCGAGCGTCGAACAGCAAGTACGGTCGGTGAATACTACATAGACTGCAAGGTCTACAAGGCTAGCGACGCGCGCCTCACCGACTCTCAAGAGCTATGGAAGAAGGCGCTCGTTCGTGTTAAGTTCCAGAGCAACGCGGATTCGTGTCAGTGGCGAAAACTGCAAGAGTTCGTCCGTTCGGCTGACACATTGTTTCCAGAACAACCAAAATTTTACGATAACTGACTGTTGTTACACACATGAGAAAACTTGTAACGTTATTGGATACAATTAAAGTATAATGAATAGACTGTTGTTTTACTTACATACTTCAAACATTCTGTTGCGATGAAGTATTAGGCCCAGCTACTGGCAGCCAGTGGTATTTCATACAAGATATTCAGGTAAGTACACTAATATACTACACAGTCGTGTTTTTCGCGATAGAGTGATCGTTTGAGAAGCGATCGTACTTACATTATTCAGCGTTACTTTATGTAGTAATGTGTACTCACCCAGCTACTGGCAGCCAGTGGTATTTCTTACAAGATCTTCAGGTGAGTACACTAATATACTACACAGTCATGTTTTTCACGATAGAGTGATCGTTTGAGAAGCGATCGTACTTACATTATTCAGCGTTACTTTATGTAGTAATGCGTACTCGCCCAGCTACTGGTAGCCAGTGGTATTTCTTACAAGATCTTCAGGTGAGTACACTAATATACTACACAGTCGAGTCGATCGTTTATTATTGGGTATTCTATGCCACTGTCGCGTAGCGAGGCGCACTGGCCGAGCTACTTGCCGACAGTGGCATAGAATGCCCAATAATACACTACTTACCAGCTCTGCACAGTAACCTACGGGACCAAATGCGCACCATGGCTAGCTATGCGAACATTGAAGCAACTAGCCATTGACGACGGTCACAAACATCCGGCAGCGGCCAAGACACTCATAGAAGAATGCTACGTAGATGACGTCATTAGCGGCCATAACAACCTCACAGAAGCGAAAAAACTGCAAAACTCCTTGATCCAACTGTTAAAAGGAGGAGGCATGAATTTACGGAAGTGGACAGCCAATGACCGCGCTATACTGGAAGACTTACGCAAGGATCAAATTTCAACTCAAACCATGTTTGATTTTAAAGGGGAAGAATCAAGCAAAACGTTAGGCCTCGGTTGGAATCCAAACAGCGACAACTTCCACTTTAACTGGCCTGTGGAAAACTCCAAACAACTAACAAAGAGATCTTTACTCTCAGCCATATCAAGATTTTACGACCCATTGGGTTGGCTCTCCCCAGTAACGGTCAAGGCCAAACTACTATTCCAGAAAGTCTGGATGAGTAAACTTAGCTGGGATGACATAGTGCCCAGCAACATTGAATCTGAGTGGCTGAACCTAAAAACAGAACTGCCGTTCATTAATAAAATAACGATAAATAGATGGATTGGCGACACACAACAATGTGTCGAATTGCTAGGCTTCTGCGACGCAAGTGTAAAGGCGTACGCTTGCGTTATTTACAGCAAGGCGTTCAACGAACATGGCCAACCCATCGTAACTCTACTTGCTGCTCGAACAAGGGTGGCTCCACTGACTCAGAAAACAACACTACCAAGACTGGAACTGTGTGGTGCTCAGCTACTAGCTGACTTGATGGAGAAAACCAAGGAAACATTCTGTGGATATAACATATCAACACGGGCTTGGTCGGATTCTCAAGTGGTCCTCGCGTGGATTCAAGGCGAAACATCAAGATGGGAAACTTACGTAGCCAACAGAGTTACAAAGATCAAAAACGTCATTCCTGCAGCTCAGTGGCATTATGTCAAATCAGAGCAAAATCCAGCAGACTGCGCCTCAAGAGGTCTTTTGCCAAGCAAACTAGTAAACTTCAACCTGTGGTGGCAAGGCCCAGAGTTCTTAACAAAACAAGATCCGCCGGCAGATATGCCTTGCACTTTCCAAACGAATTTTGGCGGCTTAAACCACGCTAAAATCACGCAAGAAAATATCGATCATAATATAATTATCAATTTATTGAGCAAATGCAGCTCATTGACACAAGCAAACAGGGTCATCGCATGGATATTACGCTTCATTACAAATGTGCGCAATAGGACGAAATCGGAAACTACGTACCTAACAACAAGTGAACTAAGCGCAGCGCGCATTAGTATCATTATTCAAGCGCAGCGATTGCAGTTCAATTCTGAATACAAACAAATCGTTAACAACGAAACAGTATCAAAGAAAAGCGCAATTTGCAAATTGAATCCTTATGTAAACAAAGCGGGCATCATCTGTGTCGGAGGTCGTCTTAAACACTCAAGATTAACTGGGGATATGAAGAATCCAATAATCGTACCACATAAAGGAAGATTTACACAACTTCTTATAGAACAAGCACATTCAGCCACATTACATGGAGGAGCTCGGCTAACGCTGACTTATATTAGACAGCGTTACTGGATCGTTGGCGGCAACCGGGCTGTCAAGAACCAACTTCGAAGATGTGTACGCTGCCATCGCTTCAACAAGACAGATAGCTATCAACTGATGGGTGACCTACCACCGCAAAGGATCACTCCGTGCCGCCCTTTCACGCACACAGGAGTAGACTTTACCGGTCATGTGGATGTTAAACACAACAAGGGTAGAGGCGTAAAAACTTCAAAGGGATACATAGCCATATTTATATGTATGGCGACGAAAGCTGTTCATATTGAACTCGTATCAGACCTTAGCACAGAAACGTTTATGGCGGCCTTCCAAAGACTATGTGCGAGACGCGGCACCCCGAAACACATGTACTCTGACTGTGGTACAAACTTTATCGGCGCTGCAAAGGTGCTTCGTCAGGAATTCGAAGAGTTCAAACAACTACTGAAACCAGATGTTTTCAACGAACTGGCCAAATTGGAGGTGGAGTGGCATTTCAACGCCCCCGCCTGGCCAACTGCTGGCGGTCTGTGGGAAGCTGCCGTCAAGTCTATGAAGCACCATCTGCGACGAGTACTGGGGGACCAAAAACTAACGTACGAGGAGTTCATAACGATTTTAGCAAAAATCGAAGCCTGCATGAATTCAAGACCTCTGTGCCCGCTAACTGAAGATCCAGAAGAGTTCTACAACTGCCTAACGCCTGGACATTTCCTTACAGGAAGCCCAATATTGTCCATGCCACTCTCGGATTACAGTGACGTAAAAAACATTGATTTACGCCGTAGATGGCAGCTTACCGAGCATATGTTTCAACAATATTGGAAAAGCTGGTCAAACGATTACCTTACCACTCTACAAACACGTAGTAAGTGGAACAAGCCTTCTAGAAACGTTAAAGAAGGCGATGTAGTACTGGTGAAAGAAAACAATCTACCGCCGGGAAAATGGGCCCTAGGTCGGATTCTGGAAACACATCCAGGATCTGATGGATATGTTCGAGTAACTACTGTTAAAACTCAAGCAGGAATCATAAAGCGCCCAATAACAAAACTGTCGCCATTACCATTGAACTCTGAAACTGAGGAAACCAAAGAAAACGAAATGAAAAATAAGCCTCCACAGAAATCGAAAAACGAACGGCGGAAGAAGTCAAAGAATCTTATCTCAACGTTACTAATAACAATGTTATCATTGTTTACATTTGTAACGGGATCTTATACCGCCACCGATGGCACGCGCGGAGCGCCGGCGGCGACCGCTCAGATTACAAGTCTGGAACGCGAGCGGCCCATATACTATGACACCGTCGGCAAAATGCAAGTAGTGCACGATGAATGGATACTAATGATGTACTACAACCTAACAAACTATTGGGATGGGACTCGTCGTACTCAAACTTACTTCGAGAATATTCACAACTTATGCCAAAAAACGAATCTACAACACTGCAGATCAACCATGGAACAATTAAATCATGAACTAGAACTTCTAAACTACTACAACTCTATACTTATAAATCCCCACAAACACCTGAGCAACAGGAAGAAACGGGGTCTAGTCGACGGAGTCGGCTACATAGCTAACAGTCTGTTTGGGATATTGGACCAACAATTCGCTAAGAAATATCAAAACGATATTCAATCTCTGCAAACCAATGAGAACTACTTACTTGAGTTATTAAAAAATCAAACAACGATTGTGGAGCTTGAGAATCAAGTATTGAAACAAACTGAAGACAATATTCAGCGTCAATTCAACTCCATTGATAACTTTATCAATCAGACCAATAAAAATATAGCATCCATCGAAACGGAAATGGAAATACTTTCGGCTACTACCTACCTCAACTCTGCTTCGTTAACGACGTACCTATTGATCAACAGCTTGAGGACGTTCCAGGAGATGCTGTTTAATACTCTAACTAACGTCTACCAAGGTCATGTAGATGTCCATCTGATAAGTCCGGTGCGTCTGATTCAAAAATTAACGGAAATATCCGGAAGCCTTCCGAAATCTTTATCGCTACCAGTTGAGAACTACAAAGAAAACATTAAAGATATCTACAAGCTGATCAATGTGAAAGCACGAGTTACTGAAAATTACTTTCTTTTCGAAGCACATATTCCACTTGTAGCTAACGAAGATTTCGTAATATACCAAGCGATACCTTTACCGGTTAACAATGCTAAGGAAACTACATATGTGCAGTTATCAAACGAGTACATCGCTGTCAACTTCAAGAAGAACATTTACGTGTCTATGTCCAAAGATGACTTGAAACACTGCATGCAACAAAAATCGCAGAATTTCTTATGCAAGAAAAACCTGCCATCATTTGACCTACACAGCAAAAACGCTCCTTGTGAGGCAAAACTGCTATCGCATCAAAACAATGAACCTTGTGACGTCGAACGCGCGTCATGCAAAGACACTTGGATAGAGTTACAAACTCAAAACAGCTGGCTGGCGATTTGCTGCGAAACGTGTGCATTACGAATCATATGTAGCAACGACATCACATCACAAACCATTGCATTATCGAGCATAGTGACATTATCTCAGGGATGCGTACTGCAATCCAACGACTTAACCATCTACGCTCAACGCCGATACAGCAGTCATATGAAGATGGATTATGAGTTTACAGCTCCAACATTTGATACATCTATTAACAAGATAGTGAACTTAACATATCGTTATGCTCCAAATATCCTTCAGTCAAAGGCTACGGATCAGGAAATTGTAACAATTGATCAGAAAATTGCAACTCAACGGCAAAATGAAGCTTCACTACCAACACTAACAAGTCACGACATTCATCAATATGCCATAAGTTACTCTTTGCTGGCGATCGCCATCATAGTCGTACTTGTCGTGGTTGGGAGAAATCGTTGTCCACACTATTGCACACACAACGCTAAGAACAAAACTTCGAGTCAACCTGAAGATATTGAACTTCAAGTTTTCCGCAAAACAGAGTGCCAGCAGCATGAAACCGTCGCAGCACAAACAACAAAGGACTTGCGGCGGGAGCCTCAACCTGGGAACAGGAACATCGCCTTTCTATTTGATTGATTAATTACTTAACTAACTTTGTGATGACTTTTCCTTTCTCTTCTCGTTGGTTTCTTCTTTTTGGGTTGCCAAGATGTACAGTCTAAAACTGTACATATTTTGCTGACGCGGTGCCGTGCACCATACGTGCGTCATTCCAATAATATTATAAATACACATGAAACACTTTAAATCAATGAGTACGATAACTGCTACGCGGTGACTAACATTAGAGAAAGGAATCGTCAACAGTATTACTTGTAAACACAAAAATACGTAATAAATCTAACGAAAACTGAGTGATCTTTTCTCTTCGTGCTTCAACCTCAACAACAACAACTCTGCAAGTGTACGAACCGTACAAACTGCACAGCACGTATGTGAGTACTATGTACCCACTGTAAATCTACCATTTGCTATACCTTTGTGTCGTACGTTGACTTCAGTGTGCCCTGGCAGTTGATAGTGTGACATGCTCTCTCTAATGCCTCTCTGATGGTGGCACATGTGTTGGATCATTCGGTTCCCTTCATGATGGTTGAGCTGAGTGGTGCTGATCCATGTGTCATGTTCGTGAACGGGCGCCATCAGTTGGGATTGGTCATAACTTAGCTGCCTCCGCCTGTTTTTAATTATCTAATTATTGTATTTTTAATTGTGTGTTTTACTGTAGAAGCTTTTAAGTGCGTTACTTTTTTAGGGTTCCGTAGCCAAATGGCAAAAAACGGAACCCTTATAGATTCGTCATGTCTGTCTGTCTGTCTGTCTGTCCGTCCGTATGTCACAGCCACTTTATTCCGAAACTATAAGAACTATGCTGTTGAAACTTGGTAAGTAGATGTATTCTGTGAACCGCATTAAGATTTTCACACAAAAATAAAAATAAAACAAAAAATTTTGGGGGTTCCCATACTTGAAACTAAAACTAAAAATATTTTTTTTCATCAGACCCATACGTGTGGGGTATCTATGGATAGGTCTTCAAAAATGATATTAAGGTTTCTAATATCATTTTTTTATAAACTGAATAGTTTGCGCGAGAGACTCTGCCAAAGTGGTAAAATGTGTGTCCCCCCCCCCTGTAACTTCTAAAATAATAGAATGATAACACTAAAAAAAATATATGATGTACATTACTATGTAAACTACCAGCGAAAATTGGTTTGAACGAGATCTAGTAAGTAGTTTTTATTTAATACGTCATAAATCGTAAACCGCAATTTACCAAGTACGGAACCCTTCGTGTGTGGGTCCGACTCGCACTTGGCCGGTTTTTTGTTTTTTTTACATCGTTCTCACATGTATGTATTTTTTTTTTCAACAAGATAATGTAACCAAATACTTGTTGTAGTATATGCGAGAAAGAGAAGCATATATCTGTCGTCTCCTGCGCACACGGCACGACTCTAGACGCGGGGACGCGCTGTGTCTATGAGCGGACGAGGCGGTGAAGTGCGTGTGACCGATGGTGGCAAGGAGCCGATATAATATCTAAATACAAAGTGCTACTGTTGTGACCAGTGATCCAGGTAAACAATTACATTCCTCATCAACTGGATACTACATTTTGGCGACGGGTTAAATTGGTAAGTAATCAAGGCAATATTTATAACCTAGAAAGCAATGGGTACCTAAACATTAAAACATTTTTTTTTCTGTGCTCAAAAAGGGGATACAGATGAGGTTTAATTGCTAAGCTGGAATAATCTAGGTATACAATCCATACTGTTATGGTGAAACAATGGTAAAGGGTTTGAGGTTACTGTGGCTAGGTTGAACGTAAATTTACGAGTCCCGTAATCAAGTTCACGGGGGAAATAATCAATAATTCAATGTAACGTGACTATAAAAAAAAAATACTTTACAA
This sequence comes from Orthosia gothica, assembly GCA_949775005.1. Taxonomy (NCBI): domain Eukaryota; kingdom Metazoa; phylum Arthropoda; class Insecta; order Lepidoptera; family Noctuidae; genus Orthosia; species Orthosia gothica. Next base: position 34,129,315 of record OX459043.1, read on the forward strand.
ATTAGGTATTTTGCGTAAGCTACTACCTGCCGAATGTTTCTAAGAACTCGCGCAGGAGTAGGTATGTACATACGACACACGCCGGCGCGGCGGCGGCGCGGCGCCCCGCTCTGAGCGAGCGGCCGTCGTTGTTAAAACTTAATGATTAAACGAACTTACCCTAAGTGAAGTTCTATCATAATTATACGAAGTGCCTCGTCCGAAGAGATTAGTACCTGTAATTAATTTATTATATTTCACAAGGTAGTAGGCAACTACATGCGACCGCGCAATTCACTATTTTTAGAGTTTTTTTTTTTTTTTTTTTCCTGGCAGCTCTATTTCGGCTGTCAACTTGTCATTTAGTTTAGAGTTACTGATGTTTTAATTGGATATTTTATTATATGGATATTTCCAGAACGCTTCTGGGTTATACCTTAGGGTTGGGAGGGTGTTACTAATCTCTTCGGACGAGGCACTTCGTATAATTATGATAGAACTTCACTTAGGGTAAGTTCGTTTAATCATTAATTATACTTTGTGCCTCGTCCTCGAGATTAGTACCTGTAATTAATTTATTATATTTCACAAGGTAGACTTTGAGAGTTAAGTTCTGGAATTATCACATAAACTATGATGAATTTGTTAAGTAAGAACTTTCATTCTTTAAACTTCTTAATTATATTTTTATAGACTAGCCATCATGGTTGTCCATAGGTTACACACATAGGTTCTTAATCAGTATATTATGATATGTTCTTAATTATCTGTTTTGAAAATGTATTGTTTACTTTCTTATATCATTGTTATAATGTTTATAGTTTAACAATCACAGTTATCATTATGTAACAAAAATTCTTATTCAGTCATTTTCTTAATTACTATTCTTATCTTTATTAACAAATTTTTGTCATTTAGTATTAAAGTTTTATAAATAGGTACTAACAATCACAGTTGTTATTATGGGTATGGACTTACTTTTAAAACACATTTAGACAAAATTAAAATATTGCAAACACGACTTCTAAAAGTGTTAGTGAGTAAAAGAACTAAACAGAGCTTGAACAAGGAATATGAAAAATTATTTAAGAAGTGCAATATATTACCGGTTGACATGAAAGTAAAAATGACAATGATTCTTGAACAACATAACAATAACAAACATAAAAAAGAAAAAGCACATAACTACCCAACCCGACTTGCAAAGAAAAATAAGCTGCAGGTGCCAAAGATAAATAACTATTATGGTAAGCGTACGAGACGATGGATTATACCTACATTAATTAATGAATTACCTGAGGGAATGATCGATCGTGTAAAAAGTAAAAACCACCTTAAAAGTGTCCTAAGGAAACATTACATGTCAATGTGTCCATAGTTGCTGCGGTCCTCGGCGGCCTCGGTCGGCCAATGTCGCTTTACTAAGTTTGAATAACAAAATAGTACCTATTATTATGGGGTGGTCTCGTGACATTCGTTGGCTGATGCCGCTGAGTGTAGTAGCTGTGCTTGTGGAATCTATGGTTGTGTGGGTACCTACTCTGTATACAAATATGGAGTGTTTGCCAGCAGAGCCATGGATATGGTCTTGATTTTGACTTTAGTTTTGTTCTTTTGTTTAACTTTAGTTTTATTTTTGTTTAACGTGTGTCCACGAGAACCTACTGCCGACAAATTGCTTTGCAGTTTGGCAGCTGATGTTTATTATTAAAGGTGTAACTTATTGGATTAAATAAATAATAATAATAATAATGTAACATAGGTTCTTAACCAAAATGTTTATATATATAGGTACTTAATTATCTTTTTAACCGAATATTCATTGCCTGCATAAGAATAACAATCATAATGTTGTGTAATGTTTTCTTCGTCTATATATACTTTCTATAACTTATGTGGTGTACATAATAAAGAGTATTCTATTCTATCCTATCATGGTTGTCATTTGAAACCGAAAGTTCTTAATTAACCATTCAGATAATAATCTGTTTTATCAAAATACAGTTTTGCTTTCATATTACTATTCTTAGTTTCATTATCAATACATTTATATTCCTTCCTTTTAAGTTAAAGTTATTGTATTAATTGGTACATGTAATTTAAATAAGATATCTTTAATCACAGCTAAAGATTTATCTTGCTAAATCATTTTGATCCTTTACACTAAAGGTCTGTTATAAAATTTGCCAAATGTACTTGTTTAATCACAGCTACAGATTTTTCTTGCTAAATCATTTTTATCCTTTACACTAAAGGTCTGTTATAAAATTTTGTCAAATGTACTTTTGCTAAATCATTTTTATTGTTAATGTGACTTGCCAGTAGGTAAATTTCAGGTGTTCTATATTCAATAAAAATATAATAATATTCAATATCAATCATTCAATAGGTCATATGGAGGGAGGGACAGTCACGGACGTCGCACAGTGTGTTATTTTGCCTCAGTAGCGGACATGCTTGTTTTATGTGTTTTTTAGAAAGCTAACCATTACACATCCACCACATTAAAACTCCGCCGGCTCTAACTACTATACTTTAAGAGAAATTAAGAAAATTGAGAAAATGCCTTAAAAACCATAGAAACGCAATATCTCGTTTTTGGATTAAATTTTTACACTAAATGTTTTAAGGTATGATGGGCATTTACTATAGGAACCATTTTTAACTCAAAATCTTTAATAATCTTGCTCACCCAGGTGTAAATATTTTTTTTTCTATGATATTGAAATTATTATTTTTCTGGCGGGTCTCTTCATGGTCGCGTTTTTTTTAAATGTATATATGTTGATTACTATAATAACTATCGCCACAAAAAAAACCAGGCGCAACAAACCCAGGATTTCGGAAATATCGATTTTTTTATTGTGGGCTAGGGTTGTCAACAAACCTGTGTGCAACATACAATTACTTCATAAAAACATTAATTTTGGACTCAGGTAGTAGCAGTTACCGGTTTAAATTGTTACGTGCCTAGTTTAAGTTTATAATTATGGATAAATTGTTGAGCTAAGCTAAAATAAAAATGGTTGAATTTTGAACACTTTTGTTTATATTATCTATCTTCGATGAAGGATATTATGTGGGATTGGGAAGGGGTCCGCTCTCGTCAGGCAAATGCTAAAACCCAATTCCTATACATAATATCTGGAGAAGCGGGGGTGAGGTGTCATGGAGCCGTCAAAGACCCATGGCACTGCTTTGCCTCAGCAGGCACTGACCCGTTCTGCTGGGGGATGTCCGTCTGGGCCCCGACCAGAGGACTTAATGCAAGGGGGGCATGAGGGCGCCAACCCTCATACTGGTCAGCGAGTGGCAATAATTACCGACGACCAAAGCCTGAATACGGATCCGAACAAGCTTACGAAACTGGATATTTATAATATTTTGGTAGAAAAGGCCCGACTGTATGGGTCAAAACAAAGACCGGGTGACCTCGAAATAAACGAACGAACCATGATTATTTTAAATGCATTATATCCAACGGGTATTCCTAAAAATGTTGATGTACAAAACAAAAGTCTTAAAGAGAGTTTTTCCAAATTTATCTGTAAGTGCGAAAAGCTTTATAATGCTTTATGCTTTTTTTTCTTTTTTTTTTTATTTTTTTTTTTTTTTTTTTTTTACAACCCTATTTCCATAGAAATTTTACAAAAACTTAGAAACGCAATATCTCCGAGATCTCGCTAGTTACATATTTAGAATTTTCTCAAGTTGAAGGTACTATAAGTAAGTATATTATGCTAACAAAAAAAAACGCGACCAGTAAATAGTTTTTTTTTAAATATTTTTTTTGTTTTTTTTATAAAATAATTATTTACTCTTGTACCTGTGATGTTAGGGACTTGAAATTTTCAGGCCTGATATATTTAAAACCAACAATTAATCTGTATTTATACAAAAGGTTGAGATTTAATTTATTCAAGAAATACAGACAAAAACTGTTTTCAGGGAGGTCAATGACCTTTCACAAATTTATTTTTATCTCCTAAATTAAGTGAAATATCGAACCGTGAATTTTTTAAATGCTTTTTTAGGGCTGAACCTATAAAGATAAAAAATAAAACTGGCATGTCCGCAACTGAGGCAAAATAACACACTGTGCGTCGGTAACATCTGACTAGCTTGATATACGTACGCATTTTAAAATATATACAGTGGTTTTTTCTTAGTTCTATATTGATAGAGGAATAGTCCAAGATACTTTTAAACACATATATTGTGGTGCAGTGAAAATGAACAATTAAACACAAACAAATAACTATAAAACTAAATCAAAGTAATTCCAGTGCAAACAACCTACCCGATACTTTACAAAAATAAAAACTTAAAGTTTAAAACAATATTTATAGTGCAATATTTATAGTAAGGGTGCAGTGTGTTTAGTGGTGACAATAATAGCTGTTGTCGAAGGCCAGGCTTACTGGAAAATACAGGTTTTTAAAAGTTAACAGTTTGTCTGACAATACTTGGTGTAGACGCCATCTGTGACTCTCGAGGGGTACTAGTCTGTACCTACTGTCGTTACGTCAGTCAAAGTAACTATTTACGAACGTAAACAATAACACGGCCCACGATTATGGCTAAGTGTGGTAGTTGCGGTCAATTTATCGCCAGGACTGAGTGTATACGCTGCACTAAGTGTCCAGGGTCGTATCATCCAAGCTGTATTGGCGTAACGTCGACTAAGATTTCACCTGATTGGTTGTGCCCGGATTGTAAGGTAAAGATTCCGAGGAAGGTCACCTCGTCTACGGCAGTCATGGGTTCATCTGAAGGTGTCGCGGTGAATCGCCAGCCAAATACAGTTCAGCCCTCACCCAAAACTCAGCCTGCAGCGGTAAATCAGAGTACGGTGGTTGAGCAAATGACTTGTGAGCTGGCAATCAATCAACCTATTAAACCTCTTTCTCCTAATACAAGAGAGTCTCAGGAGCTAAACTTGGCCCATGAGATTCGATGCTTTCGCGAGGAACTAAGTGCCATGAGAGTGGAGCTGCGACAGTTCCGGGACGAAATGGCATGTTTAAAAGCAGATGTTGGGTCATGTAAGGAACGTATGGATGTGGTTGAGGGCAAGGTTTCCCACCTCGAAAAACGTTTTGAGGAGATAGAACCACCATCGTCTTTCGAACAATTCGAGGAGACAATTACTGAGCTGAGGTTGCAGCTGAACGACCGCGACCAGGATCTTCTGCTCAATGACGTTATCATAACGGGAATACCGGAAGCAAGAGATGAAAGCCCAATACACCTCATAAAGTTGGTGTCATCTAAGCTGGGAGTTACCATCGACGAGCGTGAAATTGTGAACGCGGAGCGTGTTGGCATGGTGCGGCGTAACTTTACCGCGTCCGGCAATGCAGACACGGCGGAGGCACCGCGACCGCGCGCGCTCGCTGTGCGGCTGTCACGCCGCGCTGCCCGCGACCAGCTGTTGCGAGCGGCGCGCGTGCGGCGCGGCCTCACCACGGCGGACCTCGAGCTGCGCGGGCCCTCGACAAGGTTCTATTTGAACGAGCGGCTGACGCCGAATAACGCCAAGTTGTTTTACAACGCGCGCGAGACTGGGCAGCGGCATAATTTCAAGTATGTGTGGACCAAAGACGGCCGCATCTTTGTAAAGAAAGAAGATGGTGTACCTCCACAACGTATTCGTTCTGACTCTGATTTGGTCCGAATTTTTGGCAATGGTGCAGTTTGATCGCATTAATGTATATTTTCAAAGTACTTGTAAAAATACATGTTTGTTATTCACCCATGTCTATTGTTGTCTACTTTGTCTTTTTCTTGACTGTTTCTACTGTGTTTCTATTGCCTTGGCTTGCCCAGCTAAAAGGGTATATTGTTTTGGTTGGCATCTACCGCGGTGGCACGGGTTTCTTGGTACCCTTCTCCCATCGTAAAAAGTTTACATTATACCCACACGTATTATGTTATGTAATTTATTTATCACGAGCTATTCTATATCGTAAAAAGTTTTCATTATACCCCCACATATTATATTGTTATGTTATTTGTTTATCTCAGGCTATTCGTCATCGTACAAAGATTTTATTATACCCCCACATATTATGTTATATTGTTTACTTATCGCAAATTACTCCTTTATTTACTATTTCTTACCTACCTACAGTTACACCGCAAATTGACACAATGTTAATTGTATTTAATGACATTTTATACACGAGTGTGCCCTTTTTGGAATTACTTTGTACTATTTATTGCAATGCATTAGAATTAAATCGTTATTATTATTATGAAAACCCGTTATCTTTCTACCAACTCCTTGCACGCGAATGTTTTAAATATTGCATTGTGATGTTTAGTGATTCTGATGCTCTGTAATGAGTGCAAGGTACTTTAAAGTTGGTTTTCTCAACCCTGGCTCACTGGGCACTCACCATGATGAGTTTATCGCTGCATTAGGGTCGCATGATGTTAGTGTGATGGCAATAAATGAGACTTGGCTCAGGAGGGGTGAGGAGGGCCGCGCGCCTGTCGTGCCCGGCTACCGACTGCAGCACGTTCCGCGGCCGGTGAGCGTGCTCGGCGGCCGCGGCGGCGGCGTTGGGTTTTACATCAAGTGCGGCACAAGGGTGCGTGCACATGTGCACCCAGTCGACCCTCTTCATGAGGCAGTGGAACAGATGTGGCTAGTTCTGAGCACAAATGGTGTAAAAATTGCTATCGGCACTGCGTACAGACCGCCATGGATGGATGTTGATTTATTTTTGGACGCTCTAACTTGCTCAATAAATTCCATAACGTCTTGCAGACATATCATTCTCTTGGGAGACTTTAATATAAATTGTTTAAATCAAACAGACCCCAAAACGAGCTAATTAAATACATTTCTGCAAAGTCTCGACCTGAATCAATTAGTGCCATCTGCTACTCATTTTACTTCCACTAGCGAGACTCTTCTGGACCTAGTGTGTACAGATGCGAAGGTGCGCGACATCGAGGTGGACTGGATTAGTGCACTTAGCGCGCATGCTTTTATTACTGCAGTTTTTTATTTTAAAAAGGAAACAAAATCACCAATAGTTGTAACTCGTAGAAATCTAAAAAATATACCGTTGGACAGGTTCAAGGAGGATATGGCCTCAGTGGACTGGAATGCGACAGCTTTTTCTAGTGACGTAAACTCTATGGTCGCTCATCTCAACTATAATATCGTCACGCTTTTTGATAAATATGCTCCCCGTAAGACTATGATTATTAAAGAACGGTCCTATCCATGGATAACGGATAACATCAAGTTAATGATGGGCTTGCGCAATCAGGCACACGTACGATGTAGACAATCAGTTTCAGAGAGTAAAACTTTATATTACAAGGAGCTAAAAGCTCTAGTTAACAGGTCCTTATACTATGAAAAGGTAGCTTACTTTAAACACAACATTAATAATAAGATACATCATCCTAAGGTTTTATGGACAAATTTAAAGTCAACCTTACTACCCTTTAAAAGTGTGTCTGACTTACCCTCTCACTTCAATGACCCAGATATGATTAATTCGCATTTCCTGAATGTTCCAGGTGATATTTTAGCACCAGTATCATGTCTGGCTTACTATGAGTCTCATAGATTTAGTGAGGGTGTTTTTTCTATTGATCCTGTAGATCAATCTGACATCATCAAAATTTTATCAAAATTTAAATCGAATGCAGAGGGTTTTGACCACATTACGCTTGACATGTTTTTCCTGACTCTCCCTCAAACCTTGGATATGCTGACTTATATTATTAACAACTCTATTTCAACGTCGACCTTTCCTGATCTGTGGAAAATTGCTGTTGTGCGTCCTATTCCCAAAATCGCAAACCCTAGCACTATAAAGGACCTTAGGCCTATAAGTATTCTACCCTTCTTGTCAAAAGTGCTTGAAAAGGTAGTAAATACCCAACTAACTGCATATCTTGAGAAAAATAACATCCTACCGGAGGCACAATCGGGGTTTAGGAAGGGTCGTAGCACTGCAACGGCTCTATTAGATGTTACGGATAACATATTATCGGCTCAGGATGAGGGATATTGTACCCTGTTGGTTCTACTAGACTTTTCCCGAGCATTTGATGCTATTAATTTGTCTCTTTTGCTCTCTAAAATGACGTATTATGGTTTTGACGCACCTACGGTTGCATGGTTCAGCAGTTATTTGGGTAACCGTAAACAGCTGGTTGAAATTCGAGATGCCAATGGTTCTAGTATTTTATCTGGTATGACTCCAGTGGTAAAGGGTGTTCCACAAGGATCTATACTGGGCCCTCCTTTGTTTATTTTGTACAGTGCAGATATTGTAAATGTTCTAAAAAATTCTAAATTTCATATTTATGCTGATGACATTCAATTATACATTTCTTTTAAACCGGAAGACTACGTGACCGCAGTAAAATTATTGAACGAGGATCTGGACAGGGTCGTGGACTGGTCGAAACAAAACTCCCTTTTACTCAACCCGGCTAAAACTAAATTTATGCTTTTTGGTGGAAAAAGTCAACTCAATACTTTAAACAGTGGTCTTGCTAACGTGATCGTAATAGGCGAAAGTATTGATCGTGTTTGTGAGGCGAGAAATCTGGGTTTAATCATGGACCAAGAACTACGTTTTGAAGCTCATATTGCAAACTGTGTAAAAAACTGCTTCTACCGCCTAAAAGTGTTGTATAAGATGCGCCCGTATTTAAGCGAAGATCTGCGTGTACAGCTAGTAGAGAGTCTTGTTCTGTCCAAGTTAAATTACGCTGATCCTGTTGTGGGACCTCGACTTCTGGCACGTACTGTAGGATTAATTCAAAGGGTTCAAAATGCTTGCGCGCGTTTTTGTTTTAATGTACCACCAAGGAGCCACATTGCACCTTTTCTTAACAAGCATAATATTTTAAAAATGAAATCACGTCGGAAGTTGCACTTGGCCTGTCTTCTTTTCGGCGTCATCAAGTATAAATGTCCGTCATACCTGTACTCGAAGCTTGCCTGGATAAATAGTCACCGGCAGCGCAAGGCTAGGCGTTGTGCTCAACAGCTGGCTACCCCACACCACCGTACTGCAGCCTTCCGAGGAAGTTTTAGGTACGCAGCCTCCAAATGTTGGAATAACATTCCCCCACCAATTAGGGACCTACAAAATATAATTAATTTTAGGACGAAACTTAAAAAATTCATACTGAATTCACAATTAGAATTTAATGACATTAGAATTGACAAATCGTTTATTTAAACCAATATTTATTATATATCAAATTATTACTAATCTAATCATGTTATCAATAAAATAATAATCTGTTTAATTTAGTTTATCATTTAACACAATAGTATAGAAACTTACCATTACAACTTAACCCAATTCTAGTTAATAGATGGGCTGGATGTGGTGAGCCCGTTGCATCTGTGTCTCCGGGAACTCTGTGACTTTCGCATTTTCATTTTTGTTTCCTGGCAGACTCCTTTCCTTTTTAAATTACCTACTTGGTTTTGAGGCAGTAATATTTGGTGTGGAGGCCTTGGCGGTGATTAAAGAAGGAGATAATGTGACTTACTACTAGTAGGCTTTAAGCACCATGCTGGTGCCTTATTTTTGTTCTATGTGATAGGTTGGTAGGGTATTTGTGAATGATTTTTATTTATGATTTTGTTTTATTTTTCGCTGCAACCCACACACACACACACACATTGTAGTTCACAATACACTTATTATTCTATTATTTCATTGTACATTATTTATTTACACTTTATACACATCCTATTGTATCACTTAGGTCAAATATGTATAAATTATATTTTTTATTTTATTTTGTTACCCACGTCCGTGTGTCGCTGCGGGGTGCCAACTGAAAACCAGCGCTGGATGTCTGACGCCCAGCAAATGCTGAGTTGGTAACCCTTTCGGTATGGGCACGTTCAGCGCAATTTGTCTTTGCATTTCTTTTTTGTCTTTTACTCCACGTTTGTTGCTGTTGTGTTGTGCCTGTGTCGAATAAATATATTTCTATTCTATTCTATTCTATATGCATTTTTTCCCTTCTATTATCCGGGATGTGACTTCTGCAATGCAGTATCAGCTACTTGATTTTTAGTCAACCGTAAGAAGCATAAATGAAAATATGTATGATAGTTTTCCACCAATGCCGCTGGCTAAGTTGAAGAGATGAGAGTACTGAATTCCACCCATTCGATTAATGCAGCCTATATTGCTGTTGAATTGTCTATACATAACGGTATTTCACAATTATTTCATGATTGAAAGATGCTAATAATTCCAAATAAAAAGCAAGAGATATTCACATTCCTTGTCTAACCACTGGCCCCTAGCAGTCTCATCCCCACAGGCTGTCGCCCCCCCCCTGGTTGAGGCGTCAGAAAAGATTTCGGTTACATGATTAAGTTTGATTTCATTTGCAAAATTTTTGAATGGCATATGGCCACCAATCAGGAATTTTTTGTATGGATATTCATGTACTTTTCATAATTTTCTTCACCTTGAAGGTTTAGGATTTTACAACATTCTAGTTTTTAGTTATCTAAATAAAGCTATTCATATTCAATAGTAGGGCATGCTGAGGCCAGTACCTAGTCCTACAAAGCATGTAAATTGTTTGATTTCATAATTGATAAGTTTTTTCTTATCTGTAGGTAATGTTACATGATAGTCATAGTTAAAGTGACACAAGTCAATATTATATCCAAAAAATGTACTAATATTAGTGGCTGTAAAGTTTGTTATTTAATAACTTGTCTTTAACTTCTTAGTGTTTTAATTGTTTTCTATTACCAATCAATAGCCACAGGATCTTAGTAATTTGTTGACAGTTTTCATAACTTTAGTGAAAATGTAAGGTGCAGTGTTTTACCCAAACGGCAGTAGATTGAGCTCATACAATTTTTCATGAAGGAAATTTTAGATAATTGCTAGAATTTATGTGATATTTTATAAGAAATTATGCATCTTTAAAATATGTTATGTAAAGTATGGCCATGGAACTATCATTTGATATCATCTTTAATTCTGTGCACAAGTCTTCAAGTTTAAAACAGCTTGCATCAATGAACTTAATTGTGTCTCTCAAGATACAGATTGCCCTAGTTTGAGAGGCAGGGTTCATTACTCAAAATGGTTGCAATGAAATAATTCTTGCAATATAGCTGTACGTTAACTGTAATGTAACCTTTCTTTTTGCACCAATAAACATTTTATAATTATTATTTAATCATTGTACATAGTTTTTACATTTTTAAATATTAGCTAATAAAAATAAAATAAAAAAACATTTAAAAATATAAATAATTATTATTTATTATTAAGGTTTTAATTTTTAAATGCATACTGCCATTGGGTGATGGTCTTAACAAACACTTGAGACAAATTGCCCTTTTCAAGGCTGGCACTTAGATATTGTACCAATGGAGATCAATAAGTTGATTGTGTCCTTATAGTGTGTTTTTTCAGCTGGGCTATATTGACGTGTTGTGGGTACCAATGAAACCCTCATCCATCCATGATATCATGGTCTTATGGTCAGTTATAAGTTACTACTGTTTATAAAAAAATTATAAGCAACCTGCATACCTTAGTGAGTTTAGTGGTGTCAAGGTTGTTTGGTCGGATGAGACAACCACTTTAAGTTTTTGTATGGTTGACTCAGGCTATAGACAAGCTCCCTGTTCGCCTGTCGCCCTTGTGGCGCTGGTGGAGCTTTCCAGTATTTTGCTTGGAACATATTAGGTTTTTGCTTGGGTTTGGGTGCTGTTGCAGCACCTGATTTAGAACCCTGTTTACCAGCTCGAAGAATTTCAGCAATTGTTTACCCGAACAGATATTTATCTATCTTTGTGTTTTGAACTTGGTCCTTAAGGTCCTTTTTAATTGAGCTGCAGCAAAATTAACATGTATCCATTGATTCACAATGTTGAACTTCACATAAGGTGCGAGTGGCAACCATTATTTAACTTAGTAGCTCTATATCACTTTCTTTTGTATCCAGTACTTTGGATAATGTTGCTCCTAAGCAGGAGATGGTGCTGAGTAGTCTTTGTTTTGATTCAATGGTCTTGGCCTTTTATCAATGATTTGAGCATTTTTCTTTTATTTTTCTGTATAGCATAGGAGAACGAAACGTGGGGACATTTGTCACATTTAATGCCAGCCAGTATTTCCCCTGCCGAAGGACCTGTAGGGGAAATACGCCGCCTGTGGTCTCTAGGGAGACAGGCCACATGCTGCAAGACGCTCCAGATAGCTGATCACTTCCTTGTTGAGTTCGGCCCCATCATGATACTCCGTGTTAAATGTTGGGTCAAACCCAAGAATTTCGAGAACATCTGTGTGTTATCCGGGCTGGAATTGTGGTTATTTTGGTAGCATAGTCGTATTTGACTTTAATTGTCCATTTCATTTGTGGCGTTGTCGTCTAGGACTTCGCCTGGAATGATTACAAACCATTGTTTTACTTCCGGTTGAAAACCGAATTATGCAATCTGGTGGGTGTAGCAATTCCAAAGAATTGAACGAAACCAGTGAATTATTGTATGTTGTGAGACAGTCCGATGTTCTGCTCGAATACATTCGTTAGCAAAGAAATAAATTATGTTTGACGATCTCGTAAATATGCGGTGAGACAGCCCGATGGCTTGCCCGAAATACATTATTTGTTTGAGTATTATTGAATGTTGTGAGACAGTCCGATGATCAGCTCGAATACATTCGTCAGATAAAGGAAATAAATTTCTTTTGATTGATAATCTCGTAACTATGCACTGGGACGGCCCGATGGGTTGCCCGAAGTGCATTATTTGTTTGAGATGCAAGTTTAAAGCGTAGGATTGGTAAAACAATTGCAGATAATATGTAGTAATATATTTAGCAGAATTAGGTACCTTGTGGGTCTAAATATGGCGTCGACTCTTGAGACTATTTTGTTTCACTTTGTTTAAGTCGAGCACGTTTAAAAATTTTCTCCTGGTTCCTTGTCCGTATATATAAGTTTCTCTGTATTGTATTCCTTGGTTGAATGTGTCCTTTTTGGCATTTTTCCACTTTTAAAACTGTTATTTTTGTTTAAAAGTTTAATTACGTGTTGCGCAGCGACGCCCTATAATCGCGAATGACAAGTTGACAGCCGAAATAGAGCTGCCAGGAAAAAAAAAAAAAAAAAACTCTAAAAATAGTGAATTGCGCGGTCGCATGTAGTTGCCTACTACCTTGTGAAATATAATAAATTAATTACAGGTACTAATCTCGAGGACGAGGCACAAAGTATAATAGCTTATTATCGTGGTACCTAAGTACCTAATTGGTTATTTGAAACACCACAGCAAGTAAATACTAAATATACTAGAAGAATACTTAAAAACAAAGTAACCTAAAATATAATAATAGTTGAAATTTTTGGTGTTGGCGATGTTTTGAGAAACTGTGTTAGATTTTGTACTTTATGTCATTCACAATTGGGTCGCTTTTACGGGATTGTTTGGGCGCGGTTCGACGACTCAAATAAATCCTAACCTGCAATTTTAGGTATGAAGGTGCATGTATGGTTCGACGACACATTAAAACATCTGTTATTTATGCGTATCTCATGTTCTACCTCCACACGGAACATGTTGTTGCGTTATAAGTTGTGAATCTTAGTTTTATGAGTAGGTATTTTATTCGCCGAGTAAGAAACTGCGCGCAATAAGTACCTAAATGACGACGCGTACGATGATTACGATGTACTTAATATTATTAGGTGATAATGGTATTCAATTTCAATTCAATTTTATTTATTCAGTAACAATTCACATTGCGTTCGAATATAATTCAACATGAAACATTAATTTATTAATAGTAGCATGTGTCGTACGACATGAATGAATCAATAAGTACGTAGTGCAAGTATTTATAAGTATCTCAGTAAGCAAACGCCTCTCTGGACTCAGAATAGTTAGTCCAGTCAAGAAGGAATAAAGAGTTCCATTTCTTTAGCACTTTATAAAAAAAAAAAAAAAAAAAAAAAAAAGTTAAATAAAATACCTACCTACGTAATAGTAAATGATGCAGATTGTAATAGAGCGTGATGGCTATTATGACTAAGAAGCAGGTATGCAGATGATGACTGAAATACTTGAGGAAGTTTGAAGCGAAGCGATGGTGATTGAGTGGGGATTAAACAGATGACGCCTGTTTAGTCTGCTGCTACAGTCTATGTTTGTTTGTCAACAGGGAGCCACTATGACGACGCTGTCACTCGAAAAGTTTGACTGTGATGGAGAAACCAACTCGGTAGGCACGAGATGGGAGCGATGGAAGAGGAGTTTATATATATATTTGGAAGCTGCAGGGATTAAAACTGCTGTGAAGAAACGGGCAAGTTTACTGCACTGGGGAGGAACCGAGCTACAGGAAATATTTTTTAATATCCCAGGGGCAGATGCCACCTCGGAGGATTCTGCTGACCAGGATGTGTTCCAGATTGCAATTCAAAAACTGGACAATTATTTTGTACCAAAGCAGAACAAAAGATTCGAACGACATACCTTCAGACAAATGAAGCAATAAGCGAATGAGAAATTCGAAAAGTTTTTAGTGAGACTTCGGCAACAAGCCACCAAATGTCAGTTTGACAATGTAGAAGACCATTTAATTGATCAAATAACAGAACGATGCGCATCAGAAGATCTTCGGAAAAAAATACTTAAAGCGGGAGACAACATGACAATTGACAATATTATTTCGGAAGCTAATGCCTTGGAAGCAATACAAAGACAGTTAGGAGAGTTTAAGGGCAGAGAAGGAAATACAACACTAGGGGTTAACAAAATAGAAGACAAGCCCAAAGAACCAACTAAAACAAAGGAATGATTCCGATGCGGCAGCTGGGGGCACTTTTCAAACAATGAAAATTGTCCCGCAAGAGGAAAGAAATGTCTTAAATGCGGAAAAATAGGTCATTTTAAATTACAATGTAAAAGTCAAATTTTTAAAAGAAGACATGAAGACACTAAAACAGATAATGGACAGAAAAAGTTTTCAAAAAAATTCAAGAAATCCTCAAACGCACATGAAGTAAGAAACATAGAGGAAGAAGAGGAAGTCGATACCAGTCAAGTAGATTATTTATTTAACATCAACGGAGATGATATGGTTCATTGCTTAGTCGGCGGAACCAAAATAAATATGATGATAGACTCAGGATGTAAGCATAATCTTATCACGGACAAGACATGGGATAAAATGAAAAGTATGGGAGTAAGGGTAACTGATGAAGAGAAAGAACCAAAAAAGATGTTTTTCGCTTATGGCTCGGAAACACCATTGCGACTTTTGGGATCTTTTCGCTCTAATATTGAACTTGCCGAAAGAACAGAAGATGCAGTTTTCTACGTAGTGGACAAAGGCACACGGAATTTATTAGGAAGGAAAACAGCAATCGGGCTTGGAGTTTTAAGAAATGGAATAGACGTTAATCAGATTGAAGCCAAACCTTTCCCTAAACTCAAAGATATTTTAATACAAATACCTGTTGATGACAAGATAAACCCCATAGCGCAGCCATACAGAAGAATCCCAATTCCACTAGAAGCAAAAGTCGAACAAAAAATTGCAGACCTACTTGATAAGGACATCATTGAAAAGGTCCATGGACCCTCAGATTGGATATCCCCGATAGTTCCCATAATAAAAGAAAATGGTGACATAAGGCTATGTGTCGACCTGAGACGCGCTAATAGGGCTATCAAACGAGAAAACCACCCATTGCCAACAATGGATCAGCTGTTGCCAAAAATCAGGAAAGCTAAAGTTTTCAGCAAATTAGATATAAAAGATGCATTCCATCAGCTTGAACTCCATCCTGATTCGCGAGATATTACAACTTTTATATCGGGAAAAGGATTATATCGTTATAAAAGATTAATGTTTGGGATTACATGCGCTCCTGAGATATTCCAAAAGACCCTCGAACGCATTTTAATTGGATGTGAGGGAGTCGTTAATTTCATTGATGATATTTTAGTTTTCAGCGAAGACCAAAATGAACATAATGTTAGACTACAAAAGGTGCTAGAAGTCCTCAAGGAGCACGACGTTGTCCTGAAAGAAGATAAATGTATCTACAATGTGCATAAAGTCCAGTTTTTAGGCCACGAACTTTCCCAAAAAGGGATAAGACCACTGGACAAATACTTATCAACTATTAAGGACTTCAGAGCACCCCGCACAGTTTCAGAACTGCAAAGCTTCATGGGACTTGTGAATTATTTGGGTAAGTGGATACCTAACATGGCTACTATCACAGAACCTCTAAAAGAATTGTTAAGACGTAAAACGGGGAGAAACGCTGATATAAGTGAGCTGTGGAAAGAAAATCAGGAGACAGCATTTAAAACGCTTAAGACTTCTTTGAGTGAAAAACCGAACTTAGGTTATTACAACGTCAAGGAGAAGACATTGGTATTTGCCGACGCCAGTCCCGTAGGGCTAGGTGCAGTATTAATTCAAATTAATGAATCAGGGCCACGTATAATCGCGTATGGGAACAAAACTTTGACCGATTGCGAGCGACGGTACTGCCAAACCGAAAAAGAAACCTTGGCTCTCGTGTGGGCCGTGGAACACTTCCACATGTTTTTGTATGGAAAGCAATTCCAACTCATAACCGATCACAAGCCCTTAGAAGTGATATTCGGACCGAAGGCAAAGCCCTGTGCTCGTATCGAACGGTGGGTATTGAGACTTCAATCATACGACTACCAAATCACTTATCGCCCTGGAAAGAACAACATTGCTGACTCCCTTTCAAGACTTTGTAAAAACCTCGACGGACCTAACAACATTAACGGAGGTACAGATTATGTACACAACATAGTACAACAAATAAAACCCGTAGCGGTGTCACTGGAAGAGATTGAAACTCATTCTAGACAGGATCCAGACATACAAAAAGTAAGAGAAGGTGTATACAACTCCAAATGGGACGAGGATGTCAAAAACTACAAAATTTTTGAAAATGAGTTATGTTTCTGTGGTGATATCCTTTTGAGGGGTACAAAAATAGTTATACCGAAACTACTACGACAGAAAGTTTTAGATGCTGCGCATGAAGGGCATCCCGGAGTTGTGGCCATGAAATCCCGACTTCGAACTAAGGTCTGGTGGCCTAGATACGATAATGATGTCGAGAAACTAGTTAAAGCCTGCAAAGGCTGTACTCTGGTATCTGCACCGAACCCCCCCAACCCAATGAAAAGAAGGGAATTGCCAACACAACCGTGGGTTGATACCGCAATCGACCTTCTAGGTCCCTTGCCATCTGGGGACTATCTGCTGGTGATAATAGACTATTATTCGAGATACAAAGAGATTAAGGCCTGCCGCGATATATCTAGTAAAGCCGTAATAGCAATTTTGAAAGAGATGTTCAGTCGATTAGGATGTCCAGTCACAATTACGGCCGATAACGGCAAACAATTCGTTAGCCAGGAATTTAAGGATTTCTGTCGTAATAACAACATACATTTGTTCAACACGATCCCATATTGGCCGCAACAAAATGGGGAGGTGGAAAGGCAGAACCGGGACATAGTCAAGCGCTTAAAGATAAGTCAAATTGAAAAAAAGAATTGGAAAGAATCCCTTCTTGACTATCTCACTATGTATAATGGCACACCGCATATAACCACGGGGAAAACGCCAGCGGAATTATTTTTTCAGCGCAAATTTAATGATAAAATTCCAATGATAGATACACTTGAGTATATCTATAGGGACCAAGACGTAAGAGATAGGGACAAACTCCAGAAGGAAAAAGGAAAAGAGTACGCGGATCAGAAAAGAAAAGCTCGAGAAGGCGTTTTACATGCAGGAGATGAGGTGTATATAAAAAATATGCACAGAACAAACAAACTCTCTCCAAATTTTGAGCCAACAGAATATAATAGAAATCGAAAATAATGAAACAGGACAGCGACTGAGAAGGAACGTGATGCACTTAAAGAAAATAGATGGGGAGTGGCAGGTAATGGATGGTGAAGACGTCAGTAAATAAGGACGCGTCCGTGGATAAAAAAATATATTAAAAAAAAAAAAAAAAATATAGAAATAGGAAGCGAAGGAAGTTAAACGTATGCATAGCATGCATAATTAAAAGTAAAAAGGATGATGATGATGATGAAGCTGTTTGTGATGTCTAAAGTGATGATTTATAGGTAACTATATGGAAATAAAGCTGATTGATAAAATCGTTGTTTCATTATATCTTAAATAAAAATACAATCTAAACAGTAAGGAAGGGATGTAGTATATGCGAGAAAGAGAAGCATATATCTGTCGTCTCCTGCGCACACGGCACGACTCTAGACGCGGGGACGCGCTGTGTCTATGAGCGGACGAGGCGGTGAAGTGCGTGTGACCGATGGTGGCAAGGAGCCGATATAATATCTAAATACAAAGTGCTACTGTTGTGACCAGTGATCCAGGTAAACAATTACATTCCTCATCAACTGGATACTACACTTGTAAAACAATTTTTTTGTAAAAGAGTATGTGTGGAGTTTCTTGTCCATTCTTCTCCACAACAAGCTACATTTCCGAATGGACGGTAGAATCAATTACCCCCAGTTTCCCAGCTCGGAATTGTCGGGGGGTTGATGTGGCGGGTTGTCGGGCGCGCGTTGTCTGCTGTGATTGGTTGAATGAATTTTCAACAGCCAATCGCAGCGGATAGCGCTTGCTTGGCAGTTTGTCGCATTGGTTCGCCGATGATTTTGGGCTGGGAAACTGGAGGTTAGTATTAGATTCAATTTTTTTTTTTGACGTTCGAAAGTGCCGCTTAATGGCCTAATTGAATAAATACATTTTTTTTTTTTTTGATTTTTGAAGTCTGTAGTATTTTTTTGCAAAAAAGTTTTAATGTAACAACTTATTTTTATGTACCTACATTCTAAGCAAATAAAGACCTATCCTAATCTATTCTATTCCCCCCGATAGGGTTAAGTGATGTTAGTTTTTATGAGGCATCTTACTGATCAATCTAACTAACATAAACAAAAAAATTCAAAGAGAAAAAGGGTATATTAAGTTTTAAGGGGCGAATTTTACTTTGTTGCGGTAACCTAATTAATACCTATTATTATTTAAGTCAAATAACGAATTGTCCCAAACCTATAAACCGTAGAAATTTACGTAACCACATTTTTATTTGGTTTAATAACAGCTTATTTTTGGTTGCAATCACACGAACGAAGTCGCGGGCGGAGTCAATATTATAAATGTGAAAGTAACTCTGTCTGTCTCTCTGTCTACCATTTCACGCTTAAACCGCTGAACCGATTTAGATGCAATTTGGTTCGGAGATATTTTGAGAAGCTGGGCAGGACATAGAATAGTTTTTATCCCGGAAATCATACTTAAGGGGGTGGAAAGAGGGGTAGAAGTTTGTATGGAAAACCTACAATATTATGCCGCGATATAAAAAATAAGCTATTCGAATTACTAATGATTCGCAGACGAAGTCGCTGGCAACAGCTAGTTACAAATAAATCTCTGGCAGAACTTATCCGATGACGAAACTACTTGACTTGCTCATTTTGTACTGAGTGTATACGCTACTTTTATCCCGAAAAAAGTTATTCATTAGAAATGTTTTTATATAACAAGCTTTTTTCGTATTTTTTTCAGCAAACCCTTTCATTTGATACCCAAATCATGGCAGTGCACAGGAAATAACTAGTCCGCCATCTTGGGCCGTCCACCATATTGCATTTAGAATGACGTCACTTAGCTAACCATGCATTGTCATCAAAACTAAACGTGTGTGCAAAATTTCATCTTAATCGGTGGATGTTATCTGCTTCAAAATTCAGTTGCAAGATTTGACACGAACACACTTACATACATACATACAAACATACATATATACAGACATAAATTGCAAGTTAAATAAAAGCTTGTAATAAAAATGCCTATATTCCTGTGGAATTGTGAGATAGACAACGGAAGTGAAGTCGCGGGTAGAAAACTAGTCATCAATCAGTACATATATCTGTAGAAAAGTCGTTTTTGTACATCGACAATATTTCCAAAAAAAATTGCCAGGGTGTTAAAGGAGAACCAACAGAACCCATTTCGAGCATTTTTGGAATTTTTCACTGTTTATCTGTTTGTCTGTTTATTTGAGCACGCATCACGTTAAATGTACGAAACTAATGTAGATAACTTTTATACATAAAAATTATTCGTAACTTGAAATATTACTTAGTTTTTGTTTCATCGTCATCATCGTCATGAATTTAAAGTGTTCAAGAAGTAAAATATAGCAACATACGCAATTCAGATACTCGGACTGTTGAACTTCATATTCGATAGATGGCGTCGTGTATTTGGCATCATTTTCTCATTTGCGGTGTTAAGATTTTCTGCGAAAGAATGACGCTAGAAAAAAAATTGGTAGGTAGTAGGTAGGGTACTCAGAACCCGCCCGCCGCGCCCGCGTGCTAGGACGGCGGCAGTGTACCTGGGGGGTCAACTCTCTATGTCAAATCCACGATATACCTTCAAGGGCTATTTCAAGTGTGGCTAGAGTAAAAATAATAATTCGGTATCTAATTCACGAGACTAAAAATACATATTATGAGATTTTAGGTATCTAATCATAATTCAAATGGCAATAATGACGTTGACGTGCGTGCAATGTGGTTCGTAATTTCGCTGCCGCTATTGCCCGTCTGACTAGCCTAATGATAAACGTGGTGGCCCCAGTCCCAGCTATGGATAGGTATTTTTAACCGACTTTCCAAAAATGAGGAGGTTCTATGTTCAACATTGTTTTTTTTTTATGTTCACCGATATCTCCGTCAAATTGTAGACCGATTTCAAAATGTTTTTACAATGCATGTCCTCGAAAAGAGCGTTTACCAAGCAGCCAAACTGTGCGGCAAGTGTCACTTTTTTTCACTAGTGCTTTTTACATTCCTGTGTTTTTTAAATTTTTAACTCCAACGTCAGCCGGACGCATAGAGTTTTTATTATTGGAGAAAAGTTTTAAAAATTAGTTATGTACAGATTATCATTTATATAAAAGGTAAAATAAAACTAATACTTTATTTTAGGCGTTTTTAATTACTCTAGATTTCGATTTTGATCAATAAATTAATTTTAAATATTCATTATATATGTTTGGCAGAACGTATATTTTGCTCGTGCCTTTTTACGTTACGATGTGACAGCTATTTGCACATGCGCAGTAGCTATGCCCGAGGAACTATTAGTTAATCTGTGGATATGCTGAGCGCGCTTGAATAAGCCCGCCATTTTAATGATTTCATTTTATTAATTCATAGTTTTTCTTTTCTCGCACAATGCATAGTAAAATGTTCTAAGATATACGTACGTAAGATGATTTTCGACTCGTGGCGATTTATCCACTCACTCGCTTCGCTCGCTCGTGAATAAAAATGCCACTCATCGGAAATCACCTACCTTCCGCACTTGTAGTATAAATAACTATTATTGTTTGAAAGAGTATCTTGCCAAATGAGTTCCATTTTTAATTAACCCCCGCCGGAAAAAGAGGGGTGTTATAAGTTTCACGTGTGTTGCTGTGTATCTGTGTATCTGTGTATCTGTGTATCTGTGTATCTGTGACTCGTGGCGATTTATCCACTCACTCGCTTCGCTCGCTCGTGAATAAAAATGCCACTCATCGGAAATCACCTACCTTCCGCACTTGTAGTATAAATAACTATTATTGTTTGAAAGAGTATCTTGCCAAATGAGTTCCATTTTTAATTAACCCCCGCCGGAAAAAGAGGGGTGTTATAAGTTTCACGTGTGTTGCTGTGTATCTGTGTATCTGTGTATCTGTGTGTCTGTCTGTGGCATCACAGCGCCTAAACGGATGAACCGATTTTGATTTAATTTTTTTTGTTTGAAAGGTAATTTTGTCGAGAGTGTTCTTAGCTATGTTTGAATAAAATCGGTTCAGCCGTTCAAAAGTTATGGGCATTTTAATGTTTGAATCGGGGTGTTTTCGCAAGATAAATGTGTCGGGGGTTTTTAAATTGTGAAATTTTACTTGTAATTTGGTGGTGATCTGGAAAACTTCGGAGTACTATAATAGAACTCTTCAATAAATCTCTCGGGATTGCTGCAATCGCATGTCTGTTTATTGTATATACCATTTCATAACATAACATCACGCCAGTACGCTCTAAAGGGGTACGCTGATATGTACAGTTCACAGTTGTGCACCCTCATTACACCTTATCCTTTGGTTCAAGTTGCCTGATATTCGGGTATTCTGGCATTATAAAGAACTTGCCTATTATATAATATGTAAAAAGTGTTTTTTTTTAAATACTACCGACTTGCATATAAAAACACTAAAAAGTGAAAAATAACTTTCATTTTGGAAGTCGGTACCAATCTTTTTCTTTATGGACACTTGACTTGTCTCCACAACGAAAAAGATTGGTAGCTTGTAGTGTTTTTATTTGGAAGTCAGTAGTAAATAGTAGTATTTTTTTAAGATTTTTTATATATTCGTATCGGTGTGGTGTTCTGGAGTGCTACTAGATGGCGCGCAGCAAATCTGTCCTCAATTTTTTTGTATGAAGTCGATATTCTTCTCTCTAGAGTAAATAGTATTCTGAGCAGCGATGAAAGAGACTTGAGAATCCTGATCCATCAGAGCTTTTAAAACAACAGCAGTACCAGTTCTTGACTCAACGTTGACCAAGGCTGTGGCTAGCAAACCGTGGTTGTGAACATCCGCAAAACAACAAATGGGTTTGGTATCGCTTTGAATGGCAGAGGTGGCTGCGTTAGCCGCCCCCACCTTCCTTTCTGCTGAACCATCAAAATTTCAGCAGAATTGGCCATTGATTTTGGGTGAAGTAGTGTGTGGTGTTTCTTTTTACAAGACGTGACATTTAGTATGCTGACGACAAGAATAGACGGAATGGTTTGTTCCTAGACAGTTGTAACAAAGCTTACTGACTCCAGCATACTCCCGACGTCCGTCACAATTTTTCATAGCAAATGTTTTACAATGGCACAATGTATGATCTCCAGAACATAATACACAATTTTGAGAAGCGACATGAAAAGATTTGGCATTATTATCACGAATACTATTCTGTTTATTTGCATTAGGATCTAAATACTCTTAGGCTCAAAACCTAGACTCCATAAAAGTTATGAACTTATCAAACGTAGGTAAGTCATTACTAGGACTTAATTCCCACAATTTACGGGACTCGGTATCTAATTTTTCGGAGCCTAAGTATACAACAATTGCATCCCATGAGCTGACATCAATCCCTAGACTGCGTGAAGCATGCAAACAATCAACCGTCGTGTCTAACAGCGTTTTAACGTTGGCTGACGAATCCTTAGTAATCGACAATTGATGGACAAGCCGTTTGAGCATACAGGTAGCTAAAAACCTTTTACATCTCTCATGTTCGGTAAGTAGGTTCTTATTACCTCCAAATGGGGCTTGTAGGTGACTATTTAGCGCTCTAGGGTAATAATGTAGCTAGAAAAGCCCTAGGGCGGTAAGTTATTTAAAAAAAACACTTCTTTCTTTCAAAAAGTTCGCGTACATCTAACCGTCATACTGGCAATAGACATCATGCATTCAGCCCAATGACCAAAGAGGTCGCTTTGCTATTCAACCTTGTCTTCGTGTGAGTATAATAGTCATCAATCATTAAATATCGAACGGCGAAGCTCAATTTGGTTCTTGAAAAAAAAAAAAAAAATGTTTTATTCTTGTAATGCCGGTTTCTTCTACTTACCTCACAATCGAGATGTAAAGCAGAATAGTTAGCTCGGGTGTAAGCACCAATTGCACCCTCGAACTATCTTACAGCCCTTGGCTACTAATCTACTATTATTATCAAATCTTTTGTTTAGAATCGACCAACACTCATTACGTATATAATTAGACGCACTCACAGGAATATGTCGAAGCAACTGTTCTGCTGCACCTGAGAGATGACTCTTTAAAAAGCGGAGTTTTTGAACGTCATCCAGTGTATCATTTTTATGAATTAGTGACGTAAATAAATCGCGTTACGAAACCCATTCAGAATAGAGCCCCGCAAACGTAGGCAAACTGATTTGTGGCAATTTCACAATTTGCCGATTTTGGTTATTGACTTGCAATTTGTCGTAAAAAATGACCGGTTACCAAGGTCTAGATAAGTAGGGTAGGTAGAGGTAGGGAGGTAAGTAGGGTAGGTACAGGTAGGGAGGTAAGTAGGGTAGGATAGGCAGTTAACGAAGCGAAAAGCGAAGCCGCGGGCACAGCTAGTTATTATAATAAGTACCTATTACCGGTGACCGAGCTCTGCTCTCGTGAAAATAGAGAAAACGACGTTTTCTATAAATGAAAACCTCCGAAACCCCCTGCATACTGAATTTCATGAAAATCGTTAGAGCCGTTTCTGAGATTCAGATTATATTATTATATATACATAATAAATTATTCATTAACAAGTAAAATTTCAAAATTTTAAAAACCCCCGACACATTTATCTTACGAAATCACTCCGATTCAAACAGTAAAACGCCCATAACTTTTGAACGGCTGAACCGATTTTATTCAAACATAGCTAGGAACACTCTCGACAAAATCACCTTTCAAACATAAAAAACTAAATCAAAATTGGTTCATCCGTTTAGGCGCTATGATGCCACAGAGAGATACACAGATACATCCAACCACAGATAATATAATACTACAGTAACACAACAGTCAACAAACGTCAAACTTATAAAACCCCCTCTTTTTTTTGGCGGGGCCGCGGGGGTTAAAAATCTTTTTAACCGACTTCCCAAAAAGGAGGAGGTTCTCAATTCGGATTTTTAAACATTTATTTTTTATTTTTGTTCTGGCATATATTATATGAACGGATTTGAATAATTATTTTTGTTTGAAATAAGTTTATTTAGAAATGGTTGCATTTAAATTGGTAAAGATCTGATGAAGAACTTCGGAGATAAACAACAGAACTCTTCAATAAATGACGGCAAATCTGTCGGGATTGCTGCAATCGCATGTCTGTTTATTGTTTACACCATTTCATAACATAATATCACGCCAATATGCTCTAAACGGGTACGCAGATGTGCACAGTTCATCCTGGTACACTCTCATGCCACCGGTTATGTTTAAGTTACATGTTATTTGGGATATCTCTTCTGGCATCACTGTGGGCATTATAGGTACCTTACTATAGATCTTGTCCATTATGTACCACTAAAAAGTGAAAAATAAAAAACTATTTTCAAAAAAATAAAACGGACTTCTAAAACAAAACACTACATATCGAAAAATAACTTTTTTCCGAAGTCGGTGACTTTGGTACCTACTGTTTTTCGTTTTTTTAGAGACCGACTTCGGAAAAAAAGTTATTTTTCGATTTGTAGTGTTTTTAATAACAAGCTTTTTTCGTATTCTTCTCAGCAAACCCTTTCAATAGATACCCATATCATAGCAGTGCACAAAAAATAACTAGTCCGCCATCTTGGGCTGTTCGCCATATTGGTTTGGAATAACGTCACTTAGCTAACCATCCATTGTCATCCAAACTAAACGAGTATGCAAAAATTAATATTAATCGGTGGAGGATAACTGCTTTAAAATTCAGTTGCAAGATTTGACCCGAACACACTTACATACATTGTTAGTTAAATAAAAGCTTGTAATATAATATACAAGAATTGCTCGTTTAAAGGTAAAGGTATTAGATAGATATATGTAACTAAATGTGAGTCTGTTTGTAAATCAATCACATATTATTTATATTCTACTGAGTGGATTTGGATGTTGGAATACATGTACTTAGACGTGGGCCTACGTTTCCATGAAATAGTTTTCAACTTTCACGTAGGCAAAGCCACTGGCGAAAAGTAGTTGCAAAATAAATGCAGCACTGTCACACATACAGTCGCTACACTATGGCTGCTGTGGTGCAAAGGACAGTGCGCATACTGGGTGCTGGGCTGCTAGGTACCTGCGCGCAGAGGGCGGCGGGCGGCGCTAGCGGCTCGGCGGGCTCGAGCGGCGCAACGGCAGCGGCGCCCGACACGTTCAGCGCCGCATCCACGGCCGCCGCCAGCTGCAGCGCGCGCACCGGCTGCTCCACCACGCCTGCGACACACACGCGCTCAGTCACATACTGGACATCAGCCGGTCACTGCCTGTACAGTGAGCACTGACCGATGACGAGCTCCTGCGCGGCGGCGCGCGCCAACAGCAGCGTTAGCAGCGCCGTCCACATCGCGTCCACAGTCAGCAGCGCCACACTCACACACAGCACAGTTACAGCGGGCCACAGACGCGCCGCTACTGAGCGCTCGCGCAAGACGCAAGCCCGCGCCGGCGCCGGCGGCGACGACGTGCGACGCGACCCGATTCATCGGCTATTTTTGGATGAGAGACGCTTCACTATTTACGAGACTAAACCATTTGTCGAATATGTTGTCATTTTCGTTTCCTGAAATTAAAATATAAGATACCTACATGAGTATGTACTTATAATTATGAAGTCATGACATCTAATTTACGAAATCCAATTAGGTAGGTACTTACAATGCATGGTTAGCTAAGTGACGTCATTCCAAACCAAATAGTGCGGACGGCCCAAGATGGGGGCCAATTTTTTTTTTGTGCACTGCCGTGGTATGGGTGTCAAATGTGTTGGGGTTTTCACGTCGTTGTCAAGTAACCCGGTAGGTGTAGAAGTGAGTTTTAACACCAAACCACTGTTATGTTCTAAATATTTATTAAGGACACAATTTTAGGTGGCTGTAGAGTTTGTGTCGGTGTTTTAGTTAACAAGAACATAATCAGACAATTTAGTGTTAGGTATACATAGTACTTAGAGTAGATTTTGTTGATATCACCTTGTACAAGCTTTCAACAAAAAATTGTAACATCTATCCTAAGTCATCATTTGTATTGTATTCAGACACACAGGTTTCATCTAGGTTTAACATATTCCCTAGTCTTCTCCTTCAGAGTTGGCAGAATGTACGGTGAACCCGCACATTTCGTAATATTAAGTAGGTTAAGCTACATCAGCGTTTGCATACGCGCCATCATTTTAGTCCACTTGCTTAGTAAAATAAATTAGTGATTTTACCACACTCAACACGGGCGGTTTATTTC
The DNA here is from genome assembly GCA_949775005.1 of Orthosia gothica. Classification (NCBI taxonomy): domain Eukaryota; kingdom Metazoa; phylum Arthropoda; class Insecta; order Lepidoptera; family Noctuidae; genus Orthosia; species Orthosia gothica. Next base: position 34,156,453 of record OX459043.1, read on the forward strand.
ATTATCCCCGGGTTTTCATCATCTCAAGTGTACAGAACGATCATCGTGCATTTGAACTAAGTGTATAGACCTTCGTCGTACACCATGCTCCATCAAGATATCCGAGAAATACCATTACACCACTATGCCCACCACTACGAAAGACTGTACTTGGCACAAACTCACCTATATCAAGATTATGTAAAGTTTTCAATAGCTGCAGTGATCTAGTGGATATAAACCAGGACAGTATTAATAAAATTATTAAAGTAATTGTAAATGATTCACTCAAAAAAACTTGATTCATCCAGCACAGTGTTGAGTTCAAGTTTCATAAATCATAAATAAATCATAAATCATTTATTTATTTGCAAACATGGGTACAAATATACATTGATGTTTTTTGTTAAAAGTAATAAAGTTCTCCATGTTTAACCATCACATGGGTATGCAAATAATGAACAGTAAGTAGGTACAAGATAAAATTAAATTAAATATGTCAGCCTTATGTAATAATTATAATAATATTTAAATGTCAGAATAATAAAAATAAATCAATAGAAAATTAAATTACATACAAATATAAATTGAATTCGAAACAATTGAATACCAATCATAATACCTGCTCAAAGTAATACATTACAGACAGATTTAAAACTAATACAAATCAAATTAAAATTAATAAATTGATAATTCATAAGACTAGCATAATAAATCGGATGTAGTAGGTTTAACATTTTTCATTTAAATAGTCATTAATATGATAGTAACACTTCGCAACTAAAAATTTATGTAGTATTTTTTTAAATTGATCCATATTTTCAATTTCTATTATGTGTTCAGGTAGCTTATTATAGATTTTGGGTGCCATACCAAGAAAATTTCCATCTTAAATTGCTTTTTTATGTGGTGTTGTGCATATTTTATGTTTGTGACGTAAACTTTTTGGGTGATTGTGTAGGTGTATATTTGTCTTAACATAGTTTGCTACTTCGTATATGTAGAGACAGGGAAGTGTAAGTAGCTGGAGCTTTTGGAAATGTGGCTTACAGCTGTCTGTGCTTTGAATGCCACATATTGCCCTTAAGCATTTTTTCTGTGCTTTGAACGCCATTTCTCTGTCGGGCGAGTTCCCCCAAAATATAACTCCATATCGCAAAGAAGATAATACATATCCGTGGTACGCCATTAATAGAGTTGACTGATTTGAAATTTTCCTTAAGTTATAAAGGGCATATGAACACTGACTAAGTTTTTTGCAAACATTCTCAATATGTATTTTCCAGTTCATCTTTTTATCGATCCAGATACCTAAGAATTTTGTATTCTCAGTCTCCTGAATACATTTGTCACCATATCGAACATCTAGTTTTTTATTATTTGTTCTCTGTTCAAACGAAATGTAAGTTGTTTTTCCTAGATTTATTGTGAGATTATTTTTAGTGAGCCAGTTTATTATGTCATTTAAGTTATTATTTATGTCATTTTCGAAAGTCTCATCATTTTCGCTTCTAAATAATATTGTGCTATCGTCCGCAAATAAGATCATTGGATTAGAAATAACTCTAGGCATGTCGTTAATATATACAATGAAAAATAATGGTGCCAGGACACCTCCCTGTGGTACTCCAAATAAGGACTTGCGATATTCAGACGTGTATGTAATTTCTGTTTTAGTGTATGGGCAGATTTTCTTTACACATTCATTTATAGTAGTTCATTGTTGCCGATTCATTAGGTATGATTTAATAAGTTGAAGTACATTACCTCTGATGCCATATTTCTCCAATTTGTTAAGGATTATTTTGTGGCTAACGTGGTCAAAGGCCTTAGTCATGTCCATAAATAATGCAACAGCAGGCGTTCTATTGTCGATATTTGTAAGTGCATGCTTGACAAGCGCATATATAGCGGAATTAATGCTTTTTCTTTGCCTAAAACCATATTGTTCACTGATTAAGATTTTATTGGTTTCTAAAAAGGAATATATACTTTTATAAATTATTTTCTCAAATATTTTAGAGAAGACTGGAATAAGGGCAATGGGTCGATAATTACTAGGATCTTGCCTGTCACCTTTTTTAAACATAGGTTTTATTACGGAGATTTTTAGTTTTTCTGGGAATACACCCTTTTCGATGCAATCATTGATAATGTGACTAAGTACGGATGCAATAATGAAAGATGTAGCTTTAATCACTTTGGTGGTTATATCGTCATATCCAGCGCTGTTTGTATTTCTCAGAGAATTTATTATTTTAATAATGTCAGCTGGTATCGTTGGTATCATAAATATTGAATTAGGTATTGTGTCAAATGTCAGCATATTATTATAGTTAATGTCATTTTGAGATTGTATTTGATTGATAAAAAATTCATTAAATGATTCCGCTATTTGTTCTGGACTGTTAATAACTGTATCGTCAACAATTATCTTGTCTATTCCTTCTTTTGAATAATTGACTTTCTGTTGATTAATTATACTCCATGTAGCTTTGCTCTTGTTTTCAGAATTGTGTATAATATGAGAACTTTGGGCTTTTTGTGTTTGTTTAATTATGTGTTTTAATCGTTTAGTGTAGGTTTTAAGTTTGTTTTTGTTTTCTGGGTTAGGTGACTTTCGATATTCCCATAGCATGTCCCTTTTCCTTTTGGAACATTTTTTTAGTCCCGTTGATATCCATTTAGGTCTTTTAATTACCGAAATTTTTATTTTAATAATTGGAAAACATAAGTCATAAAACAGTTTATATATGTCGTGAAACTCATCAAATGCATCATTGGGATCGGAGCACATATATACATCATGAAAAGTGAGACTTTGAAGACATTCTCTAAATTTTTTGATATTTTCATCGCTATAGTCACGTTTCTGAATTACCCAATGAGATAGCGTGCAAGTTTTCTTGACACGACATTTTAGTAGTTGCACCGTGTGATCCGATAATGCGAATTCTTTAATCTCACATCTGCTGCCTCTGGTATTATGTGCTATGCTAAAACACGTGGTGTTGAGTTAGAAGAAAGCTATTTGTAATTGCCTTTACATGGTGATTTATGGGTAAAAACTTACCAAATTGTCCATGGTTTTATACCTGTCTCTTTCTCTCCAGCGAGTGTGGCGTTAAGAGTGACGCTGACACTGACAGGTAGCTGTCAACTTCATAGCGTTTGTAAATTTTTGCCGGTAAAGACGGAAAATTTTCAAAGTTAAAAAAAAAAGTGTGGAAATACGATATATTACTGTATTAAATTAACACACGGTGTCTTCTTAGAATACGTGTCAGTGTTTTTCAGTTGTGTTTAAGCATTCTTTGATGATTAAGGACAAAATTGTCCCGGTAAGTGTTGAGGTGACCAAAGTTCGAATAGATATTATTAATATTCGATTAGGCAATCTGACTCTGGACTGACGAGTTCAGACGACATCTTCATCCGCAGAGGATGTGGGCATTGTATCACCTCCGCCCGAAAAAGACGAAAATGCTTCACGTAAGTAGGCAAGTCTGTACAAGTATGAAGGGTGACACTTTGTTTCGGATTATTCGGAACTGAGTGCGTAAAAATTTATTCAGCTTCATAGTGAGATTATAGTTCTTAATTGATTGACTATTAATAAGTTAAGTGATTCGACTTCATACTTGTCGCATTTTTTGAAAAATACCTATGACACGTTTAGTGAACTTCCTTTGAGTACCTACCTATTTAGGTACTTACAAAGTTAAGAATAACCAATTAAAGATATCAGTACTAATATGGCAAATAAAGATTATAAGAAAACTTTGTATAAACTTTAAGAAAGAGTTGTGTTATTTTGGCAAAAACAAAGATTATTTTGGCTGCCGCTGACTAACTGAGCATTTATTAGTAGGAAACTATATACTTGGAACAATAGCAACTATCCAAGTCAGGTATACAAGACAACTCGGCTGATACTGATAAGTCGGTTTATAAAAACCTGAATAATTTTAATGCTCGCATACATATGTCTTTCAAGGTTAAAAACCTCAAAGAATACAATGCTAAATATATTGTGAGTAATAAATAGGCCGTTTGCGCAGGGTTATATTTGAAGAAATTGGAAATCAAAGACAATTTAAATGATAAGAAAATCTTCTCAACCAAGAGACCTTGCAACCAGCTTCTTTAGGTTGAACGGACCTGGAACATATTTATTGTTCTTCTCAAACAATACATCAATGAACTCTTAAGAGTCAAGAAATTTAGAGAAAGTTACTTTTGTTTGTTGTCTGTTGCCATAAACAACAGGAAGAAAATAATGTTACTAAATTAAAATAATGAATAATTTGATTATTCTATTAGTAAAATTGGCTGCTTTCCATTCATAAAGATACCTGCTTTTTAATATTCACACAACTATTTGTAAAACATGTCAGGTACTTAAGATAATAAAGAACAACCCAGCATGTTCTTCACATTATCCTTCACCTACAACAGAAGAGAAATATAAGAGACCACTTAAATCCTCAATGAAGACATTCTATAATGAATGTACTAAATAAAATATAACTTGGAGGTTGTACTAACCCCTTCTTTTACCTCGGAGGTCTCAGGTTGTTTTTTGTTAGTGAAACAAGTTCATTCAATTTCACAAGCAGGTATGGTAAATTTTTCTCTTTTGTAGGTAACTTTATGATGATTTGAAATTAAAATGTAAGTGAAAATAAATCATCAGGCCTATTTGCATTTACTAATGTCATGAGCCTACTGGAGATGCCTCCAGTGTGAGGCATCTCCAGTTTTCAAAAGCACAATTGTAATTGACAGCTTTTCTTAGAAGAAGCCTTGTGTTTTAACACCATCAACTTCAAAGATGTGTGACTGAAATTGGATTGCGGAAATCCTATGAGATCTATTTCTCTGGTTACGGAGACACTGAGACCATTGTTAACTTTGGATTGAAATAAGATTATCATCACACCTTTTTTTTTCTGAGGGAATAAGCAGGGAGGTGCTTATAGTTGATAATATACCAGTTATGTTTAACTCTTTGATTCCCATGTGAGTGCAAACCTTCAGAGTAATTGCACATACATTATTACAAGTTTGTGTTAGGAAGGTAAAATCCTCAAAGAGCTTTGTCTGGTTTTTAGACACATGATAAACTTATATCTGTTTCCAAAATATAAAGCAATGTAAACAGTGTCTCCGTATTAAGCTCAGAGCTTTTTAATTGAGTTACATGTTAACTAGTGTCACAGAAAACTGAACTTTTAAAATTGTTCTATCTGAACAAAGAAAGAAATACTCCCTCTCTCCCTATTCAACAAGACCTCAAAGCGCGATTAAAAGCGACTGGGTGTAGACTACAGTTCAACACTGGTAGTAAAGTATAAGTCGTTTCCTGACCATAGCTGTACCAGACTCAGAGTAATCCACCCTTGCGCAATAAATGGTCTGTAACTATCTGAGAAATGAGCGACATTAAAATAAATTATAACATTCAGAATTGAAAGGAATGCGGACATGCTGTATTTGCAGTCATAAATAGTCAGCGGATGACTTCATTTCCACTCTATTTATTCGGAATCTTAATAATGATCTAACCCCATAAATGACTGACAAATTTTATTTACTGTCCGACAACAGGACTTTTGTTACATACCTCAGAAAATTGAGGCAGGGGAGGGGGGAGGGGGTGACAAACCCTTATAAGGCCTATAAACGGGCTCCTAAGACTTGTAGAGTAGTTATACTTAACACTCTTAGCCACTTACCTTCCGAGTAGTAATCGGAATAGCGGATTGCTTTTCTAGGAGCCGCAAAGTATCTAGTAAGTACTTAGTAGAATGTGGCAACTTTTGTCCCAGGCCGCCGAGGCTGTATTCATTCAAAATGTGGGACTTCTAGCCCAGGCCGCGTAGGCTATGTTCAAAATGTCGGGCGTAGTACATTAAAGCATATGGCAACTTTTGTCCCAAGTCGCGGAGGCTGTATTCAATTCAAAATGTGGGACTTCTGGCCCAGGCCCCGGAGGCTATGTATAAAATGTCGGGCGTCACAGACGTAGATCTTTTCACGTCAAGAAAGATGGCTGTCGTATCAAAGGATTTCAGTGATGGTTCTGCGACATTTTCAGCCTAGATTGGGAAGCTGAGCTGCACTCAGCTTAATACTAGTTCACTGGAACAGTGGCAAAAAGGAATGTAGGTCCTAATAACAAGGGTCATAGCACAGCCAACGCGAGACCATTAGCTGCGCTGGGCATTCCACCCACTCAGCTTATTACTAACTCACTGGAACAGTGACAAAGAGGAATATTTATCCTAAAAACACCAATGTGGACCCGAAGTTTTCTGGTTGTCCAATCTGCAAGCGAGGGTCATAGCAGAGCTAACTACGATAAAGAACATGCGGAAAGTTTTTAGTAGCTCGGGCTACATACGACAGAATTCGCCCTAATCCAACAGTTGGTTAAAAAAAAAAAAAAAAAAAAAAAAAGACTGGAGGGCTAACCAAATAGCTCACTGGACCAGACAGAAGTTGTCAAGAATTAACTGGCGGACAGTACTTTAACGATATAATATGTCTAAGGTTCAAATAAAAGATGTTTATTCTGGTGTAATTCCATGAAATTTACAACCCAAAAGCATCATATGGCCAAGCAAGCTGCTATATTATTTGGTACTTATAGAAATATTTTCTTGCATAAATTTGTTGTTTTAACTGCATGAGCAGTTTTAATTTCTAAACATTTTTTCTTTTCACTTACCAGTGTTTTAGTTAGTCAGTCTAAGTCAGTCTAAAGCTGACAATTTTTTTATTTATTTGGCTTACTAACATAACATAGAATTGAATAAATTCAAGATCATTCATTGCTTGAAATCACTAGCTGAACAATTATATTAATATTGTTGGCCTCAAGATGTAAGATTTATTATCTTACTATTCTAGAAAAGAGCTATGAAAATCGAATGTCTGTGGAAGATGAGATGACTATGTGGCCAAGGTTTTTTAATCAAAAGGCAAATAAATAGACAGTCAGGTAGGTTGTTGCGGAAACACCTGACCGTTGTGTCTTTTTGGTCAAACACATGTACTGTCACAAGCTTATATATTTGTCTGTCAGGGAATATAAAACCTGCTTCTAGTACTTCTAGATATTGTAATTTGTGTGGGAATGGATTTATAAAGATACTAACATTGGTAACCCACCGGGCGGTACCTATTAGGTCAAATGTGGCCTCTAGAGTAGCCTAGAAGTTTGTTTAGAAAGTAGATCTGAACAGTATATTACCTGGAAAAGTACTAAATAAAACTTAATTTTAATTATTGTATTTCAGTAAATAACTCAATATAGCTTGCATTCAATGTTGGCTGAACTTGTATTATAAAAGTATTTTTTGTTTTTTTGTGGAAAACAGTAAGAAATAATTCATTGATAGAATTATTCAGAATTAATTTTCTGATTTTCTGTTGATTTTGCAGAAATTTATTATTATTTTTATTTTAACTTGAATGGTGCAAGTGTATATTAAAACTGATTATATTTCAGAATAGTTTTGTAACGTGTTCAACATAGCGTTTGTGTTTTATCACCAGCAGATACCAAACAGGTCTTCTAACTCAACACCACGTGTTTTAGCATAGCACATAATATGACTGTTTTGCATTACAACAAAACAGGTATTATGTGTGGATAAAACACGTGGTGTTGCAGCAATTCTCTTGCTGGTGAGTTGAAGACCCTATGAAGTTGACAGCTACCTGTCAGTGTCAGCGTCACTCTTAACGCCACACTCGCTGGAGAGAAAGAGACAGGTATAAAACCATGGACAATTTGGTAAGTTTTTACCCATAAATCACCATGTAAAGGCAATTACAAATAGCTTTCTTCTAACTCAACACCACGTGTTTTATCCACACATAATACCTGTTTTGTTGTAATGCAAAACAGTCATATTGTGAATTATGTTATCGATGCAGGTTCCACTACACAGACGTGTTGGTGATCAAGTACCCAAAATTAGATTATGACTGCGTAATAGATTTTGAAAGGTCAAAGAGGCTTTGCTATTTTTGCAGATATCTATATTAAAATCCCCACATAGTATGATCCTACTATTTGGTTTCAGACAAATTTCTTTTAAGATCATGTCCTAATGATCAAGAAACATCGATAGCTTATCTTTTTTTTTTTTTTTTTTTTATTATTATTTGGCGGTCTATAAATACAAATAATTATGATAGGGTGAGACAAGAGGTTAGGTTAGGTTAGGTTAGGTTAGGTTAGGTTTCTGCGGGCGATCCTGGCCAGCTACCTGGAGGACAGAGAGGTCCTCCTGGTGGACAAGACGGCCAGGATCAGGCGCTACGGAGCGGAGTGCGGTGTTCCACAGGGGTCGGTGCTAGGGCCCCCCTTGTGGAACATCGCATTCGACTGGCTCCTGCGGGGCACCCTCCTCCAGGGCACGAGTGTCATCTGTTACGCGGATGACACTCTCCTCGTTGCCCGGGGGAGGGACTTTGGGGAGGCGGCCTGTTTGGCCTCGGCTGGCGGATCCTTGGTGGCAGGTAGGATCCGCCAGCTTGGATTGAGGGTAGCGCTGAACAAGACCGAGGCCGTGTTCTTTCACGGGCCTCGGCAGCGCTGCCCTCCAGACGCCCACATCGTCGTGGAGGGCGTCCGGATAGGGGTGGGGGCCCAGATGAAATATCTGGGCCTAGTGCTGGACAGCAGGTGGCGCTTCGGCCCGCACTTTAGCGGGCTGTCGACGCGCCTGCTGAAGGCTGCGGACGCCCTCTCATGGCTCCTCCCCAACCTCGGGGGGCCCAGTGCACGGTGCCGGCGATTGTATGCCGGCATCTTGCGAAGCATGGCGCTCTACGGCGCACCCATCTGGGCGGACTCCCTCCACAGGAGGGAGAATGCAACCGCCATCCGCAGGCCCCAACGGGCCATTGCACAGCGGGTGGCGAGGGCCTACCGCTCAGTGGGCTTTTCTGCGGCGTGCGCTCTGGCGGGCACCCCTCCCTGGGAGTTGGAGGCATGGGTGCTCGCCAGAGTGTACGATTGGACGGCGCGGCGGAAGGCGCTCGGAGAGCGCCCCGCCCTTGAAGAGAGGGAGGCCGTGCGGCGGGAGGCGAGGGATGCCATCGTCCTCCATTGGACGGAGGACCTCGCCACCGCCGCCTTTGGCCGTCGTACGCTGGACGCGCTCGGTCCAGCCCTGCAGGGCTGGCTCGAGCGACCCCACGGTTTCCTCTCGTTCCGTCTAGTGCAGGTGTTGTCCGGACATGGGTGTTTCGGAACGCACCTGCATCGGATCCGGAGGGAGGAAACCCCGGGGTGCCACGACTGTGGCGCTGCGGAAGACACGGCGCAGCACACCCTCGAGGTGTGCCCGGCTTGGGCTGAGCTGCGCCGTGCCTTGATTGATGTGGTCGGGCAGGACCTATCACTTCCCAGTGTGGTCAACTCCATGCTGGGGAGTGAGGAGGCCTGGGCGGCGGTTGCCTCCTTTTGCGAGGTCGTGATTTCGCAAAAGGAGGCGGCGGAGCGTGCGCGGGAGGATGATCCTCTCGCGCCGCCGCTCCGCAGGCGAAGAAGGGGTGGGAGAAGGCGGTTGTACGATCGTCTCCTCCCACCACCTGGTGGTGACTAGCGGGCGACAGGCGCGGGGGCGCCTTCGCTCGCATTGCACGAGTCACCACCCTCGTCGGGCGGGAACGGCCGAGCACTCGCTGTCGTTCCCGGGCCCCTCCACTAAGGGAGGGGCGTGAAGGCCCCGCTGTAAAGGCGGGCGGTCGTCGGCGGAGGACTGGGCGTAAAGGCTGTGCCAGTTTCCCAGTCCTCCTCCAAACAGACGATGCGGGAGTGCCGCTGGGTTATTTTAGTGGGTATACCGGAACATTCCGGGGAGTCCCACATAGCCCGTCCCCATTCCCCCAAGGGGCGGGTATGCGTAATGCATTTTTTCCCAGCGTGATCAAAAAAAAAAAAAAAAAAAAAAAAAAAAAAAAAAAAAAAAAAAAAAAAAAAAAAAAGGTTAGGTTAGGTTGGGGGACCCCCCACAGCGCATACTTCCTCGTAGTGTCCCCTGGAAACGGCCCAGTTTGACCACCGTAACGGAGTGGCAAACTGGGACGGCTAAAGTGCGCTGTGCTCTCGAAGCGAATACTATCTTATTGCCTTGTTGCTTTCGAGCTGAACGGAGAATTTTAATATGTCCTTACCACCGCGGGATGCCCTCGGGCATTTCGTCAGCAAAAAAAAAAAAAAAAAAAGGCCCTTCTCAGGGCCAACCAAAAGGCCCTTCTCAGGGCCAATCAAAAGGCCCTTCTCAGGGCCAACCAAAAGGCCCTTCTCAGGGCCAACCAAAAGGCCCTTCTCAGGGCCAACCAAAAGGCCCTTCTCAGGGCCAACCCAAAGGCCCTTCTCAGGGCCACCCCGACGCTACGGTGTCAGAGGCTAGCCGCGCGACGTCTGCGGCTAGCTTCTATGAAATGGCGGACGACTTGTTGTCGATGGAGGTCGACACACAATCACTGAAGAGGAGGGCCTTCCTGAAGGGAGGGTCCGATGGCTCCTCGAACTCTGTTTCGGGTTCGGACAAGGGGCACAAAAAGAAGGACAAGGCCAAAAAGCCGAAAGCGGGCACCCACGACGTGGGACTAGCTGACGCCCAACGACAGTTGGACTTGGCTCGGCGGGAGCAGCTCCAGGACGACCTAGAAGAGCAGGTCGCTGCAAAGGAGCAGCAAGCGCGCATCGCCCGGGCCAAGGCTGGATACGGCGCGTCCCGCGTCGTGTACACGGAGAGTTCGTTGTTGGAGCTGGAGCGCATGGCTCAGGAGGATGTGGAGGGGATTGTGGAGGTCGCCTCCAAGTCCTCGCACTTGAAGGGGACCTTCCAAAAGTCCCTCAAGTGCCGGGCCGTCAGCATGCGTGGCATCGTCAGCGAGCTGGTGCAGCGCCAGGCGACTGACGAAACGCGGCAAATGCAGGCGAAAATCGATCGCCTGCAGTCAGAAGTCAGCCAGCTGCATCGGAAGCTGGCTGAAGCCACGGCCCGGCCAACGCAATCTAAGCCGAGTCATGCGGCAGGGGGCCCCGACCTCCCCCACGACCTTGAGGATATCATCCGCAGGGTCGTGGGTGAGGAGAGGGCCTTCGTGAGAGCCTGCTTCGCAGGCATTGAGGACAGGCTCATGCCGGAGGTAAGCCACCGACCACCGCTCGCGGCGGATAGGAGGCAAAATCAGCCGCGCGAGCAAGAAGAGGCACCCTCTCAGGCGGAGGACGCCCTTCTCCCCTCCACCACCCCGACCAACAACCAGCAGGGCTGGACGAAGGTCGTCAAGGGGAAGGGGAAGGGGAAGGGCAAAAAGACGGCGGCGGCCGTCCCTGCCGTCCCTGCCACCACCCCTGCCAGCCAGTCGCAGTCGGCTGGCCAGGAAAAGGGGAAAGGGAAGGGGAAAGGCTCCCCCCCAGCCGGTGCGAAGAAACTCGTACTACCGAAGACCGCAGCCGTCGTGGTGACTCTCACCGCGGAGGCTGCGGAGCGGGGCGAGACCTACGCGTCCATCATGATGCGGGCGCGTAGCAATGCCGATCCCACCAAACTGGGGATCGGCAAAGTCTCGTGCCGCAGGACGCAAGCAGGGGCTCGAATTTTTGAGTTCCCTGGAGCGGCAGGCGCAGCCAACGCGGACCTCTTTGCTACCAAGCTAAAAGAGGTCATCGCGGACGCGGCCAAGGTTGCCAGACCAATAAAGTCGGCGGCCTTAGAGGTGACTGATCTGGATGATTCAGTCACCAAAGAGGAGGTGGTGGCGGCGATCGCAGAGATAGGTGGTTGTAGCGTCGCAGCGGTGCAAGGCCGGGGCATCAGGCCCGGCCGCGGCGGCATGGGCACCATCCGCCTGGAGTGCCCAGTCGCCGTGGCCAAAGCCGTCCTCGCCAAGGGACGGCTTGCCGTAGGGTTCAGCTCGGGTGTAGTCCGGGCTCTCGCAGACGAACCTCTGCGTTGCTACAGGTGCCTGGGCATCGGACACACCCGGGCCCTCTGTCCGTCCAGCGTCGACAGGACGGACAGCTGCTACCGCTGCGGCAAGGACGACCACAAGGCCGCCTCCTGCAAGGCCGCCACGCCGCACTGCGCGGTGTGTGCCGCCAGTGGCCGCCAAGCGAACCACGTTACAAAGGGGAGGAAATGCAATCCTCCCCCAAAGAGGGGCAAAGCGCAGGCTACGATCCGGCCTGCCGCTACCACCGCCGTCGTTCCAGAGACTGGGACTACGGTGGCTGCTGGCCTGGCTCTGCCTGAGGAGGAGGGTGCGATGTCCGATTAATGGATAGAGTCGAACATCGCATCCTCCAGGCGAACACCAACCACTGCAGAGCGGCCCAGGATCTGCTGATGCAGACCATGGCCGAGTGGTTGGTGGACCTGGCGGTGGTCGCCGAGCCGTACTCGATCCCTGGCCGTTGGCTGGGTGATCGGGACGGCTTGGTGGCGTTGGTGTCGCGGCCCGCCACGGACTCCCCTCCCCTCTCGCTTTTAGAGAGAGGACCGGGATACGTGGCCGCCACGTGGGGAGAAATTGCCCTGGTCGGGGTGTATTTCTCCCCAAACCGCCCTCTAAGGGACTTCGAGGATTTTCTCGAGGTCCTTACGGCAGTCGTCGGGAGGGCGGCGCCACGCCAGGTCGCCGTGTTGGGCGACCTGAACGCCAAGTCGGTGGCCTGGGGCAACCCGGCCACCTCTTGCAACGTCCGGGGACGCGCCGCCGAATTTTGGGCGGCTTCGTGCGGTGTGTCCCTCCTAAACAGGGGGCAGGTTCACACGTGTGTGCGGCAGCGGGGAGGGTCGGTGGTTGACGTCTCGTTCGCCACCCCCGTGTTAGCCGCCCGCGTCGTGAACTGGCGGGTGGAGATGGTGGAGACCATGTCGGACCACCGATATGTGCGGTTCGACATAGTCCCCACCCAGAGCCCGCGGGGTGGTATGGCTCGGCGGTCAGGCCGAACCCCCTTCCCGCGGTGGGCTCTCACCCGCCTGGACCGGGAGGCAGCCCTGGAGGCGGCGTTCCTCCAGGACTGGCTCTCGCCCCCTGTGGAGGCCGCCGTGGACGTTGACGCCGCAGCGGTCCAGCTCCGAGGGTCCTTGACCGAGGTGTGCAACTCCAGCATGCCTCGGTCTCGCCGTCCGCCTCCCCGTCGCGCCGTTTACTGGTGGACGGAGGGGCTGGCGGAGCTACGGGCCGCCTGCGTGGCGGCCAGGAGGGCCTATACGCGGAGCCGGCGGCGCACAACCCGATCACAGGCCGAGGAGGACCGCCTCTACGCTTCCTACATAGAGGCAAAGACGGTCCTCAAGTCGGAAATGTGCGCCGCCAAGGACTCGGCGAGAGCCGAGATGCTGGAGGGTCTCGACCGGGATCCATATGGGAGACCGTACAAGGTGGCGCGGAACCAGCTGCGGCCCTATGGTCCCCCACTGTCGGAGACCCTCGAGCCGGCGTTACTGGATGGGGTGGTCCGGTCCTTGTTTCCGCGCAGGACCGACTTCACCCCACCAGTGATGGACCCCCCGCGGGAGGCGGCCTCGCCGGAGGAGGAGATTCCCCCGGTGACGGCGGATGAGATTCGCGAGGGGATTCTCCGCCTCCGAGCGAAGAAGACGGCCCCTGGGCCGGACGGCGTCCCTGCACGGGTGGCGGCAATAGCTGCCTCTCAGATGCAGGAAAGGTTTCGGGAACTCTTCAGCGCGTGCTTTACGGCTGGGCGGTTCCCGAAACTGTGGCGGGAGGGGCAGCTGTGCCTCCTCCGCAAGGAGGGACGCCCGGTGGACTCCCCCTCGGCATACCGGCCCATCGTTCTTCTCGATGAGGTCGGTAAAATGTTCGAGGGGATCGTCGCCGACCGGCTCAACAGCCATCTGCGGGGGGTGGGGCCAGACTTGTCGGACGCCCAGTTCGGGTTTCGACGTGGGCGTTCGACGGTCGACGCCTTGGCCCTGCTCAAGGCCCAGGTGCAAGAGGCAGTGGGGTCGGGGGAGGGGGTGTTGGCGGTCTCGTTCGACATCGCCAACGCCTTCAACTCCGTGCCGCACTCGACGATATTGGAGGCGCTTCGGTATCACGGAGTGCCCCAATACCTGCGGGACCTCCTGGCCAGCTACTTGGAGGACCGCGAGGTCCTTCTTGTGGACAAGACGGCGACGGTCAGGAGGTACGGCGCGGAGTCCGGTGTTCCACAGGGGTCGGTCCTAGGCCCCCCCCTGTGGAACATCGGTTTCGACTGGCTCTTGCGGGGAGCCCTTCTCCGGGGGACGAGCGTCATCTGCTACGCGGACGACACACTGCTCGTTGCCCGGGGGAAGGACTTTAGGGAGGCGGCCTGTCTGGCATCGGCTGGCGGATCTTTGGTCGCCGGAAGGATCCGCCAGCTGGGACTGCAGGTGGCGCTGCACAAGACCGAGGCCGTGTTCTTCCACGGGCCTCGGCAGCGCTACCCGCCTGACGCCCACATAGTCGTGGAGGGCGTCAGGATTGCGGTCGGGACCCAGATGAAATATCTGGGCCTCCTGCTAGACAGCAGGTGGCGCTTCAGCGCACACTTCAGCGGGCTGTCGACGCGCCTGCTGAAGGCCGCCGATGCCCTCTCGTGGCTCCTCCCGAACCTGGGCGGGCCCAAGTAGCGGTGCCGGCGCTTATACGCCGGCATCTTGAAGAGTATGGCCCTCTATGGGGCTCCGATTTGGGCGGACTCCCTCCGCAGGAGGGAGAACGCGACCGCCATCCGCGGGCCCCAGAGGGCCATCGCACAGCGGGTGGCGAGGGCCTACCGCTCGGTGGGCTTTGCGGCGGCGTGCGCTCTGGCGGGCACCCCTCCCTGGGAGTTGGAGGCGTGGGTGCTCGCCAAAGTGTACGAATGGTCAGCGCGGCGTAAGGCGCTAGGTGAGCGCCCCGCCGCGGAAGAGCGGGAGGCCGTGCGGCGGGAGGCGAGGGAAGCCATCGTCCTCCATTGGACCGCAGACCTCGCCACCGCCACGTTTGGACGCCGGACGCTGGACGCGCTCGGTCCAGTCCTGCAGGGCTGGCTCGAGCGGCCACACGGTTTCCTCTCGTTCCGTTTGGTGCAGGTGTTGTCCGGACATGGTTGTTTCGGAACGCACCTGCACCGGATCCGGAGGGAGGAAACCCCGGCGTGCCACGACTGTGGCGCGGCGGAGGACACGGCGCAGCACACCCTGGAGGTGTGCCCGGCCTGGGCCGAGCTGCGCCGTGAACTCATTGGAGTAGTCGGGCAGGACCTCTCGCTTCCCGGCGTGGTCAACTCCATGCTGGGGAGCGAGGAGGCCTGGGCGGCGGTTGCCTCCTTTTGCGAGGATGTCATGTCGCAAAAGGAGGCGGCGGAGCGGGCGCGGGAGGACGATCCTCTCGCTGCGCCGCTCCGCAGGCGAAGAAGGGGTGGGAGAAGGCGGTTATACGACCGTCTCCTCCCACCTCCTGGTGGTGACTAGCGGGCGACAGGCGCGGGGGCGCCTCTCGTCTGCATTGCACAGTCACCACCCTCGTCAGACGGGAATGGCCGAGCACTCACGGTCATTCCCGGGCCCCTCCACTCGGAGGGGCGTGCGGGGCCTGCCGTAAAGGCGGGCAATCGTCGGCGGAGGGCTGGACGTAAAGGCTGTGCCAGTTTCCCAGTCCTCCGCCATTAGGACGAAGCGGGAGTGCCGCTGGGTTATTTTAGTGGGTATACCGGGCTTGCCCGGGGAGTCCCACATAACCCGCCCATTCCCCCAATGGGTGGGTATGCGTAATGCATTTTTTCCCAGCGTGATCAAAAAAAAAAAAAAAAAAAAAAAAGGTTAGGTTAGGTTAGGTTGGGGGCTCCCCTCACAGTTCTTACGTCCACGTCGTAGCCCCTGGAAACGTCCCAGTCCTGACCACCGTAACGGAGTGGCAGGCTGGGTACGGCCAAAGAGAACTGTGCATCGTAGCGAATTTTATTGTCTTGTCGATACGATACCTGCGGAAAAATTTTATTTTAATCTGATGTCTTCATCAAAACCCCCGCGGGACGCCCTCGGGCATTTTGTTAAAAAAGGCCCTTCTCAGGGCCAACCCAAAGGCCCTTCTCAGGGCCAACCCAAAGGCCCTTCTCAGGGCCACCGCGACGCTTCAGCGTCGGCAGAAGGCAGAGCCTTCTACGAAGGAAGGGTGGACGACTCGGACTCCGACAGCGAGTTCGTTGCGTCGAACGCTAGCGCGAAGGTGACCGAGTACTCTCGGTCACGATCGCGATCGCGGAAGCGATACTTCCTGAAGGAAGTGTCGGATGGCTCCTCGGGCTCGGGTTCGGCGAAGGAGCCTTCGAGGAGGGCTAAGTCCAAAAAGGTGACGGCGGATACCCACGACGTGGGTCTGGAAGACGCCCAACGCCAGTTGGACCTAGCTCGGCGGGAGCAGTACCAGCAGGACCTGGAGGAGCAGGTTGCTGCCAAGGAGCGGCAGGCGCGCCTTGCTCGTGCCAAGTCCGGGTACGGCGCGTCTGTCGTTCTGTACGCGGACCACTCCCTACTGGAGCTCGAGCGGTTGGCTGTGGAGGACCAGGAAGGGATCGTGGAGGTCGCTTCGAAGTCCTCCAAGTTAAAGGGTACCTTCCAGAAGGCCCTAAAATGCTGGGCCGCGAGCATGCGCGGCATAATTGCGGAGCTGGTGCAGAGGCAGGCGACCGATGAGACGCGGCAACTGCAGGCGAGGGTTGATCGCCTGCAGACGGAGGTCAGCCAGCTTCATCAGAAGCTGGCCGAGGCCACGGCCCGGCCAACCCAGGCTGAGCCGAGACCTATGGCAGACGGCCCCTCCTCCTCCAGCCTTGAGGATATCATCCGCA
Source organism: Orthosia gothica (assembly GCA_949775005.1). Classification (NCBI taxonomy): domain Eukaryota; kingdom Metazoa; phylum Arthropoda; class Insecta; order Lepidoptera; family Noctuidae; genus Orthosia; species Orthosia gothica. Next base: position 34,173,299 of record OX459043.1, read on the forward strand.
AGGTTGTGATGGAGGAGCGGGCCTTCACGAGGGCCTGCATAGCAGGCATAGAGGACCGGCTCTTGCCCGAAAGGAGCTACCGGCTGCCACTTGCCGCAGACAAGCGGTCTGGCAAGCCGGAGCCGACTTCCCAGAGGGAGGAGGACCCTCTCCTGCCTGCCACCACCCCGACCAACCAGCAGGGCTGGACGAGGGTGGTCGGCAAGGGGAAAGGAAAGGGCAAGAAGACGGCAGCTGTCGTCCCTGCCGTACCCGCCACCACCCCTCCCGGCCAGTCGCAGTCGACTGGCAAGGGAAAGGGGAAGGGAAAGGGGAAAACCTCCCCCCCAGCCGTCTCCGCCACCACCCCTCCCAGCCAGTCGCAGGCGACCGACAAGGGAAAGGGAAGGGGAAAGAGTTCGCCCCCAGCCGGCAAGAGGAACTTAGTTCCTCCCAAGACCGCAGCCGTCGTGGTGACGCTCACCGCGGAGGCTGTGGAGCGGGGGGAGACATACGCGTCCGTGATAAAGAAAGAAAGAAAGAAAGAAAGAAAAATATTTATTTGTGACCCGCACAGGAGACACGAGAAAATAAGCACACACTTAAACAATATTAAAATAAAAAACCCTGTGCGAGACCAAAAAGGCTCCTATCTCAGCATGTGCAGCGATATCCAAAAAGGTAATAACGCTGCGCTGATATTCTGATAGGGCCTACTGTTGATGCCACGGACACACTTACGGAAACAGGACTTATAAAATAAAATAAAATAGAAGAATATATAAATAACAAACAAAATAGAATAAAACACTGAAGGTGGGTCAAAGTAAGTGTAAGTATAATACAAATATATAAACGCGATGCTCAATGATCATTTGTCGAAACCATAGACAAACGACAGAGCGCGCGGACCAAATAGTGGTTTATTAAAAAATACGGAAAGAATCTATGGTCGGCTGTCAAAAGAAAAATATTATGTAAGTAGTTTATGTTATCATGTTATGAAATAGTGTAAATGAATAAGTGTAAATAAACCTGGCGAAAAGAATTGCTAATTGGATAAATCAGAGTGGTGTGGATTTAATATGTGTGGTGTGGTGTTTGCAAGAAAGTTCATAATAAAGAAAATGGGTTAAAGGCGGTAAACCTAACTGCGTGCAAACCACGGGTAAGCTTATCTTCCGGATTCCTTTTGCTGAAGTAATAAGTACTGCTTGAATTTAGTACTAAATGTTCCAATCGTTTTTATAGCACGAAACGGCGGAGGAAGATCATTCCAGATACGAGAGGCAGCGAATTTGAAACTGCCACGGAATGCTGCAGTTCTGTGTGACGCCAACAACAGGTAGGCAGAAGCTCTCGTTTTGACCCTATTTACATCGCGCGACCAGGTCAATTTACCGAACAGATAGTCTGGTTTTTTTGTGAGAATTGTGCCAAAGAGCAGGGTAGCCAGATGCAGCTTTCTACGATCTGACATTCTCATCAAATTACCCTTATTTAAAAAAGGAGTTACGTGACATCTAGGAGGGATGGTAAAACAAAATCTCGCACAAGCATTCTGTACTCGCTGAATTAACCTTTCACTTCTACCTAGAATGCACGCCCCGTACACAGTGTCAGCGTAGTTCAGCTTAGATAAAACTAGTGTTTCACAAAGCAGAATGCGCATATCCACACTTATGTAGGGACGCACACGATACAGAAGCTTAAGCCTGTAAAAGCAGTTGCGCACAGCCTCCATGATGTGTGTCTCAAAGTGCAGGTGCTCGTCAAACAGTAACCCAAGATTACGGGCTTCCCGGACCCTTTCAATGGAACACCCGTCGATCTTCAAGTCCAAATTCCCATTACCCATTTTATTTAAAAAATCTCTTGATCCCATTAAAATAAATTTTGACTTAGCTGGGTTCAAAACTAAGGCGTTTCTCATAGACCAAGCCGAGATCCTATCAAGATCCTCATTCAAACTTTTTACAGTGTCAACAGCCTGCTGGGGATGAAAAGATAGGTACATCTGCAGGTCATCAGCATATAAGTGGAACTTGGTGTTGAGCAGGCAGTTAATGATGTCAGCACTGTAAAGAATGAAGAGTAGCGGGCCCAGGATCGATCCCTGCGGTACACCCCTATTCACGCACTTAGGACCAGAGGATTTAACAGCTCCATCACTGTCGCTCGTTACCTGGACAAACTGAGAACGGTGAGTCAAGTAACTCTCAAACCACTTTACTGTCTCAGGCTGACATCCATAATAAGTCAACTTCGATAGGAGGAGTGAGGTATTAATAGAGTCAAAAGCACGCGAAAAATCTAGTAAGACCAGCAGGGTACCCATGCCCTTATCTCTAGCTTCAAGAATATTCCCAACCACATCAAGAAGAGCTGTGGCTGTGCTGTGCCCCTTGCGAAAACCCGATTGAAGAAGCGGCAATATGCTGTGTTCCTCAAGGTAAGACCGAAGCTGGTTAGAGACAACCTTCTCCAGGACCTTGGAGAGGCATGGCAATAAACTGATCGGGCGAAGTTCTTTTACACTGGTAGGATTAGAAACTTTAGGGATGGGTCTAACTATTGCCAATTTCCACAGATCCGGGAAAGATGAGGTGGTGATGGAACGGTTAATGATGGCCGTTATAGCTGCAAGGGTCCGAGGAAGGGTCATCATCAGCATCTCAAGAGAGATATGGTCACAACCCTGTGCATTGGACTTGAGACTATGCAACAGCCTCAGCACCATATCCTCATGAACAGGCTCAAGCTGGAAGTGACTGTTACTGAATCTGTGGTGCTCAAAGTACTTCAGGTCAGCAGAAGAAACCCTACCAGTGCCAGGCACGTCCAAAAAATGTTCATTGATTTTTTCTGGGTTATTACAAAAATGAGGTAATCCGTGATCTGGTTTATTAGAGATACTAGTGGCTATGGTAGATTTGATGTGCTTCCATAACTTCTTAGGTTGTTTAATGTTTTTATTTATGTATGTTTTAAAATATGCACGTTTCTCACTCTCAACGGCAGCCCTAACAATATATTTGAGCTCTTTATATGAGTTGACATGACGCAAGGATTTAGTGGACTTGGACTTTATGTGGCTCTTGTCCCGCAATTTCATCATTTGTTTGATAGTGGGTGTTATCCAGGGGCAAGACTTTTGTTTTATTAATACTTTTTTAAGTGGTGCATGTAAATCAAACAAGTTCCGAATAAAATTATTAAATGTTTCAACCATGCAATTCACATCCTCTAATCTTTCAATGCATTCCCAGTCCATCTTATTCAGGTCCTCGTTAAACTGGTCAATTAGAATATCCCTGAGAGGTCTGTACGTGACCCAATGGGGGGCAGGTTTCTCTACTTTGAAGTTTAGCTCAACCGACACAACGGCGTGTTGACCGAGCTCAGGTACGTGAGATACAGAGACCTCACGTACACGGGCGTCGGTGCACACGACGTCAATAAGTGATTCACTATGATCAGTGAAATGTGTCGGTTCAGTAACAATTTGTTGCAATTTACAGCATGTTAAGAAATTGTTCAGTAACTTTGCTTTATTGTCCGAGAGGTTTAGCATGTTTATATTAAAGTCACCCAACAAAACAATCCTGTCAGCGCAAGCAAAGGAGAAAAGAGAGTCGGTAATCGCGTCAAGGAAGATGTTCACATCAAGCCATGGCGGTCTATAAGCAGTACCGACGATAACCGAGTGCGAGTTGACGGTCAGTCGGAGCCACATCTGCTCGACCTGTGGCGCAGTCGGGTGCGGCATGAGGCACGCGCGCACTCCGCGCCGCACATAGAAACCCACGCCGCCCCCGCGCCCGCCGCGCACCGTGGTCGGGCGCGGCACGTGACGCAGCCGGTAGCCAGGGACAGTCGGCGCTCGACCCTCCTCGCCCCGCCTAAGCCAAGTCTCGTTTATCGCCATGATGTCCACCGCACAATTTGCCATAGCCACAATAAACTCATCCTGGCGCGTACCTAGCGAACCCGCGTTAAACAATCCAACTTTTAAATACTTAGACTTAATCATGTTGACAATTCTTGGACGTGCATGATTAGTTTAAAGGTGTATGTATTAGAAATGTAATAAATGACAAATTTAAAAGAAGTATGTAGATAAATAATATGAATTGTAAACACTATAGAGATATAACCGACAAGCCGACGTTTTATAAATATGTAATATGAATGATAGATATTTAGTGCTCGGGCAGCAGGGCCACAGAAAGAGACCATTATATACAGAGAGAGGAACAGTGCTGGCCGCGCACAGGGCAGACTTGAAAACATAAGTACACCTAACATAGACAGTATGACCGTAGATCTTAAATTTAACATAACACAATAAAAATTGCAGAAGCCCAGCGAGCTAAACAACCTTCTCGACAGACATCTCCCGGCCAAAAACACGAGCCAAGTCCTCTTCTGTGCGGATAGAATGGGTAGGCTTGCCGTCACCCTGCTTAACCAGAATGCGGCCGTTCTTCGTCCAGGAATATCTCCACCCAAGACGACTGCCAGCCTCACGCACACGGTAGAATAAATGTTTGTTAGTTCTGGTAAGCCTCTCGTTCACATAGAAGCGCCGCGGGGGCGCAGGGAGACCGAGGTCCGCGGTCGTGGCCCCCCGGCGGACACGCGCACCCTGCAGCAGCTCGTCGCGCAGTGCGCGGCGCGCCAGGCGCACCACGATGCGTCGCCCACGCGCCGTCGCCGCCGCCTCTCCCGCCGGGCTCGCCTCGCCCGCGGCAGCCGCGCGCCCCTCTCGTTCGACCCGCAAGCCCACACGCTGCGCGAAAACTATGTCGCGCGCCTCCAGAGTCACCCCAAGTTTTGCCGCCATCAGTCCCACAGTGTGAACCACGTTCTCACCAGGGATCTCCGGGATGTTCGCTACTTCAAGATCTGAGCCAAGCAGATCCTGTTCGCGGTCGTTGAGCTCCAGTTGAAGCCGCGCGACACTCTGCTCGAGTTGGTTGACCCTGGTGTCAGGCGGTGCCTCACTGGCCCTGCTCTCAAGAGCCTCTATTCTGGCCTCCAAGCTGTCCACCCGCTCAGTGCAGACTCCAACCGAAGAGTGCAGGCCGGCCATCTCACGACGAAACTCCCGCATCTCGTCCCTCACTTCCCGCAGCTCGGACCTGAATAGCCTGATTTCTTCCCGCAAGGTCAACTGGGTGTCAGGAGAAGGTTCTCCATCGGTTCCCAGCTCACTCCCTGCCCGAGAATTCACTTCGGGCACTGCAACTAGAGGTCCAACAATATTGGCCTGAACCCGGGCCGCCTTCCTACCCTGTTCAGGTGCGGCAGCAGTTTTAGTAGTTGGGGCACTACTGTCATCCTTTGGCAATTTATTTTTGCAGTCAGGGCACTGCCAGTCACCGCCTGTTTGTGTTCCAGCTGGTAAACAAGCTATGTGAAACTTGTTTGGCAAGCAATGTTGCCACACGTGGCGCCCCCTTTCGTCGACAGAAATTTTCCGCATGATGCGCACTTAGCCATGTCGCAACGCGGTTCGGCTAAGAGCAGCTAGATGGCGTGCACGTACTTCGCACTAGTTCCTTCGGCGCCGCTAGATGGCGCTCGCTCCACAAAGAGATATCGACCTAACCCAAATTTGAAAAAAAATTACACCTTTTGGGGGTACCACTTACACCAAAACTGTACAAGTGACTGCACTTATTTTTTTTTAAATATGCAAAATGTATTGTAACTTTTAGTTTTCAAGGAATTGCACTGCGAAATCACTAAACACAACCCAGATAACAATCTCACACGTAAGTCACACTGAGTTGAAGTTGTAAATAAAGTTTTCAGTTTAATAGCCCGTGTTTATTATTTTTAATACTAAGTGAACGAACAGCCGATGTGTCCCGCAAAATGTCCGTGACGTCACTCTGATGATGCGGGCGCGTGCGGCACAAAACTGGGGATCGGCAAGGTCTCCTGTCGCCGGACCCAGGCTGGGGGACGGCTCTTTGAGTTCCCGGGGGCGGAAGGTGGAAAAAATGCGGACCTCTTCGCAGCTAAGCTGCAAGAGGTCATCGCAGATGCGGCCAAGGTGGCCAGGCCGGTGAAGACCGCGGCCATCGAGGTGACCGACTTGGACGACTCGGTCACCAAGGAGGAGGTGGTGGCGGCGGTCGCGGCGGTGGGGGGATGTAGCGTCGCAGCGGTGCGGGCCCGGGACATCAGGTCCGGCCGCGGCGGCATGGGCACCATCCGCATGGAGTGCCCAGTCGCCGCTGCCAAAGCCGTCCTTGATAAAGGACGGCTCAACGTGGGCTTTAGCTCGGGGGCGGTCCGGGCACTTGTGGCACAGCCCTTGCGGTGCTACAAGTGCTTCGGAGTCGGGCACACCCGGCCCCTCTGTCCGTCCACCGTGGACCGGACAGAGAGCTGCTACCGCTGCGGCAAGGAGGGCCACAAATCCGCAACGTGCGAGGCCGCCAAGCCGCACTGCGCCGTCTGTGCAGCCGTTGGCCGCCCGGCAGGGCACGTGATGCGGGGGAGGATGTGCAATCCTCCCCCCAAGAAGGGAATAGCACAGGCGCCGAGAAGGCCTGCCGCTACCTCCGCCGTGGCGGAAGATGGCCTTCCGGCTGCTGCCGGCCTGGCTGAGGAGGAGGGGGGTGCGATGTCCGATTAATGCCAGTCGAACATCGCATCCTCCAGGCGAACACCAACCACTGCAGAGCGGCTCAGGATCTGCTGATCCAGACCGTGGCTGAGTGGTTGGTGGACGTGGCGGTGGTTGCCGAGCCTTACTCGGTCCCCAGTACCTGGCTGGGCGACCGGGACGGCTTGGTGGCGTTGGTGGCGCGGTCCTCCACGGACTCCCCTCCCCTCTCGCTTTTAGAGAGGGGACCGGGATACGTGGCCGCCGCGTGGGGGGGGGATACGGCCCTGGTCGGGGTCTATTTCTCCCCAAACCGCCCTCTAAGGGATTTCGAGGACTTCCTCGAAATCCTAACGGCAGTCGCCGGGAGGGCGGCACCACGCCAGGTCGCCATATTGGGCGACCTTAACGCCAAGTCGGAGGCCTGGGGCAACCCGGCTGCCTCCTGCAACGTCCGGGGACGCGCCGTCGAATTCTGGGCGGCGTCGTGCGGCGTGTCCCTCCTCAACAGGGGGGCGGTCCACACGTGTGTGCGGCAACGGGGAGGATCGGTGGTAGACGTCTCGTTTGCCACCCCTGCCCTGGCCGCCCGCGTTGTGAACTGGCGGGTGGAGACGGTGGAGACTTTGTCGGACCACCGGTACGTGCGGTTCGACATCTCCACCGGCCCCCGGGAGGGGACGGGCCGCGCTGGCCAATCTCCCTTCCCGCGTTGGGCTCTCACCCGCCTAGACCGGGAGGCAGCCAAGGAGGCAGCCTTTCTCCAGGACTGGCTCTCACCCCCTGTAGAGCCGGTCCTGGACGTGGACCGCGTGGCGGTCCAGCTCAGGGCGTCCCTGACCGAGGTGTGCAACGCCAGCATGCCTCGGTCACGACGGCCGGCTCCCCGTCGCGCCGTTTACTGGTGGTCGGAGGAGCTGGCAGGGCTACGGGCCACCTGCGTGGCGGCCAGGAGGGCCTACACGCGGAGTCGGCGGCGCACTACCCGGTCTCAGGCCGGGGAGGACCGCCTCTACGCCTCTTATCTAGAGGCAAAGACGGTCCTCAAGGCGGCTATGTGCGCCGCCAAGGACTCGGCGCGGGCCGAGATGCTGGAGGGCCTTGACAGGGATCCGTTTGGGAGGCCATATAAGGCGGCGCGGAACCAACTGCGCCCCTTTGGTCCCCCCATTACGGAGACCCTGGAGCCGGCGTTGCTGGATGGGGTGGTTCGGTCACTGTTTCCGCGCAGGACCGAGTTCACCCCACCAACGATGAATCCCCCACTGGGGGGGGTGGTGGCTTCGCCGGAGGAGGAGGTCCCTCCAGTATCAGCGGAGGAAGTTCGCGCGGGGGTTCTGTCCCTCCGCGCGAAGAAGACGGCCCCTGGGCCAGATGGCGTCCCCGCACAGGTGGTTGCCATCGCGGCGTCCCTCATGGAGGATAGGTTTCGGGACCTCTTCAGCGCGTGTCTGACGGCTGGGAGGTTCCCGAAACTGTGGAAGGAGGGGCAGTTATGCCTCCTCCGGAAGGAGGGACGCCCGGTGGATTCCCCCTCGGCATACCGGCCCATCGTTCTGCTCGATGAGGTCGGTAAATTGTTCGAGGGGATCATCGCCACCCGGCTAAATAGCCTGTTGCGGGAGGTAGGGCCTGACCTGTCGGACGCCCAATTCGGTTTTCGCCGAGGGCGTTCGACGGTCGACGCGTTGGCCCTACTCAGGGGCCACGTGCAGGAGGCGGTCGAGTCGGGGGACGGAGTGTTGGCGGTGTCGTTCGACATCGCCAACGCCTTCAACTCCGTGCCCCACTCGACCATATTGGAGGCACTCCGGTACCACGGAGTGCCTCCATATCTGCGGGCGATCCTGGCCAGCTACCTGGAGGACAGAGAGGTCCTCCTGGTGGACAAGACGGCCAGGATCAGGCGCTACGGCGCGGAGTGCGGTGTTCCACAGGGGTCGGTGCTAGGGCCCCCCTTGTGGAACATCGCATTCGACTGGCTCCTGCGGGGCACCCTCCTCCAGGGCACGAGTGTCATCTGCTACGCGGATGACACTCTCCTCGTTGCCCGGGGGAGGGACTTTGGTGAGGCGGCCTGTTTGGCCTCGGCTGGCGGATCCTTGGTGGCAGGTAGGATCCGCCAGCTTGGATTGAGGGTAGCGCTGAACAAGACCGAGGCCGTGTTCTTTCACGGGCCTCGGCAGCGCTGCCCTCCAGACGCCCACATCGTCGTGGAGGGCGTCCGGATAGGGGTCGGGGCCCAGATGAAGTATCTGGGCCTCGTGCTAGACAGCAGGTGGCGCTTCGGCCCGCACTTCAGCGGGCTGTCGACGCGCCTGCTGAGAGCCGCGGACGCCCTCTCATGGCTCCTCCCAAACTTGGGAGGGCCGAAGGATCGATGCCGGCGCCTCTATGCCGGCATCCTAAAGAGTATGGCCCTCTACGGGGCGCCCATCTGGGCGGACTCCCTCCACAGGAGGGAGAACGCGACCGCCATCCGCAAGCCCCAAAGGGCCATTGCACTGCGGGTGGCGAGAGCCTACCGCTCAGTGGGCTTCTCGGCGGCGTGCGCTCTGGCGGGCACCCCTCCCTGGGAGTTGGAGGCATGGGTGCTCGCCAGAGTGTACGATTGGACGGCGCGGCGGAAGGCGCTCGGAGAGCGCCCCGCTGCGGAAGAGCGGGAGGCAGTGCGGCGGGAGGCGAGGGACGCCATCGTCCTCCATTGGACGGAGGACCTCGCCACCGCCGCCTTTGGACGCCGGACGCTGGACGCGCTCGGTCCAGTCTTGCTAGGCTGGCTCGAGCGGCCACATGGTTTCCTCTCGTTCCGTTTGGTGCAGGTGTTGTCCGGACATGGTTGTTTCGGATCGCACCTGCACCGGATCCGGAGGGAGGAAACCCCGGCGTGCCACGACTGCGGCGCGGCAGAGGACACGGCGCAGCACACCCTCGAGGTGTGCCCAGCCTGGGCTGAACTGCGCCGTGCCCTGATTCTAGTGATCGGACAGGACCTCTCACTTCCCGGCGTGGTCAACTCCATGCTGGGGAGTGAGGAGGCCTGGGCTGCGGTTGCCTCCTTTTGCGAGGTCGTGATGTCGCAAAAGGAGGCGGCGGAGCGTGCGCGGGAGGACGATCCTCTCGCGCCGCCGCTCCGCAGGCGGAGAAGGGGTGGGAGAAGGCGGTTGTTCAATCGTCTCCTCCCACCTCCTGGTGGTGACTAGCGGGCGACGGGCGCGGGGGCGCCCTAGCTCGCATTGCACTAGTCACCACCCTCGTCGGGCGGGAATGGCAGAGCACTCGCTGTCGTTCCCGGGCCCCTCCACTAAGGGAGGGGCGTGAAGGCCCCGCTGTAAAGGCGGGCGGTCGTCGGCGGAGGACTGGGCGTAAAGGCTGTGCCAGTTTCCCAGTCCTCCTCCAAACAGACGATGCGGGAGTGCCGCTGGGTTATTTTAGTGGGTATACCGGAACATTCCGGGGAGTCCCACATAGCCCGTCCCCAATCCCCCAAGGGGCGGGTATGCGTAATGCATTTTTTCCCAGCGAGATCAAAAAAAAAAAAAAAAAAAAAAGGTTAGGTTAGGTTAGGTTAGGTTGGGGAACCCCCCCACAGTGCTTACGTCCCCGTCGTGTTCCCCGGAAACGTCCCAGTCCTGACCACCGTAACGGAGTGGCAGGCTGGGTACGGCCAAAGTGCACTGTGCGATCGTAGCGAATTTTAACTGACTTGTCGTGTACGATACCTGCGGAGAATTTTATTTTAATTTTATTTGATGTCGTCTTCATCGAAACCCCCGCGGGATGCCCTCGGGCATTTTGTAAAAAAAGGCCCTTCTCAGGGCCAACCCAAAGGCCCTTCTCAGGGCCAACCCAAAGGCCCTTCTCAGGGCCACCGCGACGCTTCAGCGTCGGCAGAAGGCAGAGCCTTCTACGAAGGAAACGTGGACGAATCGGACTCCGATAGTGAGTTGATTGCGTCGAACGCTAGCGCGAAGACGACCGAGTACTCTCGGTCACGATCGCGATCGCGGAAGCGATACTTTCTGAAGGAAGTATCGGATGGCTCCTCGGGCTCGGGTTCGGCGAAGGAGCCTTCGAGGAGGGCTAAGTCCAAAAAGGTAACGGCGGATACCCACGACGTGGGTCTGGAAGACGCCCAACGCCAGTTGGACCTAGTTCGGCGGGAGCAGTATCAGCGGGACCTGGAGGAGCAGGTTGCTGCTAAGGAGCGGCAGGCGTGCCTTGCTCGTGCCAAGTCCGGGTACGGCGCAACTGTCGTACTGTACGCGGACCACTCCCTACTGGAGCTAGAGCGGATGGCTGAGGAGGACCAGGAGGGGATCGTGGAGGTCGCTTCAAAGTCCTCTAAGCTGAAGGGGACCTTCCAGAAGGCCCTCAAATGCCGGGCCGCGAGCATGCGCGGCATCGTCGGGGAGCTGGTGCAGCGCCAGGCGACCGACGAGACGCGGCAACTGCAGGCGAGGGTCGATCGCCTGCAGACGGAGGTCAGCCAGCTTCATCAGAAGCTGGCCGAGGCCACGGCCCGGCCAACCCAGGCTGAGCCGAGACCTGCGGCAGAGGGCCCCTCCTCCTCCTCCGGCCTTGAGGATATCATCCGCAAGGTTGTGATGGAGGAGAGGGCCTTCACGAGGGCCTGCCTGGCAGGCATAGAGGACCGGCTCCTGCCGGAGAAAAGCCTCCGACCACCGCTTGCGGCGGACAAGAGGCGAAGTGAGCCGGGGCCGACCTCACAGAGGTCAGAAGAGGACCCTCTCCTGCCTGCCACCACCCCGACCAACCAGCAGGGCTGGACGAAGGTGGTCGGCAAGGGGAAAGGAAAGGGGAAAAAGACGGCAGCGGCCCCCACCGCCGCAGCTCCTGCCGTCCCCGCCGCCACCACCCCTCCCAAAGGCAAAGGCAAAGGGAAGGGAAAGGGAAAAGGGCCGCCCGCCAAGGCCGCCAGTGCTGCTCTCACAGCCAAAACCGCCGGCATCAGGAGGAACCTTGTTCCTCCCAAGACCGCAGCCGTCGTGGTGACGCTCACCGCGGAGGCTGCGGAGCGCGGAGAGACGTACGCGTCCATCCTGTTGCGGGCGCGTGCAAACGCCGATCCCACCCAACTGGGGATCGGCAAGGTCTCTTGCCGGCGGACGCAAGCCGGGGCTCGTTTGTTCGAGTTCCCGGGGGCAGAGGGCAGTGCCAACGCAGACCTCTTTGCAACAAAGTTGCGGGAGGTCATCGCGGACGCGGCCAAGGTGGCCAGGCCTATTAAGACGGCCGCCATCGAGGTGACCGATCTTGATGATACGGTCACCAAGGAGGAAGTGGTGGCGGCGGTCGCAGCAATAGGGGGCTGCGGCGTCGCAGCGGTGCGAGGCCGGGACATCAGGCCCGGCCGCGGCGGCATGGGCACTATCCGCTTGGAGTGCCCGGTCGCCGCTGCCAAAGCCGTCCTTGATAAAGGACGGCTTAGCATTGGCTTCAGCTCGGGTGCGGTCCGAGCACTTGTGGCACAGCCCTTGAGGTGCTACAAGTGCTTCGGAATCGGGCACACCCGGCCCCTCTGTCCGTCCACCGTGGACCGGACAGAGAGCTGCTACCGGTGCGGCAAGGAGGGCCACAAATCCGCAACGTGCGAGGCCGCCAAGCCGCACTGCGCCGTCTGTGCAGCCGTTGGCCGCCCGGCAGGGCACGTGATGCAGGGGAGGATGTGCAATCCTCCCCCCAAGAAGGGAATAGCACAGGCGCCGAGAAGGCCTGCCGCTACCTCCGCCGTGGCGGAAGATGGCCTGCCGGCTGCTGCCGGCCTGGCTGAGGAGGAGGGGGGTGCGATGTCCGATTAATGCCAGTCGAACATCGCATCCTCCAGGCGAACACCAACCACTGCAGAGCGGCTCAGGATCTGCTGATCCAGACCGTGGCTGAGTGGTTGGTGGACGTGGCGGTGGTTGCCGAGCCTTACTCGGTCCCCAGTACCTGGCTGGGCGACCGGGACGGCTTGGTGGCGTTGGTGGCGTGGTCCTCCACGGACTCCCCTCCCCTCTCGCTTTTAGAGAGGGGACCGGGATACGTGGCCGCCGCGTGGGGGGGGGATACGGCCCTGGTCGGGGTCTATTTCTCCCCAAACCGCCCTCTAAGGGATTTCGAGGACTTCCTCGAAATCCTAACGGCAGTCGCCGGGAGGGCGGCACCACGCCAGGTCGCCATATTGGGCGACCTTAACGCCAAGTCGGAGGCTTGGGGCAACCCGGCTGCCTCCTGCAACGTCCGGGGACGCGCCGTCGAATTCTGGGCGGCGTCGTGCGGCGTGTCCCTCCTCAACAGGGGGGCGGTCCACACGTGTGTGCGGCAACGGGGAGGATCGGTGGTAGACGTCTCGTTTGCCACCCCTGCCCTGGCCGCCCGCGTTGTGAACTGGCGGGTGGAGACGGTGGAGACTTTGTCGGACCACCGATACGTGCGGTTCGACATCTCCACCGGCCCCCGGGGGGGGACGGGCCGCGCTGGCCAATCTCCCTTCCCGCGGTGGGCTCTCACCCGCCTGGACCGGGAGGCAGCCAAGGAGGCGGCCTTTCTCCAGGACTGGCTCTCACCCCCTGTCGAGCCGGTCCTGGACGTGGACCGCGTGGCGGTCCAGTTCAGGGCGTCCCTGACCGAGGTGTGCAACGCCAGCATGCCTCGGTCACGCCGTCCGCCTCCCCGTCGCGCCGTGTACTGGTGGTCGGAGGAGCTGGCGGGGCTACGGGCCACCTGCGTGGCGGCCAGGAGGGCCTACACGCGGAGTCGGCGGCGCACTACCCGGTCTCAGGCCGGGGAGGACCGCCTCTACGCCTCTTATCTAGAGGCAAAGACGGTCCTCAAGGTGGCTATGTGCGCCGCCAAGGACTCGGCGAGGGCCGAGATGCTGGAGGGCCTCGACAGGGATCCGTTTGGGAGGCCATATAAGGCGGCGCGGAACCAACTGCGCCCCTTTGGTCCCCCCATTACGGAGACCCTGGAGCCGGCGTTGCTGGATGGGGTGGTTCGGTCACTGTTTCCACGCAGGACCGAGTTCACCCCACCAACGATGAACCCCCCACTGGGGGGGGGAGTGGCTTCGCCGGAGGAGGAGGTCCCTCCAGTATCGGCGGAGGAACTTCGCGCGGGGGTTCTGTCCCTCCGCGCAAAGAAGACGGCCCCTGGACCGGATGGCGTCCCCGCACGGGTGGTGGCCATCGCGGCGTCCCTCATGGAGGATAGGTTTCGGGACCTCTTCAGCGCGTGTCTGACGGCTGGGAGGTTCCCGAAACCGTGGAAGGAGGGGCAGTTGTGCCTCCTCCGGAAGGAGGGACGCCCGGTGGACTCCCCCTCGGCATACCGGCCCATCGTTCTGCTCGATGAGGTCGGTAAACTGTTCGAGGGGATCATCGCCACCCGGCTAAATAGCCATTTGCGGGAGGTAGGGCCTGACCTGTCGGACGCCCAATTCGGTTTTGCTCGACGGTCGACGCGTTGGCCCTACTCAGGGGCCACGTGCAGGAGGCGGTCGAGTCGGGGGACGGAGTGTTGGCGGTGTCGTTCGACATCGCCAACGCCTTCAACTCCGTGCCCCACTCGACCATATTGGAGGCACTCCGGTACCACGGAGTGCCTCCATATCTGCGGGCGATCCTGGCCAGCTACCTGGAGGACAGAGAGGTCCTCCTGGTGGACAAGACGGCCAGGATCAGGCGCTACGGTGCGGAGTGCGGTGTTCCACAGGGGTCGGTGCTAGGGCCCCCCTTGTGGAACATCGCATTCGACTGGCTCCTGCGGGGCACCCTCCTCCAGGGCACGAGTGTCATCTGTTACGCGGATGACACTCTCCTCGTTGCCCGGGGGAGGGACTTTGGTCAGGCGGCTTGTTTGGCCTCGGCTGGCGGATCCTTGGTGGCAGGTAGGATCCGCCAGCTTGGATTGAGGGTAGCGCTGAACAAGACCGAGGCCGTGTTCTTTCACGGGCCTCGGCAGCGCTGCCCTCCGAACGCCCACATTGTCGTGGAGGGCGTCCGGATAGGGGTCGGGGCCCAGATGAAGTATCTGGGCCTCGTGCTAGACAGCAGGTGGCGCTTCGGCCCGCATTTCAGCGGGCTGTCGACGCGCCTGCTGAAAGCCGCGGACGCCCTCTCATGGCTCCTCCCAAACTTGGGAGGGCCGAAGGATCGATGCCGGCGCCTCTATGCCGGCATCCTAAAGAGCATGGCGCTCTATGGAGCACCCATCTGGGCGGACTCCCTCCACAGGAGGGAGAACGCAACCGCCATCCGCAAGCCCCAAAGGGCCATTGCACTGCGGGTGGCGAGGGCCTACCGCTCGGTGGGTTTCTCGGCGGCGTGCGCTCTGGCGGGCACCCCTCCCTGGGAGTTGGAGGCATGGGTGCTCGCCAGAGTGTACGAGTGGACGGCGCGGCGGAAGGCGCTCGGGGAGCGCCCCGCTGCGGAAGAGCGGGAGGCAGTGCGGCGGGAGGCGAGGGACGCCATCGTCCTCCATTGGACGGAGGACCTCGCCACCGCCGCCTTTGGACGCCGGACGTTGGACGCGCTCGGTCCAGTCTTGCAGGGCTGGCTCGAGCGTCCCCACGGTTTCCTCTCATTCCGTTTGGTGCAGGTGTTGTCCGGACATGGTTGTTTCGGAACGCACCTGCACCGGATCCGGAGGGAGGAAACCCCGGCGTGCCACGACTGCGGTGCGTTAGAGGACACGGCGCAGCACACCCTCGAGGTGTGCCCAGCTTGGGCTGAGCTGCGCCGTGCCTTGATTGATGTGGTCGGGCAGGACCTCTCACTTCCCAGTGTGGTCAACTCCATGCTGGGGAGTGAGGAGGCCTGGGCGGCGGTTGCCTCCTTTTGCGAGGTCGTGATTTCGCAAAAGGAGGCGGCGGAGCGTGCGCGGGAGGACGATCCTCTCGCGCCGCCGCTCCGCAGACGAAGAAGGGGTGGGAGAAGGCGGTTATAAGACCGTCTCCTCCCACCTCCCGGTGGTGACTAGCGGGCGACAGGCGCGGGGGCGCCTGTCGTCTGCATTGCACTAGTCACCACCCTCGACGGGCGGGAATGGCCGAGCACGTGGTCATTCCCGGGCCCCTCCACTAAGGGAGGGGCGTGAAGGCCCCGCTGTAAAGGCGGGCGGTCGTCGGCGGAGGACTGGGCGTAAAGGCTGTGCCAGTTTCCCAGTCCTCCTCCAAACAGACGATGCGGGAGTGCCGCTGGGTTATTTTAGTGGGTATACCGGGCTTGTCTTGCCCCGGGGAGTCCCACATAGCCCGTCCCCATTCCCCCAAGGGGCGGGTATGCGTAATGCATTTTTTCCCAGCGTGATCAAAAAAAAAAAAAAAAAAAAAAAAAGGTTAGGTTAGGTTGGGGTAAACCGCCGGCATCAGGAGGAACCTTGTTCCTCCCAAGACCGCAGCCGTCGTGGTGACGCTCACCGCGGAGGCTGCGGAGCGCGGAGAGACATACGCGTCCATCCTGTTGCGGGCGCGCGCAAACGCCGATCCCACCCAACTGGGGATCGGCAAAGTCTCTTGCCGGCGGACGCAAGCCGGGGCTCGTTTGTTCGAGTTCCCGGGGGCAGAGGGCAGTGCCAACGCAGACCTCTTTGCAACAAAGTTGCGGGAGGTCATCGCGGACGCGGCCAAGGTGGCCAGGCCTATTAAGACGGCCGCCATCGAGGTGACCGATCTTGACGATACGGTCACCAAGGAGGAAGTGATGGCGGCGGTCGCAGCAATAGGGGGCTGCGGCGTCGCAGCGGTGCGAGGCCGGGACATCAGGCCCGGCCGCGGCGGCATGGGCACTATCCGCTTGGAGTGCCCGGTCGCCGCTGCCAAAGCCGTCCTTGATAAAGGACGGCTTAGCATTGGCTTCAGCTCGGGTGCGGTCCGAGCACTTGTGGCACAGCCCTTGAGGTGCTACAAGTGCTTCGGAATCGGGCACACCCGGCCCCTCTGTCCGTCCACCGTGGACAGGACAGAGAGCTGTTACCGCTGCGGCAAGGAGGGCCACAAGTCCGCCTCGTGCGAGGCCGCCAAGCCGCACTGCGCCGTCTGTGCAGCCGTTGGCCGCCCGGCAGGGCACGTGATGCAGGGGAGGATGTGCAATCCTCCCCCCAAGAAGGGAAGAGCACAGGCGCCGAGAAGGCCTGCCGCTACCTCCGCCGTGGCGGAAGAAGGCCTTGGGAGGGCATCAGGAGCTGCGGCATCAGGAGGAACCTTGTTCCTCCCAAGACCGCAGCCGTCGTGGTGACGCTCACCGCGGAGGCTGCGGAGCGCGGAGAGACGTACGCGTCCATCCTGTTGCGGGCGCGTGCAAACGCCGATCCCACCCAACTGGGGATCGGCAAGGTCTCTTGCCGGCGGACGCAAGCCGGGGCGTCCCCGCACGGGTGGTTGCCATCGCGGCGTCCCTCATGGAGGATAGGTTTCGGGACCTCTTCAGCGCGTGTCTGACGGCTGGGAGGTTCCCGAAACCGTGGAAGGAGGGGCAGTTGTGCCTCCTCCGGAAGGAGGGACGCCCGGTGGACTCCCCCTCGGCATACCGGCCCATCGTTCTGCTCGATGAGGTCGGTAAACTGTTCGAGGGGATCATCGCCACCCGGCTAAATAGCCATTTGCGGGAGGTAGGGCCTGACCTGTCGGACGCCCAATTCGGTTTTCGCCGAGGGCGTTCGACGGTCGACGCGTTGGCCCTACTCAGGGGCCACGTGCAGGAGGCGGTCGAGTCGGGGGACGGAGTGTTGGCGGTGTCGTTCGACATTGTCAACGCCTTCAACTCCGTGCCCCACTCGACCATATTGGAGGCACTCCGGTACCACGGAGTGCCTCCATATCTGCGGGTGATCCTGGCCAGCTACCTGGAGGACAGAGAGGTCCTCCTGGTGGACAAGACGGCCAGGATCAGGCGCTACGGAGCGGAGTGCGGTGTTCCACAGGGGTCGGTGCTAGGGCCCCCCTTGTGGAACATCGCATTCGACTGGCTCCTGCGGGGCACCCTCCTCCAGGGCACGAGTGTCATCTGTTACGCGGATGACACTCTCCTCGTTGCCCGGGGGAGGGACTTTGGGGAGGCGGCCTGTTTGGCCTCGGCTGGCGGATCCTTGGTGGCAGGTAGGATCCGCCAGCTTGGATTGAGGGTAGCGCTGAACAAGACCGAGGCCGTGTTCTTTCACGGGCCTCGGCAGCGCTGCCCTCCAGACGCCCACATCGTCGTGGAGGGCGTCCGGATAGGGGTCGGGGCCCAGATGAAGTATCTGGGCCTCGTGCTAGACAGCAGGTGGCGCTTCGGCCCGCACTTCAGTGGGCTGTCGACGCGCCTGCTGAAAGCCGCGGACGCCCTCTCATGGCTCCTCCCAAACTTGGGAGGGCCGAAGGATCGATGCCGGCGCCTCTATGCCGGCATCCTGAGGAGTATGGCCCTCTACGGGGCGCCCATCTGGGCGGACTCCCTCCACAGGAGGGAGAACGCGACCGCCATCCGCAGGCCCCAAAGGGCCATTGCACTGCGGGTGGCGAGAGCCTACCGCTCAGTGGGCTTCTCGGCGGCGTGCGCTCTGGCGGGCACCCCTCCCTGGGAGTTGGAGGCATGGGTTCTCGCCAGAGTGTACGATTGGACGGCGCGGCGGAAGGCGCTCGGGGAGCGCCCCGCCGCGGAAGAGCGGGAGGCAGTGCGGCGGGAGGCGAGGGACGCTATCGTCCTCCATTGGACGGAGGACCTCGCCACCGCCGCCTTTGGACGCCGGACGCTGGACGCGCTCGGTCCAGTCTTGCAAGACTGGCTCGAGCGGCCACATGGTTTCCTCTCGTTCCGTTTGGTGCAGGTGCTGTCCGGACATGGTTGTTTCGGAACGCACCTGCACCGGATCCGGAGGGAGGAAACCCCGGCGTGCCATGACTGCGGAGCAGTGGAGGACACGGCGCAGCACACCCTTGAGGTGTGCCCAGCCTGGGCAGATCTGCGCCGTGCCCTGATAGGAGTGATTGGGCAGGACCTCTCACTTCCCAGTGTGGTCAACTCCATGCTGGGGAGTGAGGAGGCCTGGGCGGCGGTTGCCTCCTTTTGCGAGGTCGTGATTTCGCAAAAGGAGGCGGCGGAGCGTGCGCGGGAGGACGATCGGAGGTTGTTACCGCTGCGGCAAGGAAGGGCACAAAGTCGCCTCCTGCAGGGCCACCACGCCGCACTGCGCGGTATGTGCCGCCAGTGGCCGCCCTGCAGGCCACGTTATGAAGGGGAGGAACTGCAGTCCTCCCCTTAAGAGGGGCAAAGCACAGGCGCCGACCCGGCCTGTCGCTGCCACCGCCATCCCAGAGGCTGGGACCACGGCGGCTGTGGAGGAGGGGGGTGCGATGTCCGATTAATGCGTAGGGTCGAACATCGCATCCTCCAGGCGAACACCAACCACTGCAGAGCGGCTCAGGATCTGCTGATGCAGACCGTGGCTGAGTGGTTGGTGGACGTGGCGGTGGTCGCTGACCCGTACTCGGTACCTGGCAGTTGGCTGGGTGATCGGGACGGCTTGGTGGCGTTGGTGTCGCGGCCCGCCACGGACTCCCCTCCCCTCTCGCTTTTAGAGAGGGGACCGGGATACGTGGCCGCCGCGTGGGGAGAGATAGCCCTGGTCGGGGTCTATTTCTCCCCAAACCGCCCTCTAAGGGACTTCGAGAACTTTCTCGAAGTCCTAACGGCAGTCGTCGGGAGGGCGGCACCACGCCAGGTCGCCGTGCTGGGCGACCTGAACGCGAAGTCTGCGGCCTGGGGCAACCCGGCCGCATCTTGCAACGTCCGGGGACGCGCCGCCGAATTATGGGCGGCTTCGTGCGGTGTGTCTCTCCTAAACAGGGGGGATGTTCACACGTGTGTGCGGCAGCGGGGAGGGTCAGTGGTTGACGTTTCGTTTGCCACCCCCGTGCTGGCCGCCCGCGTTGTGAACTGGCGGGTTGAGATGGTGGAGACCATGTCGGACCACCGTTATGTGCGGTTCGACATCTCCACCCGGGGCCCGCGGGAGGGAACAGCCCGCTCGGGCCAATCTCCCTTCCCGCGGTGGGCTCTCACCCGCCTGGACCGGGAGGCAGCTCAGGAGGCGGCGTTCCTCCAAGACTGGCTCTCGCCCCCTGTGGAGGCCCTGGACGTTGACGCCGCAGCAGTCCAGCTCCGTGGCTCCCTGACCGAGGTGTGCAACGCCAGCATGCCTCGGTCACGCCGTCCACCTCCCCGTCGCGCCGTGTACTGGTGGTCGGAGGAGCTGGCAGGGCTCCGGGCCACCTGCGTGGCGGCCAGGAGGGCCTACACGCGGAGTCGGCGGCGTACTACCCGGTCTCAGGCCGGGGAGGACCGCCTCTACGCCTCTTATCTAGAGGCAAAGACGGTCCTCAAGGCGGCTATGTGCGCCGCCAAGGACTCGGCGCGGGCCGAGATGCTGGAGGGCCTCGACAGGGATCCATTTGGGAGGCCATATAAGGCGGCGCGGAACCAACTGCGCCCCTTTGGTCCCCCAGTCACGGAGACCCTGGAGCCGGCGTTGCTGGATGGGGTGGTTCGGTCACTGTTTCCGCGCAGGACCGACTTCACCCCACCAACAATGAACCCGGAGGCACTCCGGTACCACGGAGTGCCTCCATATCTGCGGGCGATCCTGGCCAGCTACCTGGAGGACAGAGAGGTCCTCCTGGTGGACAAGACGGCCAGGATCAGGCGCTACGGAGCGGAGTGCGGTGTTCCACAGGGGTCGGTGCTAGGGCCCCCCTTGTGGAACATCGCATTCGACTGGCTCCTGCGGGGCACCCTCCTCCAGGGCACGAGTGTCATCTGCTACGCGGATGACACTCTCCTCGTTGCCCGGGGGAGGGACTTTGGGGAGGCGGCCTGTTTGGCCTCGGCTGGCGGATCCTTGGTGGCAGGTAGGATCCGCCAGCTTGGATTGAGGGTAGCGCTGAACAAGACCGAGGCCGTGTTCTTTCACGGGCCTCGGCAGCGCTGCCCTCCAGACGCCCACATCGTCGTGGAGGGCGTCCGGATAGGGGTGGGGGCCCAGATGAAATATCTGGGCCTAGTGCTGGACAGCAGGTGGCGCTTCGGCCCGCACTTTAGCGGGCTGTTGACGCGCCTGCTGAAGGCTGCGGACGCCCTCTCATGGCTCCTTCCCAACCTCGGGGGGCCCAGTGCACGGTGCCGGCGATTGTATGCCGGCATCTTGCGAAGCATGGCGCTCTACGGCGCACCCATCTGGGCGGACTCCCTCCACAGGAGGGAGAATGCAACCGCCATCCGCAAGCCCCAAAGGGCTATTGCACTGCGGGTGGCGAGGGCCTACCGCTCAGTGGGCTTTTCTGCGGCGTGCGCTCTGGCGGGCACCCCTCCCTGGGAGTTGGAGGCATGGGTGCTCGCCAGAGTGTACGATTGGACGGCGCGGCGGAAGGCGCTCGGAGAGCGCCCCGCCCCTGAAGAGAAGGAGGCCGTGCGGCGGGAGGCGAGGGACGCCATCGTCCTCCATTGGACGGAGGACCTCGCCACCGCCGCCTTTGGCCGTCGTACGCTGGACGCGCTCGGTCCAGCCCTGCAGGGCTGGCTCGAGCGACCCCACGGTTTCCTCTCGTTCCGTCTAGTGCAGGTGTTGTCCGGACATGGGTGTTTCGGAACGCACCTGCATCGGATCCGGAGGGAGGAAACCCCGGGGTGCCACGACTGTGGCGCTGCGGAGGACACGGCGCAGCACACTCTAGAGGTGTGCCCAGCTTGGGCTGAGCTGCGCCGTGTCCTGACTGATGTGATCGGGCAGGACCTCTCACTTCCCAGTGTGGTCAACTCCATGCTGGGGAGTGAGGAGGCCTGGGCCGCGGTTGCCTCCTTTTGCGAGGTCGTGATTTCGCAAAAGGAGGCGGCGGAGCGTGCGCGGGAGGACGATCCTCTCGCGCCGCCGCTCCGCAGACGAAGAAGGGGTGGGAGAAGGTGGTTATAAGACCGTCTCCTCCCACCTCCCGGTGGTGACTAGCGGGCGACAGGCGCGGGGGCGCCTGTCGTCTGCATTGCACTAGTCACCACCCTCGACGGGCGGGAATGGCCGAGCACGTGGTCATTCCCGGGCCCCTCCACTAAGGGAGGGGCGTGAAGGCCCCGCTGTAAAGGCGGGCGGTCGTCGGTGGAGGACTGGGCGTAAAGGCTGTGCCGGTTTCCCAGTCCTCCTCCATAAAGACGATGCGGGAGTGCGCTGGTTTATTTTAGTGGGTATACCGGGCTTGCCCGGGGAGTCCCACATAGCCCGTCCATTCCCCCGATGGGCGGGTATGCGTAATGCATTTTTTTTCCAGCGTTATCAAAAAAAAAAAAAAAAAAAAAAAAAAGGTTAGGTTAGGTTGGGGTGGGGAACCCCCCCACAGTGCTTACGTCCCCGTCGTGTTCCCCGGAAACGTCCCAGTCCTGACCACCGTAACGGAGTGGCAGGCTGGGTACGGCCAAAGTGCACTGTGCGATCGTTGCGAATTTTACCTGTCTTGTCGTGAACGATACCTGCGGAGAATTTTATTTTAATTTTTATGATGTCTTCATCAAAACCCCCGCGGGATGCCCTCGGGCATTTTGTGAAAAAAGGCCCTTCTCAGGGCCAACCCAAAGGCCCTTCTCAGGGCCACCGCGACGCTTCAGCGTCGGAAGAAGGCAGAGCCTTCTATGAAGGAAGAGTGGACGAGTCGGACTCCGACGGCGAGTTCGTTGCGTCGAACGCTGGCGCGATGGAGACCGAGTACTCTCGGTCACGATCGCGATCGCGGAAGCGATACTTCCTCAAGGAGGTGTCAGATGGCTCCTCGGGCTCGGGTTCGGCGAAGGAGCCTTCCAGGAAGGCAAAGTCCAAAAAGGTGACGGCGGATACCCACGACGTGGGTCTGGAAGACGCCCAACGCCAGTTGGACCTAGTCAGGCGGGAGCAGTTCCAGCAGGACCTGGAGGAGCAGGTTGCTGCCAAGGAGCGGCAGGCGCGCCTTGCTCGTGCCAAGTCCGGGTACGGCGCGTCTGTCGTTTTGTACGCGGACCACTCCCTACAGGAGCTCGAGCGGTTGGCTGTGGAGGACCAGGACGGGATCGTGGAGGTCGCTTCCAAGTCCTCCAAGTTAAAGGGTACCTTCCAGAAGGCCCTTAAATGCCGGGCCGCGAGCATGCGCGGCATAATTGCGGAGTTGGTGCAGAGGCAGGCGACCGACGAGACGTGGCAACTGCAGGCGAGGGTTGATCGCCTGCAGACGGAGGTCAGCCAGCTTCATCAGAAGCTGGCCGAGGCCACGGCCCGGCCAACCCAGGCTGAGCCGAGACCTATGGCAGACGGCCCCTCCTCCTCCAGCCTTGAGGATATCATCCGCAAGGTTGTGATGGAGGAGAGGGCCTTCACGAGGGCCTGCCTGGCAGGCATTGAGGACCGGCTCCTGCCCGAAAGGAGCTACCGGCTGCCACTTGCCGCAGACAAGCGGTCTGGCAAGCCGGAGCCGACTTCCCAGAGGGAGGAGGACCCTCTCCTGCCTGCCACCACCCCGACCAACCAGCAGGGCTGGACGAAGGTGGTCGGCAAGGGAAAAGGAAAGGGCAAGAAGACGGCAGCTGTCGTCCCTGCCGTACCCGCCACCACCCCTCCCGGCCAGTCGCAGTCGACTGGCAAGGGAAAGGGGAAGGGAAAGGGGAAAACCTCCCCCCCAGCCGTCTCCGCCACCACCCCTCCCAGCCAGTCGCAGGCGACCGACAAGGGAAAGGGAAGGGGAAAGAGTTCGCCCCCAGCCGGCAAGAGGAACTTAGTTCCTCCCAAGACCGCAGCCGTCGTGGTGACGCTCACCGCGGAGGCTGTGGAGCGGGGGGAGACCTACGCGTCCGTGATGATGCGGGCGCGTGCCAATGCCGATCCCACAAAACTGGGGATCGGCAAGGTCTCCTGTCGCCGGACACAGGCTGGGGCTCGGCTCTTTGAGTTCCCGGGGGCCGAAGGTGGCAAAAATGCGGACCTCTTCGCAGCGAAGCTGCAAGAGGTCATCGCAGATGCGGCCAAGGTGGCCAGGCCGGTGAAGACCGCGGCCATCGAGGTGACCGACTTGGACGACTCGGTCACCAAGGAGGAGGTGGTGGCGGCGGTCGCAGCGGCAGGGGGCTGTGGCGTCGCAGCGGTACGAGCCCGGGACATAAGGTCCGGCCGCGGCGGCATGGGCACCATCCGCATGGAGTGCCCAGTCGCCGCTGCCAAAGCCGTCCTTGATAAAGGACGGCTCAACGTGGGCTTCAGCTCGGGGGCGGTCCGGGCACTTGTGGCGCAGCCCTTGCGGTGCTACAAGTGCTTCGGAGTCGGGCACACCAGGCCCCTCTGTCCGTCCACCGTGGACAGGACAGAGAGCTGTTACCGTTGCGGCAAGGAGGGCCACAAGTCCGCCTCGTGCGAGGCCGCCAAGCCGCACTGCGCCGTCTGTGCAGCCGTTGGCCGCCCGGCAGGGCACGTAATGCAGGGGAGGATGTGCAATCCTCCCCCCAAGAAGGGAAGAGCACAGGCGCCGAGAAGGCCTGCCGCTACCTCCGCCGTGGCGGAAGATGGCCTTCCGGCTGCTGCCGGCCTGGCTGAGGAGGAGGGGGGTGCGATGTCCGATTAATGCCAGTCGAACATCGCATCCTCCAGGCGAACACCAACCACTGCAGAGCGGCTCAGGATCTGCTGATCCAGACCGTGGCTGAGTGGTTGGTGGACGTGGCGGTGGTTGCCGAGCCTTACTCGGTCCCCAGTACCTGGCTGGGCGACCGAGACGGCTTGGTGGCGTTGGTGGCGCGGTCCTCCACGGACTCCCCTCCCCTCTCGCTTTTAGAGAGGGGACCGGGATACGTGGCCGCCGCGTGGGGGGGGGATACGGCCCTGGTCGGGGTCTATTTCTCCCCAAACCGCCCTCTAAGGGATTTCGAGGACTTCCTCGAAATCCTAACGGCAGTCGCCGGGAGGGCGGCACCACGCCAGGTCGCCATATTGGGCGACCTGAACGCCAAGTCGGAGGCTTGGGGCAACCCGGCTGCCTCCTGCAACGTCCGGGGACGCGCCGTCGAATTCTGGGCGGCCTCGTGCGGCGTGTCCCTCCTCAACAGGGGGGCGGTCCACACGTGTGTGAACTGGCGGGTGGAGACGGTGGAGACTTTGTCGGACCACCGATACGTGCGGTTCGACATCTCCACCGGCCCCCGGGGGGGGACGGGCCGCGCTGGCCAATCTCCCTTCCCGCGGTGGGCTCTCACCCGCCTGGACCGGGAGGCAGCCAAGGAGGCAGCCTTTCTCCAGGACTGGCTCTCACCCCCTGTCGAGCCGGTCCTGGACGTGGACCGCGTGGCGGTCCAGCTCAGGGCGTCCCTGACCGAGGTGTGCAACGCCAGCATGCCTCGGTCACGCCGTCCGCCTCCCCGTCGCGCCGTGTACTGGTGGTCGGAGGAGCTGGCGGGGCTACGGGCCACCTGCGTGGCGGCCAGGAGGGCCTTCACGCGGAGTCGGCGGCGCACTACCCGGTCTCAGGCCGGGGAGGACCGCCTCTACGCCTCTTATCTAGAGGCAAAGACGGTCCTCAAGGCGGCTATGTGCGCCGCCAAGGACTCGGCGAGGGCCGAGATGCTGGAGGGCCTCGACAGGGATCCGTTTGGGAGGCCATATAAGGCGGCGCGGAACCAACTGCGCCCCTTTGGTCCCCCAGTCACGGAGACCCTGGAACCGGCGTTGCTGGATGGGGTGGTTCGGTCACTGTTTCCGCGCAGGACCGACTTCACCCCACCAACGATGAACCCCCCAATGGGGGGGGTGGTAGCTTCGCCGGAGGAGGTCCCTCCAGTAACGGCGGAGGAAGTTCGCGCGGGGGTTCTGTCCCTCCGCGCGAAGAAGACGGCCCCTGGACCAGATGGCGTCCCCGCAAGGGTGGTGGCAATCGCGGCGTCCCTCATGGAGGAAAGGTTTCGGGACCTCTTCAGCGCGTGCCTTACGGCTGGGAGGTTCCCGAAACTGTGGAAGGAGGGGCAGTTGTGCCTGCTCCGGAAGGAGGGACGCCCGGTGGACTCCCCCTCGGCATACCGGCCCATCGTTCTGCTCGATGAGGTCGGTAAATTGTTCGAGGGGATCATCGCCACCCGGCTAAATAGCCAGTTGCGGGAGGTAGGGCCTGACCTGTCGGACGCCCAGTTCGGTTTTCGACGTGGGCGTTCGACGGTCGACGCGTTGGCCCTACTCAGGGGCCACGTGCAGGAGGCGGTCGAGTCGGGGGACGGAGTGTTGGCGGTGTCGTTCGACATCGCCAACGCCTTCAACTCCGTGCCCCACTCGACCATATTGGAGGCACTCCGGTACCACGGAGTGCCTCCATATCTTCGGGCGATCCTGGCCAGCTACCTGGAGGACAGAGAGGTCCTCCTGGTGGACAAGACGGCCAGGATCAGGCGCTACGGAGCGGAGTGCGGTGTTCCACAGGGGTCGGTGCTAGGGCCCCCCTTGTGGAACATCGCATTCGACTGGCTCCTGCGGGGCACCCTCCTCCAGGGCACGAGTGTCATCTGTTATGCGGATGACACTCTCCTCGTTGCCCGGGGGAGGGACTTTGGGGAGGCGGCCTGTTTGGCCTCGGCTGGCGGATCCTTGGTGGCAGGTAGGATCCGCCAGCTTGGATTGAGGGTAGCGCTGAACAAGACCGAGGCCGTGTTCTTTCACGGGCCTCGGCAGCGCTGCCCTCCAGACGCCCACATCGTCGTGGAGGGCGTCCGGATAGGGGTCGGGGCCCAGATGAAGTATCTGGGCCTCGTGCTAGACAGCAGGTGGCGCTTCGGCCCGCACTTCAGCGGGCTGTCGACGCGCCTGCTGAAAGCCGCGGACGCCCTCTCATGGCTCCTCCCAAACTTGGGAGGGCCGAAGGATCGATGCCGGCGCCTCTATGCCGGCATCCTAAAGAGCATGGCGCTCTATGGAGCACCCATCTGGGCGGACTCCCTCCACAGGAGGGAGAACGCGACCGCCATCCGCAAGCCCCAAAGGGCCATTGCACTGCGGGTGGCGAGAGCCTACCGCTCAGTGGGCTTCTCGGCGGCGTGCGCTCTGGCGGGCACCCCTCCCTGGGAGTTGGAGGCATGGGTGCTCGCCAGAGTGTACGATTGGACGGCGCGGCGGAAGGCGCTCGGAGAGCGCCCCGCCGCGGAAGAGCGGGAGGCAGTGCGGCGGGAGGCGAGGGACGCCATCGTCCTCCATTGGACGGAGGACCTCGCCACCGCCGCCTTTGGACGCCGGACGTTGGACGCGCTCGGTCCAGTCTTGCAGGGCTGGCTCGAGCGTCCCCACGGTTTCCTCTCATTCCGTTTGGTGCAGGTGTTGTCCGGACATGGTTGTTTCGGAACGCACCTGCACCGGATCCGGAGGGAGGAAACCCCGGCGTGCCACGACTGCGGTGCGGCAGAGGACACGGCGCAGCACACCCTCGAGGTGTGCCCAGCCTGGGCAGAGCTGCGTCGTGCCCTGATAGAAGTGGTCGGGCAGGACCTCTCACTTCCCAGTGTGGTCAACTCCATGCTGGGGAGTGAGGAGGCCTGGGCGGCGGTTGCCTCCTTTTGCGAGGTCGTGATTTCGCAAAAGGAGGCGGCGGAGCGTGCGCGGGAGGACGATCCTCTCGCGCCGCCGCTCCGCAGACGAAGAAGGGGTGGGAGAAGGCGGTTGTAAGACCGTCTCCTCCCACCTACCGGTGGTGACTAGCGGGCGGCAGGCGCGGGGGCGCCTGTCGTCTGCATTGCACTAGTCACCACCCTCGACGGGCGGGAATGGCCGAGCACGTGGTCATTCCCGGGCCCCTCCACTAAGGGAGGGGCGTGAAGGCCCCGCTGTAAAGGCGGGCGGTCGTCGGCGGAGGACTGGGCGTAAAGGCTGTGCCAGTTTCCCAGTCCTCCTCCAAACAGACGATGCGGGAGTGCCGCTGGGTTATTTTAGTGGGTATACCGGAACATTCCGGGGAGTCCCACATAGCCCGTCCCCATTCCCCCAAGGGGCGGGTATGCGTAATGCATTTTTTCCCAGCGTGATCAAAAAAAAAAAAAAAAAAAAAAAAAGGTTAGGTTGGGGTGCGGGTCAGGTAACCTCCACGTTGGCCTAGTTGGTTGCTGGTCTCTTTCGGATACGTCCGGGGGGAAGAGCAACCCGCTGGGCTGGTGCACCCTGGGCACCGTCAATAACTTCCCATTCGTGGGTTCTTGTTGGCGGTGGCGAATACCTGACGGGGGGGGGTGGGGGGGAGACGTCGCTCTGGGTGTTCCCCTGATTAGCAGGGGACACTCCAGATGCGACGAAGGGGCAGTCTGGGTAGGTAGGTTAGGTTGGGGTGGGTGGGGTAGGTTAGGTTTCGTAGGACAGCGGTGGGGCTCGCTTCCTGGCCTCTGGGCGGGCCGCCTTCCCCTGCGGGGGGGAACGCCCGGGGCACCCCAGCTCTGCACCCTGCACTGCCCGGCTCTGCAGTGACCGGCTCTGCCCGCTCTGCACCTGGCTTTGCACTCGGCGCTCGTGCGGTTTGAGCTCCCCGAGTGCACTGACCAGCTCTGCACCCTGCTTTGCCCGGCTCTGCATCCGGGCTTTGCCCGCTCTGCACCTGGCTCTGCAGCCCGGAATCTCTCCTGCGGGTGGGGGTGGCCGCGGCTCGGGGGCGGGAAGTGGGCCCACGAGGAGGTAGTGACTTGTCGTTGCCGACCCTCCTTTGACGTGGGATGGTCGGCAGGGACAAGTCAATGGTGGGAGGAGGCGGCGGAGCGTCGGTCTCGACGCTTCGCCGCACACGCGGAGGGCGGCGTCTGGCCTTCGCGGATTCTGGCCAGATGCCGCATAGGAGGGGACCGTTAAGGTCCAGCGCGGTGAGGAGCATGGCGCGGCACACCGCCTAGGTGTGCCCAGCGGGGGCGTAGCTGCGCCATGCCCTGAGGAGGTGTTTGGCAGGTCCTCTCGCTTCCCGGTGTGGTAAATCCATGCTGGGGAGCGGGGAGGCCTGCGTGGCGGTTGCCTCCTTTTGCGAGGACGCCATGTCGCAAAAGGAGGCAGCGGTGGGGGTGGGAGAGGGCGGTTGTACGATCGCCTGCGCCCACCTTCTGGTGGTGATTAGCGGGCGGCAGGTGCGGGGGCGCCTGTCGTCTGCATTGCACAATCACCACCCTCGTCGGGCGGGAATGGCCGAGCACTCACGGTCATTCCCGGGCCCCTCCACTGAGGGAGGGGCGTGCGGGGCCCGCCATTATGGTGGGCGGTCGTCGGCGGAGGACTGGGCGTAAAGGCTGTGCCGGTTTCCCAGTCCTCCTCCACACAGACGATGCGGGAGTGCGCTGGTTTATTTTAGTGGGTATACCGGGCTTGCCCGGGGAGTCCCACATAGCCCGTCCATTCCCCCGATGGGCGGGTATGCGTAATGCATTTTTTTCCAGCTTTACCAAAAAAAAAAAAAAAAAAAAAAGGTTAGGTTAGGTTGGGGTGCGGGTCAGGTAACCTCCACGTTGGCCTAGTTGGTTGCTGGTCTCTTTCGGATACGTCCGGGGGGAAGAGCAACCCGCTGGGCTGGTGCACCCTGGGCACCGTCAATAACTTCCCATTCGTGGGTTCTTGTTGGCGGTGGCGAATACCTGACGGGGGGGAGGGGGGGTTGGCGTCGCTCTGGGTGTTCCCCTGATTAGCAGAGGACACTCCAGATGCGACGAAGGGGTAGTCTGGGTAGGTAGGTTAGGTTGGGGTGGGTGGGGTAGGTTAGGTTTTGTAGGACAGCGGTGGGGCTCGCTTCCTGGCCTCTGGGTGGGCCGCCTTCCCCTGCGGGGGGGAACGCCCGGGGCACCCCAGCTCTGCACCCTGCACTGCCCGGCTCTGCAGTGACCGGCTCTGCCCGCTCTGCACCTGGCTTTGCACTCGGCGCTCGTGCGGTTTGAGCTCCCCGAGTGCACTGACCAGCTCTGCACCCTGCTTTGCCCGGCTCTGCATCCGGGCTTTGCCCGCTCTGCACCTGGCTCTGCAGCCCGGAATCTCTCTTGCGGGTGGGGGTGGCCGCGGCTCGGGGGCGGGAAGTGGGCCCACGAGGAGGTAGTGACTTGTCGTTGCCGACCCTCCTTTGACGTGGGATGGTCGGCAGGGACAAGTCAATGGTGGGAGGAGGCGGCGGAGCGTCGGTCGACGCTTCGCCGCACACGCGGAGGGCGGAGGGCGGCGGATTCTGGCCAGATGCCGCATAGGAGGGGACCGTTAGGTCCAGCGCGGTGGAGGGTACGGCGCGGCACACCGTCTAGGTGTGCCCAGCGGGGGCGTAGCTGCGCCGTGCCCTGAGGAGGAGATGTGTGGCAGGTCCTCTCGCTTCCCGGTGTGGTGTATTCCATGCTGGGGAGCGGGGAGGCCTTGGTGGCGGTTGCCTCCTTTTGCGAGGACGCCATGTCGCAAAAGGAGGCAGCGGTGGGGGTGGGAGAGGGCGGTTGTACGATCGCCTGCGCCCACCCCCTGGTGGTGATTAGCGGGCGGCAGGTGCGGGGGCGCCTGTCGTCTGCATTGCACAATCACCACCCTCGTCGGGCGGGAATGGCCGATCACTCACGGTCATTCCCGGGCCCCTCCACTGAGGGAGGAATCTCTCCTGTGGGTGGGGGTGGCCGCGGCTCGGGGGCGGGAAGTGGGCTCACGAGGAGGACGACTTGTCGTTGCCGACCCTCCTTTGACGTGGGATGGTCGGCAGGGACAAGTCGATGGTAGGAAGAGGCGGCGGAGCGTCGGTCCCGACGCTTCGCCGCACACGCGGAGGGCGGCGTCTGGCCTTCGCGGATTCTGGCCAGATGCCGCATAGGAGGGGACCGTTAAGGTCCAGCGCGGTGAGGAGCATGGCGCGGCACACCGTCTAGGTGTGCCCAGCGGGGGCGTAGCTGCGCCATGCCCTGAGGAGGTGACAGGCAGGTCCTCTCGCTTCCCGGTTTGGTGAATTCCATGTTGGGGAGCGGGGAGGCCTGGGCGGCGGTTGCCTCCTTTTGCGAGGACGCCATGTCGCAAAAGGAGGCAGCGGTGGGGGTGGGAGAGGGCGGTTGTACGATCGCCTGCGCCCACCCCCTGGTGGTGATTAGCGGGCGGCAGGTGCGGGGGCGCCTGTCGTCTGCATTGCACAATCACCACCCTCGTCGGGCGGGAATGGCCGATCACTCACGGTCATTCCCGGGCCCCTCCACTGAGGGAGGGGCGTGCGGGGCCCGCCATTATGGTGGGCAGTCGTCGGCGGAGGACTGGGCGTAAAGGCTGTGCCGGTTTCCCAGTCCTCCTCCATAAAGACGATGCGGGAGTGCGCTGGTTTATTTTAGTGGGTATACCGGGCTTGCCCGGGGAGTCCCACATAGCCCGTCCATTCCCCCGATGGGCGGGTATGCGTAATGCATTTTTTTTCCAGCGTTATCAAAAAAAAAAAAAAAAAAAAAAAGGTTAGGTTAGGTTAGGTTAGGTTTTTTTTTTTTTTTTTTTTTTTTTTTTTTTTCCTACTTAGTATTAATCCCACCAACGTATTATATAGTTGGCGCCTATTCTGTGCTCAACTTCTCTCATACATTTCCGCATCTATGCCTCTCGTACTTTCATCCTTCATACTATATCTTTCTTACATTCATCACCATGCATTCCGTGGGTTGGACTCCCACTTTTAAAATCTCTATTCTATGGGCATACTTTATTCACAGATAGGGCAATTAAAACAATTTGGGCTGATTTTTTATTTACAATTTCACACGATACACAATTTCTTATATTCTATATACACTTTGCTTAGGTACTAATTACATTAAATTTACTGCTATTTATAATTTTGATCTGCTTTTTCTGCACTTACATTTAAAATACTATCATAGTAATTATGAAGTGCAGTGTTTCTCAACTTTTGTTTCTGCAGATAACTATGTTGGCCAAATTTATGCAGTAATTCAAAAATCTTTCCCTTTCTTTCTTACCCATGAACCAACGCAGGCTCTCCCTAGTTAGCTCTCTGTCCAGCTCACACTCGAGTTTATAGCGCTCCCTGATAAATAACGGGCATTCTACTAGTATGTGCTGGACAGTTTCCGCCACCCCAGGGTCGCAGGGGCACGCTGGGCTCTCCTTACACTTGAAGCGATTCAAGTATTCAGAGAACCCACCGTGCCCCGTTAGAACCTGCGTGAGAACACCCGTTGGCCGTACCTGTTTTACAATACGGAAAGCCACTATCGCGTCCGGAAGAAACATTTTCGTCACCGAGGCCGTCTCGCCCGACACATATCTCCGATTCCACTCATCAAGCGTTTCCGAACGGATCTGTCGCTTGATGAATGAAATCGGGCATTGGTCGTAGTCCGGCTTCCTCCGTGACGACAATGCTGCCTCCTTCGCCAACTCGTCCGCCCGCTCATTCCCCGGCAGGCCCGCGTGGGCCTTGATCCAGAACAGAGACACAGCTTTGTTCTGGTGCAAAGCCTTAGCCAAATTGGCGCGCGCGCGAACTGCCAGGGGATGGAGAGAACCATGGTTTGCAAGCGTCTGCAATGATGACATTGAGTCGCTATACAAACCATAGCTCTCCTCTTGCCGCGCGAGGATCACTTCGGTAGCTTTGCAAATGGCCAGGAGTTCCGCCTGGTAGACTGTGCAGTACGCGGCAAGGCAGAGTTTGAGGTTCCGGATTTCACCATCATTATCCCAAATGGATAATGCGGCTCCAACCTTCCCCTCAATCTTGCTGCCGTCGGTGAATATTCGCACCGTCTGCACATTGCTACTGTCTAGTAACGTTTGATCTGCCAGGCACATGAACTCGAGGGGCATTTGTGTAGCTGGATGAGGAGCTTCCGCAAACCTCACCGCACTCTCGATCTCCCTATCTCCTGGCACGAACCGGGATGACCCTCTCCTCGCTTCATACAGGGCAGCTGCCTCTTGTATGCGCAGGTCTAGAGGCAGTATCCCGGACAGTGCCAGTGCCGAGTTCAGAGAGACTGTGCGGTACGATTTGCAGAGCTTCTGAGCGAATCCCCGTTGAACAGAGCCTAGCTTCTTCCGTATCCCTAGCTTTTTTGTAGCAGGAGCCCAGGCAGCGGCCGCATAGGTGATGATGGGCTCTATGGTAGCGGTGTATATAATGTGTATTATTTCAGCATTTAATCCCCAACTAACTTTAGCAGCGCGGGACAGCTGTTTGTAAATCCCAGCTGCCTTCGCGCAGACGTTCGCGGCATGCTCACTGAAAGTGAGCTTCTCGTCTATGGTCAGACCCAGCAACTTCATTTTCTTGACCATTCCAATGTCGACCCCGGCCATGCTCAGGCATGGAGTGTCGTACTTAAGCTTGTTGGTTACCACCATCGCACAGGTTTTGTGCGGTGCGAACTTCAGCTTATTTCGGACACCCCAATCCTGAACATGGGCGAGGGCTGCATTGGCGGTTCTCGAGACTTCAGTCGCTGTGTCGCCATCCACGACCAAGACGATGTCGTCCGCGAACGCCTGCACGAATATACCCCGTCGTTCCAGTTCCTTCAGGAGTGCGTCGAGAAGGAGGTTCCACAGGATTGGACCACCGATTGACCCTTGAACACAGCCCTTGTCAGTCTCTTTCGTACATTCCTCCCCGGCATAACGAACCTTAACTTTCCTACTGTCGAGATAGCTGTCTATCAGCCGCCTGATGTTGACCGGGCAATTTTCCTCAGCCAGCCTGACCTTAATGGCTGGCCACCATGCGCTGTCGAAGGCCCCCTCTATATCCAATGACACCAGGACAATTAGCTTCTTCAGCCTTAACTTGTCCTGTACGTGATTCACTAGGTTATAGAGGGCGTCTTCGGTGCTCCTCTGGGGCATAAAGCCAAACTGGCGGGTACTGAACCGCGGTATAAGCTGCCACTTTAGACGTGCTACGACCATCCTCTCCAGGACCTTCCCCAGAACAGGCAACAGACCGATTGGTCGGTATGCCTTGGGGGTCAGATAGTTGTCCTTGCCCGGCTTCCTAAGGACCACGACCGTAGCTTCTTTCCAGATCTCCGGAAAGTGTGCTAGTTCGAGGCACTTGTTGTAAAGGGCAAGGAACAATTCTGGGTCCTGGTGGATCGCTCGACTGCAGATGTCAGACGTCAGTCCGTCCCCTCCTGGTGCCTTTTTGGGATTGAAACCTGCCACGGCGGTCTTTAGCTCCAGTGTCGTAAATGAGGGGTCATGATGTTCACCATAGACCCATTCATTTACTCGACTGGCCGCTTCTCTGATTCGCCTGTGGTCAGCGTTGTCCTGGTCTACTCTGTCTTTGGGGTAGAACGTATCTGCTAGTAAGGCGGTTGATTCACTTGGACTAAGGAATGTACCATCGCAGCATAGGGTCAGTTCTTCCTGTCTTTTGGCAGTCCTACCGATGATCCTGTAGATTCCTTCCCAGACCCCCTCCCGATCCTGCTTCCGGCAGAACTCCTTCCAACTGGCGATTTTTGCACTATTTGCTTGCATCTCATACTCTTGTTTTACTTTCAGGTACTCGTCGACGACCATTGCTCTCCGGACCGGCGCGGCGTTGCGGATGCGGTTTTTAAGACGGGTAACCACCCTCTTCTTCTCAGCGAGTTCCTCGGACCACCACGGAATGGTAAGTTTCTCTGAACTATTTACCTTTGGCATTGATTTTTGGCAAGCTTCTATTATTATGTCCCGATATTTTGTTACTAATTTCTCTAATTCTTGCTTACTTTCAGTTTTCTTTATACTGTCTAAATTTATTTTATTTACAATTTTTAATTCCCCCAATTTTGTCTTGAATTTATCCCAATCTGCCTTCCGTGTATTATATTTTCTTGTCGTTCTATTAATATTGATGCCCTTGTCCCTTTTAAATTTAATTTCGAATAGAATCGTGTTGTGGTCCGAGGATGTAACTCCTGTGTCGACCCGCCAGCCGTCCACCAGGTCAAAAAGGCCGAGCGAACAGGCCGTGACGTCCACATGGCTTTTGTACGCTCGACCACCCCTGACTGTGTCAAAGGTGGGAGCGTCACCAGTGTTCAGTACCTGAAGTTCTAACTCATCCAGGGTGGTAGACATCTCTTCGCCTCTGGAGTCTTCCTTGATGCTGCCCCACCAGGCACTTTTCGCATTAGCGTCGCCTCCCAACAGCAACCTACCGGTGGCCACTTCCGCTTTGATCCGGGTCAGCTGATCCAAGTATGGCCCTATGGGTTGGTCTGGCTCGAAGTAATAGGAGACTACTGCGATTTCCCAGGCTTTGGTCCGGATTCCCACCACAACGATATTATTTGTGGTGAGTTTCGGGTAGGGTATGACGTCTACGTCATGGTCAAAGACGGCTATTGCCGCCTTTACCCTCCCACTTCCATCGACCTCGCACTGGTAGATTCTCGCTCCACGGTAGCTCTTCATACTTCGTGCTCCTCCCACATACGGCTCCTGAATCAGTGCCCACGAGATCTTCCGTTCACTGGCCTCTAAAAAGAGTTCGGTGGTCGCCAGTTCCTTGCGTTGAAGGTTTGCTTGGGCCACTCGGTATGGTCTTGCTGTTTGTCGGACAGGAGTCTCCGGGGTGCCCTTAGCAGTATGCTATAGATGAGCGGGATATTGCGTCCCACCTTCTTCTTATCGTGCAGTCTGGACTGAAGGCATGATGGTGGACGTCATCAATATTGGCACGCGTACAGTTACAGCAGGTAGGTGGTAATCCTGCTCTAAAATCCCCACAGTCTGCCCTCATGTGCGGGCCGCCACAGTGGCCGCACTTTGCGGTGGTCTCAGTGCAAATACGCCGGCTATGCCCATATGCGAGGCAGAGCGAGCATTGGACGAGCGGGGACTGGTCTTGGACCCTGACCCGCTGAAGGTCCACATGCACCGCTCCGACCTCTAGCATGCGCCTCCAGACTTCTGTGGCGACCCGCAGCACTACATGACCCGTATGCGGGTTTCTGGTACGCTTAATGTACAGAATTTCCACAACCTTCTGTTCTTCATCTAAGTCTTTGAAGATGTGGCCATTCTGGTTCTTAAGTGCCTTTAAGATGTCCTCGTTACTATTATAACTCATGACGTCCCTCATCATGATCTGTGGGTTTTTGTTTTTCACGTCTTGTACCTTCAGTTCAGATGCCTCCCCTATTCTCTCCTTTATCTTTTTCCTTTCTTCTTCTGTGCGGCAACCAACAATAATCTTTCTATCCTTTGCCTTTCTTATTTTCTCTACTGTAAACCCTCCCTCTTTGGCGTTTACAACCTTTCTTATGGTGTCCAGTACTTGATCGCCCGTCACTTTCTCATCCTTGGCCGTCACTACTATCGAGTGTAGCGCCGTTTGTTGGGTGATTTGGTTTGAAGGCCGACTTGCCGCTACGCTGGCATAGGAGAGTTTCTCCATATGGCTTTGGCCAGCTAGTAGTGCCTCTTTCAGCTTTCCCATGATTTCGTTATTGACGGCCAGGTTTTTAGTGTGCTCCTCCAGAGCCTTTTTGAGAGAGTCCACCTCCACCCCTCCGATAACCGCCGGGGGGGGGGAAGGGGCCCGCTCCATACGCACTTCCTGTGCTTCCCGGACCTGGACACCCTGCGATTTGAATGTCTTTTTAGTAGGGGGTTCGCGTCCCTTCTCTTGCTCCGAGTCTTTAAGAAGATGGTAGAGCCGGTCTGCTAGTAATTTAACCTCATTTTTTATTTCAGTTTTTGTAGTTTTTGAGGTGGTCATGTATGTTTTTATTTTATTACTTAAAACTCTGGCCTCAGCAACTCTGTTTTTCTGGGCCGGCGGGCTCCCAATGTCAAAAGAGACGGATCCGCGTGTCATAACCGGTGTGGTTTTGACAGGTTTGGTTGGCGAGGTTTCCTTGCCATCAATTTTGCCCGCTTCCCATTTTCCCACGCTGTTTCTGACGTTTAACGTCAAAGGTCCTGCCTCTTCAGGTACCTTCTGTGGGCTTTTAATTTGTGAGCTTGCTGTTTGAGACCGGCTCTTTACGGGTGTACGCACACCGGGCATCCCGCTCATCTTGTGTCAGTTGGGTTTTGGGATTAATACTGCGTCAAAAGGGGTATTGTAAAGGGATACCCCAGTTGGTGTGTAAAATATATATAATAAAATATAGTCAAGGGTCAATAAAAACTTAAAAGGATTGAAAAATAATCCTACGTAAAATCGTTCCGTTCCAGTTACAAATGTAACACACCTACTGGAACAAAAAATTTCTTAAAACGTTAAATAAATATGGTAAAAATATCAGCAAAGTCTTTGACCCAGTCTTAACAACACAAAAGTGCTGCAATATGTCTTAACCTAGTTTTATAATAAAAAATATAGCGGCAAAAAGTGCTGCTATATGTCTTATCCTAATCTTAATGTAAAATATAGCAACACAAAAGTGCTGCTATATGTCCAAAATTTAAAAGGAACTAGCGTAAATGCTGACTAGAGTGCTGCTGACTTTCTCCTTCACAATCAGGGTACTTGTCAGCAGCAAAACTAAAGCTATTTAAATCTACAATATAACAGTACTAAGTACTGTTATAGTCCTAACTAGAATAAATATTTTTAAAATTGTACAACTAAAACATATGCTTAATAAGCAAAGCTTATGGATCTTATACTATTTATACAGCAGCACAATAATACTGCTGTATGTCCTTAAACTAACATGTACAATTTGCTGAAGTTTGGAGCTCTGACCTGGTCCGAGTCAGAACGAGGGGGGAGACACGGTAAATTTAGTATAGTTAAAATAAAAATAAAATTAAAAAATTTAAATTAAAAAAATTTTAAACACTTATAAATTTTTACAAAATTTTCGAAAAATTTCGGGAAATCTGCCGGGGCCAAAAGGTAGGGCTGGCCTTTTTTTTTTTTCCAAACTAGTTCCACCACAAAGTTGGTGCCTATTCTTTATCTAATCCTCATCCATACCAGTTCTCGCTTATCATTCCTCTCGTACTTTCATGCTTCATACTATATCTTTCTATTATCCTTCACCATTTATCCTGTGGGTGGGAGTCCCACTTTTTCTATACCTATTCTGTATTTCTTTATTTTATAACACAGGGAAATAATTATCTCTGCCAGGGTTTTTATTCTTTACATGTTTCTATTTTACAAATTTACTAAATACTAATTATCTTAGGTACACTTATTTTATTATCTATTTGATACATACTAGCAACAGCTATAACAATCTGTCTAATACGTTATTATTCTTTACATGTATAGTTTAGCTTATTTTACTATTTTACAAATTTACTAAATACTAATTATCTTAGGTACACTTATTTTATTATCTATTTGATACATACTAGCGACAGCTATAACAATCTATATAATACGTTTCAAAACACCATTTATTACACTTAACACTCTACTTTATATATATCTATTTTCTTATTCTACTGCTTATACTTATTTTACAATTTTACGCTTATGTTCTATGTTTACATATTTATATGTACAATATATTATGAAACATAGTTGTTTCATCATGTTTTGTTTTTATTTATAACTTTGAGTGCAATATTCTCACAGTAGGCTATTAATTTACTCCTTTCTTTACCCGACATTACTTTTGGTACGCTGTCTCTATTCAGTACCACACTCAGCTCCTGTTCCAGGTTGTAGCGCTCTTTTGCGAAAATTGGGCACTCCAGAACTATGTGTGGGACCGATTCCGATACGTTGGGGTCACAGGTGCACGATGGGCTCTCCTTACACTTAAAACGGCTCAAGTATTCTGAGAACCCACCGTGCCCCGTTAGGACTTGTGTGAGAACGCCTGTTGGCTTTACCTGTTGAACAATACGATAGGCAGCTATGGCATCGGGAAGAAACATTTTCGTCACCGAGGCCGTCTCGCCCGACACATATCTCCGATTCCACTCACCAAGCGAATCCATACGGATTTGACGCTTGATGAATGAGACCGGACACTGGTCATAGTCCGGCTTCCTCCGTGACGACAATGCCGCTTCCTTAGCCAACTCGTCCGCGCGTTCATTCCCCAGCAAGCCCGCGTGGGCCTTGACCCAATAAAGAGACACAGCTTTTTGTTGGGTCAATGCCAGAGCGATATTCGCTCTTGCGCGGACCGCCAGGGGATGGAGAGAGCCATGGCCTGTCAGTGTCTGCAATGCTGCCATTGAGTCACTATACAGGCCATAGCTCGTCTCTTTGCGCTTGAGGATTACGTCCGTTGCTTTACAAATGGCTAGTAGTTCCGCCTGGTAGACAGTGCAGTACGCGGCGAGGCTAAGCTTGAGGTTCTGGATTTCACCATCATTATCCCATAGGGATAATGCGGCTC
Source organism: Orthosia gothica (assembly GCA_949775005.1). Classification (NCBI taxonomy): domain Eukaryota; kingdom Metazoa; phylum Arthropoda; class Insecta; order Lepidoptera; family Noctuidae; genus Orthosia; species Orthosia gothica. The sequence continues at coordinate 34,212,191 of OX459043.1, forward strand.
CGACCTTCCCCTCAATCTTGCTGCCGTCAGTGAAGATTCGCACTGACTGCACATTTTGACTGTCCACAAGCTGTTGGTCTGCCAGGCACATGAACTCCAAAGCCATTTGCTTGGCAGGGTGAGACGTCTCTGCAAACCTCACCATACTCTCAATCTCCCGGTCTCCTGGCACAAACTGGGATGACCCTCTCCTTGCCTCATACAGGGCGGCTGCCTCCTGTATGCGGAGGTCTAGAGGCAGTATCCCAGCCAGCACCAGCGCCGAGTTTAGTGAGACCGTACGGTAGGATTTGCAGAGCTTCTGGACGAATCCCCGTTGGACAGAGCCCAGCTGCTTACGTATACCCAGCTTTTTCGTAGCGGGAGCCCAGGCTCCAGCCGCGTACGTAACTATCGGTTCTATTGTGGCAGTGTATATGGTGTGTATTACCTCCCTATTTAAACCCCAGCTGACTTTGGCAGCACGAGAAAGTTGCTTATATACCTCCGCTGCTTTCTTGCAGACGTTTTTGGTGTGCTCGCTGAACGTCAACCTGTCGTCGATGGTTAGACCCAGCAGCTTCATACTCCTGACCATGCCAATGTCGACCCCGGCCATGCTCAGAATTGGGGTGTCGTACTTAAGTTTATTGGTTACCACCATCGCACAGGTCTTGTGCGGTGCGAACCTCAACTTATTTCTGACACCCCAACTCTGAACATGGGCGAGGGCTGCATTGGCCGTCCTGGAGACTTCAGCCGTTGTGTCGCCATCCACGACTAGCACTATGTCGTCAGCGAACGCCTGCACGAAATACCCCATCTTTCCCAAGTCTTGCAGCAGTGGATCTAACAGAAGGTTCCATAAGATGGGACCACCAATTGACCCCTGGACACAGCCCTTACTTGTCTTCCTTGTGCATTCTTCCCCAGCATACCTTACTGTTACTTTTCTACTGTCGAGATAGCTGTCAAGTAGCCTCCTGGTGTTAACCGGACACTTTTCCTCAGCCAGCCTGACTTTTATTGCCGGCCACCATGCGCTGTCGAAGGCACCCTCTATATCCAATGACACCAGGACAATTAGCTTTTTCAGCCTCAACTTGTCCTGTACGTGTTTTATTAGAGTACAGAGGGCGTCCTCGGTGCTCTTCTGGGGCGTAAAGCCAAACTGACGAGTACTAAACCGAGGCACCAGGTGCCACTTCATCCTCGCCACTACCATCCTCTCCAGGACCTTCCCCAAGACCGGTAGCAGACCTATCGGTCTATAGGACTTGGGGTTCGTGTAATCTTCCTTGCCCGGTTTTCTGAGGACAACCACCGTTGCCTCCTTCCATATATCCGGGAAATGCGCCAGTTCTAGGCATTTATTATACAGGGCAAGGAAAGCGTCCAGGTCCTGGTGGATCGCTCGACAGCAGATGTCCGCCGTAAACCCATCAGCTCCGGGGGCCTTCTTGGGGTTAAAGCGTCCCACGGCCGTCTTCAGCTCCAGCGGTGTAAACGGTGGGTCATGATCTTCACCATGACACCATTCGTTTACCCGTCTGGCTGCTTCCCTGGTAAGCCTGTGGTCTGCGTTGTCCTCTTCAGCTGTGTCCTCTGGGTAGAATACATCGGCGAGTAAGGCAGCCGATTCCTTCGGGTTCAAGAATGCACCGTCGCTCATCAGGGTCAAGTCCTCTTGTCTCCTGGTGGTTCCTCTGATGACTCTGTAGATCCCTTCCCAAACGCCTTCTCCATCTTGCTTTTCGCAGAATCTTTTCCAGCTGGCTACTTGGGCTTCCTTGGCTTGGCACTCATATTCCTCTTTCGCTTTCAGGTACTCTGCGACGACCATTGCTCGGCGGACCGGTGCGGCATTGCGGATACGGTTCTTTTTAGTTGTGAACTCCCTCTTTTTTGAGGCGAGCTCCTCGGACCACCATGGAATGCTAATTTTTGATTTTTTACTGATAGTAGGGATAGCCTCTTCGCACGCATTCTGGATTGCATTTTTATATTTATTAACCATTTTTTCTAATTCAGTTTTATTTACTATTTGGTTTATGCTATCTAAACTTATATTTTTCTCAACTTTGTTTTCCCCCAATTTAATTTTAAGTTTCCCAGTTTGCTTTTTTAGTATTGAACTTTCTCGTTGTCCTGGTTATGCTTATCCCTTTTTCCCTTTTTAATTTTACGCTAAATAGAATGGTGTTATGGTCCGAGCTCGTAACCCCTGTATCAACATGCCAGCCGTCTACCAGGTCAAAGAGCTCGAGCGAACAAGCCGTCACATCCACATGGCTCTTGTACACCACACCGCCTCTTACTGTTTAAAAGGTCGGCGTGTCTCCAGTGTTGAGCACCTGAAGCTCTAACTCTTCAAGGGTCCCGGACATCTCTTCTCCCCTGAGGTCCTCTATGGTGCTTCCCCACCAGGTACTCTTTGCGTTGGCATCTCCGCCTATTAGGAGTAATCCGGCACCCAGGTCCAACTTTATTTTGGTCAGCTGATCCAGGTAGGGCCCTATGGGTTGGTCTGGCTCGAAGTAATAAGAGACTACTACGATTTCCCAGGCTTTGGTCCGGATCCCCACCACGACGATGTTATTCGTGGTGAGTTTCGGGTAGGGAATGACACACCTCTTCCTGACTGGACATTCGTCACTGAAGGCGTTATGCTCGGTGTTTTCCTGCTTTGCTCTCACGCAGTTACAGCAGGTTGGAACTGTTCCGGCCATCCATTCCGCGCATTGCGTCCTCATATGAGGGCCCCCACAGTGACTGCACTTCTCTACCTGTTCCCTACAGAGCCGTCGCCCGTGCCCAAACCCAAGGCACAGGGAACACTGAACCAATGGGGTCTGGTCGGACACTCTGACTCTCTGCATTCCGATGTGGACGGTCTGTCTCTCCTGCAGTCTGTTCCAAATTTTTGGGGAGACCCTAAGGACCACGTGGTGTGTGTGGGGGTTTCTAGTTTTCTTTTTAAACTGTACCTCTACCCGGTCATCCTCCTTTTTAAGCTCTTCGAACACATCTCTATTCTGGTTCCGAAGAGCCTTGAGGATATCATCGTCTGTGTTGTAGGTTAGGACGCCTCCCAGTATAACAAGAGGATCCTTGTTCTTGACGTCCTCGAACCTCAAAACTTCCCCCACACCTGCCAATCTTTCTTTTACCTTTTCTCTGTCCTCTTTTGTTCTGCATCCCAGTACCACCTTCCTATCCCTTGCCTTTCTGACTCTATCTATTGTGACCCATCCTTCATTCGCGTTTACCGCCTTCCTAATGTGATCAATGATTTGCTCCCCAGTTTCTGTTTCCTTGGTGGAGGTGACCACAATAGAGTGAAGCGCCGTCTGCTTTGGTGACCGCTCGATAGGTCGACTTGCCGCCACTCTGGCGTAGGAGAACTTCTCCTCGCCAGCCTGAAGTGCCTCTTTCAACCTATCGAGTTTTTCACTATTTTCCCGCAGATTACGGCTATGTTCCTCTAAGGCCATCTTGAGAGACTCTGTCTCCACCTCTGTACTGGAAGGGATCTTTACCCTTTCAGTATACGTTTGTGTTTCCTTGGAGTCGGTCATGACCTTTGGGGGCGACACTTGTCCTTTTTCCAGCTCAGCCTCTTTTATGAGCTGATATAGCCTGTCAGCCTGGGCCTTGACTTCCTCCTTGATTTCCCTTTTGGTTGTCTTAGAGTTAGTCATCTGGGCCTTAATTTTTACTAGGCATATTCTGGCTTCAGCGACTCTAGTTCTGGCTACTGGCGGCGGTGGACTGATGCAGATAACTTCAGCGGAAGCCCGTCGTGACGGTTCCGGTGTCAGTCTAGATGTTACCTTACTCTCAGTTTCCTTCACCGAGGGGGTCTGTTTCTTTGCCGGTTTTCCGGCCTCCCACTCACCCACACTCCTTCTGACGCTTTGTACGGAGGGTCCGGCCTCCACTGTAGCGTTAGGTGGGGTTTTGTTTGGCCGGTTTGTCGGCTTGTCCGTAGGTGTTCGTATTCCCATCATCATGTAAGTATGGATTCGGTTTTGAACTAGTTTGTCGTCAAAGGGGTATTGTAAATAGTACCCCGGTCTAGTGTAAATATGTAAAGTGTAAAAAAAATTTAACAAAACAACAATAAATTTAATAAATAAACAAGATTCTAAAGAATCTTATCACTCAATTAATATCCTATTTCTGTTCTCAGGTACACTCCAGTTGCGCACGCGGCCGGGAGGTCAACAGGCACGCTCCGATCTACTAGTATGGTAAGTAGCAAGTCAGAAAGACTCAAGTTTTTAATTATTTCCTTCCCAACAATGACTGTCCGCGCTACCGGATGTTGTACACCCACACCTGATGAAATATCACCAAGTATGCGGTTTAAAGAGTGAAAAAGGGGGCAAACAGTATTTTGCCTGTCAGTAGATTAAAGCCTCTGTGTAAATATAGTCATTACATTTAATTTGTCACAAGCAAAAGCAGTGCGACTTTTATAGAGTCTTGCTCTGTCAATAATCTTATAATCTAATGGGTCTAGATCACAGTCAAGTGTCCAGGAACCCTCAGGAGCCAAAAGGCGACGAAAAATTTCCGTTTGTAGAGCTGAAAATTTTCCGACTCTACGGTAGAGTCGATCTCTACTTTCCGTTGGATAGCCCCCCTCGAGCCCCCCAAGACGAAACCAAACACGGCGCAGATCCACCAAGGGGTTCCGGAGCTATTGCTTCTCAAAATCTCGGTTTTCAGTCAGTTTGACAACCGTAAGAAGGTTTTTGAGGGTTTTTCCGGAACCACTGGTCCGAAGACACTCGTGCTTGGGTTCTCCCGAAACGTCTCGGTGAGACCTATCCCTCGGAACTATTTTCAGGCCTGAAAAATCTTGGCCCCTGAAAACCCCTGAAAAGGCGTTAGTCGGGTGAGGACGGGCCAGCCAAAGTCCCCAGAGAAAACCCGAACCTTCTACGACCCACGGATCGAGAGTTATCCGAGTCTGAAAAATGGTTTGACAGTTCTAGAACTGTCAAAGTCAATCTTCAACCCGGTATAACTTCCCCCCCAACAGTCGCAGAACGCTCGAGTTTGGACTTTTACGGCTTGGTTCGTCCCGCTCCGCCGCGCAATATGGTTTTCAGGATCCTGAAATTCCTGAGCTCCAAAACGCCTGAAACCAAATGGATCAGGTAGGGGTGGTCCCTCCAGACACCACTGTGAAAACGGCAGGTCTCTGCGACCACCGGATCCGAAGCTATGCCGGTCCAAAGTTCCCGAAAAGGTGGGGGTAACTGTCAAAAGACGACTTTGGGCAGCTATAACTCCGCAACCGTTTGCCACAGAGAAACGCGGCTTGGAGTGCAGTGCCTGGCTTGACCCCCTCTATCCGCCAAGAATTGTTTCAGGGCTGAAAAATTTCAGGTCCTGAAAAGTCCTGAAAATTTACACAAATATTTCCGCTTGTATGCCGCTAGGAATAGTGAAAATCCGGATGTCTTGCGCCCAAAGACTGCGGAGATATTTTACATCAAACTTTAAAACCTAAAAACCTAAATTGGTCAAAAATTCTGTTTTCTTTATCTCCGGAGCTATTGGGGGCAACTTTGGGCTCAAACAAGTTGCTAGGGGTCATAAAAGGCCAACCCAACTGTCGAAATAATTTTTAATCTATTTGTTTAGAATTTACAGCTAAAAATAGCAAAAAATTTAATAACTTTAGTGCCCTTTGGCCAAAAAATTTGAAAAAATTATCTTAATTAGTATTAAATGCTACTCTACGTTTCCTAATAAATAAACTTAAATTTTTATAATTTATGACAAAGATTTTAACAAAAAACCAAAAAAGTTGGTTTTTTCTATTTATTTATACAATTAATAATCCAAAAAATATTTTCTTACTATGAATCTATTCCTTTAATGAGCGCGCAGCGGGATCCGGTTGAAAATTTGGGGGTCGTCGCTGAAGATTTCCCGGTAGAGGGCCCCAAAGTTTCAGTCTTCAATGAATTTTCATCCAGTCCAAGGTGGGGATAAAAATCTGATTGATACGTTTCTATGCTCGTCCAAGCGCCTTCTTCCAGCTGCCAAAAAACCAACTCTCTACGTTCAGTAATTTTACTGCCGCGTGGTCAAATTTTGAGGTTAGTTTTTTGTTTTTCTGCAGTTTTCTCGGGAACTCGTGGTCCAAAAATTTTTCTTGAAGTGTCGTTTGATGCGCCTTTGTGGGCCCCGTCCTCTGACATAAAGGAACTCGGGCTGGTGCACCGTCTCCCGGAGTTATGCTGGTCCAAAAACACTGCAAGTCCTTGTTTTTGCACTTTTTCACATGTAACACTTTTCCCCGAGTTCGACGACTCTTAGGGTTTTCACTAAAAGTTGCGCGGCACAAATACGCGTTTTTTGATATATAACACTTGTCTTAACTGTTAAAAAATACCACTAAAATGAATTTTTTAGTGCGGAGCTCGACAAAAACGTGGCGTTCGTGAGCACGGCTGGACTAACACTGGGTTAGGTTAGGTTTTTTTTTTTTTTTTTTTTTTTTTTTTTTTTTTTTTTTTTTTTTTTTTTTTTTCTTGTTCCCACTGGTAAGTCTTCCAAAATGGAGAGACCAGTGCCTATGGTCTATCTTATGTCTATATATATCCGTCTGTGCGGTTACAAATTATACTTTATTCTCTACATATTTACTACTCTACATTTATGCCTTACATACAATTTCGCACTTTGTTGTGCCCTACCCTTAAAACTATCTCTAACAATACTGCTCTACTATTTAGCCTATGTATCTTACTTTATTTTTGCACTGTTTTTTATTAGTGCCCTATCTTTAACAATAATCTTTATTCATTCATACTTAAGCTCTGTTTTTCTATTTACTTTTACATTTTTCTTGCAACTGTGTTCTACCTCTTAATTCTATATTATATCTAGGTGCCTTAATGTTAAACTATGCTTATTTATTTATACATTGTTATTATTTAATCTACAATTTATGGCTAACTGTATTTATATATTTCAATATATAACATAGTTATGCAATTGTGCATCAATTTTTGTTTCTCTTTATTACCTTAGCTGCTATAGTTTGACAAAACTCTAAAAAGTCACCCCTCAGATCTTTGCATGCTATAATTTCTGCTATGTTTTCGGTTTTAAGATCCCGATCTAATTTTGCCTCTAAGTCAAGTCTTAAGTTAGCATACATTGGGCACTCAACCAGTATATGTTCCACGCTTTCATTCCTCCCAGTGTCGCAGGGACACGCCGGACTGTCCTTGCACTTGAATTTATTCAAGTACTCGGAAAATCCGCCGTGCCCCGTTAACACTTGCACCAGCAGCGGATTGAGCTGGACCTTTTTTAAAAGTCTGTAGGCGCTTAGCGCATCGGGAAAGAATATTTTTGTGGTAGACGCAGTGTTCCCATTTGTGTACCTGCTGTGCCACACATCTAGCGTATCTTTACGGATCTGTCGCTTGATGAAGGATACCGGGCATCCATCATAATCCGGCTTTGTCTTCAATCCTACAGCTGCCTCTTTTGCCAATTCGTCAGCTCTTTCATTTCCCTCCAACCCCACGTGTGCCTTAATCCAAAATAGTCGTATGATTTTGTCCTGTTCGAGAACTTTCAGGATATTTTTCCTTGTCTCTACAACCAGGGGGTGGAGGGAAATACCGCGTGTTACCGCTTCAAGGGCCGACCTAGAGTCGCTGTAGATATTGAAGCTTCCACCGGATCTTTCGGTCACCAATTCGGTGGCCTTCACCAGCGCCAGTAACTCGGCCTGGTAAACGGTGCAGAATTGCTCCAGTTTGAGCTTCTTGGTTTTGGTCTCTACGGCTCCATCCCATAGAGATATCGCCGCACCAACTTTGTTGTCCATTTTACTGCCATCGGTAAATATTTTATATCTGGCTTCCTCTTGCTGGGCCAGCTCTGCATCGTTCACCACCAATTTAAATTCCATAGCCTTCTGGGTCGCTGGGTGTGGTATGTGTGCGTATGGTATCGGTCGTTCCACCCTCCTATCACCGACTACTCTCAGTGAGTGTCCTCTCTTTATCTCATAAAGAGAAGCTGCTTCTTTGATCCTGAGATCTAGCGGAAGCATCCCTGAGAGCAGCAATGCCGCGTATAGTGATGTGGTCCTGTACGACTTAACCATCTTTTGTACAAAACCGCGTTGAACCTCATTTAAATACTTCCTTGTCCCTATTTTTTCTGCAGCTGAAGACCAGGCACTTGCTGCATACAAAATTATCGGCTCTACTACTGCCACATATATTGTTCTGGTTATCTCCGGCGAGATCCCCCACTCCACTTTGGCTGCCCTCGCCAGCTGTTTGTAGACGTTCAATGCCTTGCGGCAGACATTTGCTACGTGAGTGTTAAAAGTTAACTTTTCATCTATAGTCAGCCCCAGTATTTTTATTTCCTTTGACATCGCTATGTCCACCCCTCCCATGCTCAGAAGTGGCGTGTCGTACTTCAGCTTGTTTGTTATTATCATAGCCTTTGTTTTCTGAGGCGCAAACTTTAGCTTATTCACTTCACCCCACTCCTGGACATGTTTTAGGGCGGCATTAGCCCGTCTCTGGACTTCGAGTGCAGTCTCGCCGGAGAAAACCAGAACCACGTCGTCCGCAAATGCCTGACAGTAGTCCCCTCTCTCTTCCAAACTATGCAATAGCGGGTCCAACAACACATTCCAGAAGGTGGGTCCCCCGATGGATCCCTGGACGCATCCCTTTGCTGTTGTCTTTCCAAATTCTGCTCCTGCGTATCTTACTCTGACTTTTCGGTCAGACAGGTAGCTGTCTAGGACTTTGCGGATGTTTTTTGGACAACTGGTTTCCGCCAGTCTACATCTAACCGCTGGCCACCAAGCACTGTCGAAGGCTCCCTCTATGTCTAGCGATATAAGTACTGTAAGTTTTCGCTCTTTTAGTTTTATTCGTATATGATTAATTAAGTCATAGAGGGAGTCTTCGGTGCTGCGCTGCGGTGTGAACCCGTATTGCCTAGGGCTCATTTGCCGGATGATATGCCACCTGACCCGCCTCACCAGCATCTTCTCCCAAATCTTTCCTAACACCGGCAATAGCCAAATCGGCCGGTAGGATTTGGGATTTGTGTAGTCATCTTTCCCAGGTTTACGGAGAATGACAACAACCGCTTCTTTCCACACTGTGGGGAAGAGCGCAAGATCCAAACATCTGTTGAGCAACGCCAGAAACAAATCCGGCTTACAGACGATGGCCGCCCTGCAGATGTCTGCTGTGAACCCATCTAGTCCTGGAGCCTTTTTTGGGTTAAAGCTGTTTGCGGCCCACAATAGCTCTTCAGCAGTGAATGGAGGGTCAGATGACCCATCATCTTCGCCCTCATTCAGTTTCGCTGCTTTACTTCTTACCGCTTTGTGGGCTACAGTGTCTGACAGCTCATCGTCGTCCGGATAAAAAGCTTCCGACAGAGCTCTGGCAGACTCTTCGCCCTCCAAGACTCTACCATTTTGGACCAGAGGTATGTCCTCCTGCCTAGTTGTTGTGCGGCCTATCACCCTGTATATCCCATCCCACATACTTTCCCTGTCTTGTTTTTCGCAGAATTTTTTCCAGCTTGTTGTTCTTGCCTTTTCCACAAGCTGCCGGTACTCTTCTTTCGCCTTCAGATATGCTTGGACAACACTTTCTCTGCGTACCTGAGCAGCATTTGGAATGCGTTTTTTGAGTGTTTTCACCTCTTTCTTCTTTTGTGTCAGTTCATCTGTCCACCAAGGCAATCCTGCTCTCTTCCTGTGTTCAATTCCAGGTATATTTCGTTTGCATGCTTCTTCTATGACTTTAGTATATTCTGCTACTTTATTGTTTAATTCTACCACAGTCGTTATCTTTCTTATTTCTTCCAAATTAATATTTATTCTTTCCCAGTTTTGTGATATTTCTTTTCTAAATTCTGTCCAATCTGCCTTTTTGGTGTTGTATTTCCTGGTGGTTCTTTTAATGTCTGTACCTTTTGATTTTTTCAGGTTTACTTCGAACAGGATCGCCCTGTGGTCCGACACCGTTAGGTTCCCATCTAGCCTCCAGTTCGCAATTTTGCCAAGCATATCCGACGTGCAGACCGTAATGTCCACGCAACTTGTGAATCGCCTGCCTCCTCTGTGGTAATCATATGTGGGTTGGGACCCCCGATTTAGGATGTGCAGCTCCAGCTCATCCAGTGCTCCCGCCAACTCTTGTCCTCTCCTGTTTGTTTCTCTACTCCCCCACCATATGTTCCAGGCGTTAACATCACCACCCAGTATCACGCTCTTATTTCCAACTTCTTCTATTATCCTGTGGATGTGTCCTATGTCTGCCTCTATTTGTCCGTCCCCTTCCAAATACACCGAGACGACAACAATGTCCCAGGCCTCAGTCCTCAATCGTGCCACAACAATATTTTCTGTGGTCAGCCTGGGGCACTGGGTTATGTCTATACTGTCATCAAATACTGCAATGACGGACTTGATTGTTTTGTCCGTGTTTCTTTGGCATTGCAGCATTCGGGTGCCCTGGTAGGACTTAATTCTACTGCCAGAACCGGTGTACGGTTCCTGCAGAAGTGCAAACGCAACCTTCCTCTTCGCCGCCTCCATCACTAGCTCATCTGTTGCTTGTTTGCACCTCTGCAGGTTGGCCTGTATTGCGCGATACTGGTATCCTTCTGGTTCTGTTGTTCTTCTGTTCTTATTTCCGCCCGTATCCACCTTAGCAATAAGCTACAGTGGATCTAGCTAGGGTTTCCCACCTTCTTCTGACAGGGCAGTCCGAGCTAAAAGCATTGTGCTCAACGCTGTCAAGTTTAGCCTTTTGGCAATTTCTACAAGTCGGAACCGCCGCTGCAAGATAATCCGCACATTCCGCCCGGAGGTGCGCACCCCCGCAGTGGGCACATCTATCATCCTCTTCATGGCAGGTCTTTTTGCTGTGCCCATACCCAAGGCATCTGGAGCATTGTACCAGCGGCGACTGGTCCTCCGCCCTTAGCCTCTGCATGTCGATATGGACACAGGTCGCCGCCGTTAGGATGCTCCAGACCTGCGGGGACACACTGAGCACCACGTGCTGCTGGTGCGGATTTCGAGCCTTCTTTTTGTACCTTATTGCGGCTCTGTACATTTCTTCCGTCACGTCCTTAAGTAAATTTTTATTCTGAGTCCGGAGCGCCCTGAGAATGTCATCCTCAGTATTAATTTTATTTACGTTTCTTAATATTATAAGAGGGTCCTTATTCTTTACCTCTTCCACTCTCAGGTCTGATCCTTCTCTACCTATTCTTTCTCTGACCCTGTCCACCTCAGTCTTGGTTTTACAACCTAAAATCACTTTTCGGCCTCTTGCCTTCCGTATCCTATCTATTTGGAAGCCCTCCTCCTTTGCATTTACTGCCTTTCTTATCTTTTCCATGACTTGGTCACCCGTCACTGCTTCGTCGGCTGAGGTTATCACTACCGAATGCACGGCCGCATGCTCCGGGAGTTGCCTCCTTGGGGGAGCGGCCGCGACACTCGCATAGGTCGTCTGTGTCTCTATCTCTTTATGCCTCCTTTCTAACACTTCGCTCAGGCGTTCCATTTCTATCCTATTCTTCTCCATCTGGCTGCTATGCTCTGTCATTCTTTCCATAAGCAGTCTCTCCAATTTTGTCTTCTCGGTTTCTGCTGCCACCTCTACCTGCACTCTGTTTTCTGGCTCTTTATTGGGCTTCTCTTTTTTATCGGGGCCTCTTGCTGCCTCAGCTTCCTTTACCAGCTGGTAGAGGCGTTCTATTGCTTGGGTCACCTCCATCTTGATGTCAGTCTTTAGGTTCCTGGAATTGTTTAAGTGCATCTTGGCCTTGACCAGCATTGCCTTTGCCTCCATTAACCTATCTGCATACTTTGCACCTTCCGACGACTGTCTCCGAGTTGCTGCTTTTGGTTCCTGGGGCATGACCGGTTTTGGTCTCATCTTTTGAGGGGCGGCTAGGATCGCCTTCCGTGGTGGAGTCGGGGACTTTGTAATTTCGTCCAACTTCCCAGCCTCCCATTCGTCTATACTCTTTCGTACCTTCGAGCTTTGGTCATTAAGCTTGTCGGATGAGGGTCCTGGTCTTTCCGCCTCTTTTGCTGGACTACTAACTCCTGCCATTTCCTGGCTGTCAGGGTTCCTATTGACGGGGGTGTGAAAACCAAACATTGTGGGAATGCGTCACAAAATATGATAAATTATTTAATATAGTCCTTAATTAAATAACTTAGCCTAAAATATAGAAACACAATAGTGTTACTATTCTATTACTAGTCCTTATTCTATTTCAGATCTACTTTCACAGTCTGGAGTTGGTCAGAAAGTGTGAAAATTAAAACAATACCAATAGTTTCCTTTTATTTATTTATTTACAAACTTCTTTCTGTTTCAGGTTCTCCGGGCGCTTCGCGGTTAGGAGTCTACGAGCCGCGTGTCTCCGTGTTGGCGTGTATTTGGTGAGGTTTGGCCAGTATGCGTATTTGGGTTTACGCGCCTACGTGTTCTCCCCCACTATACAGTCCCTTTTGGTGAGTACCCTATTTACCTATATTTTATGTAGAGTCGCTTCTCTACTATCGTCCTATTTTATCCTAAGGGATAGGTTAAAACCAAAATTATTTGTCAGATAGAATTTTGAAGAGAGAAGTTTTAAAAATAAACAATTTGAAAAATTAACTATGTCCTGAATTCGAAAATATGGTATTCAAAATGTCAGTTTTTATCGTCTGGAACACAGGAGCTAGCCTGTTTAGTAATTACTATGCAAAAAACCCGGTCAAAATCGCACTTTTAGAGTCTGAAATATTTCGATTTTCGTTTCTTCGTACACCCCTAAGGTGGTTTTTTAAGAATTTTGATATGATGATATTTAATGTTTCCTTCTTTTGCAGGGGTTCCCGGTACGTCGCGACCACGGGGAAGGTGTCAATAGACGCGTCTCGGCGAGATCCTGCTAGCTGTGGTATTTTCAGAATGAAGGGTTGAAACGATTTTGTACAGTCAGCAAAAAACACGTTTTTCGGGAACACGGGCGGGTATTTTTTGACGTTTCCCGAGAGCTAGGCTCACGTGCGGGGTGTCAAAAGATGCGTCTCCGCGCGAGCTAACCGACTGTGCTGAATTAAAAACTTTTGATCGACAAAATTTTGTACTGTGGGCAAAAAACACGATTTTTATAGAAAGATTTGAAAAATTTTGTTTTTGCGAACCAAAACCAGGACTCGGACGCGCTAAACACTCGCCGGGACACAGGTAGGGGTCGCAGGTATCTGTTATGACTAAAACCAAAATTATTTGTCAGATAGAATTTTGAAGAGAGAAGTTTTAAAAATAAACAATTTGAAAAATTAACTATGTCCTGAATTCGAAAATATGGTATTCAAAATGTCAGTTTTTATCGTCTGGAACACAGGAGCTAGCCTGTTTAGTAATTACTATGCAAAAAACCCGGTCAAAATCGCACTTTTAGAGTCTGAAATATTTCGGTTAGGTTAGGTTAGGTTAGGTTAGGTTAGGTTAGGTTGGGGGATCCCCTCACAGTGCTTACGTCCACGTCGTATCCCCTGGAAACGTCCCAGTCCTGACCACCGTAACGGAGTGGCAGGCTGGGAACGGCCAAAGTGCACTGTGCGATCGTAGCTATCATTTTATTTTACTTGCGGAACTGCGATCATTGCCGAGAGTATGCCTACCCATGCGCGGGACGCCCTCGGGCATTTTATGAAGAAAAAAGGCCCTTCTAAGGGCCAACCCAAAGGCCCTTCTCAGGGCCAACCCAAAGGCCCTTCTCAGGGCCAACCCAAAGGCCCTTCTCAGGGCCAACCCAAAGGCCCTTCTCAGGGCCACCGCGACGCTTCAGCGTCGGAAGAAGGCAGAGCCTTCTACGGAGGAAGGGTTGACGAGTCGGACTCCGACAGTGAACTCGTTGCGTCGAACGCTAGCGCGATGTTAACCGAGGATACTCGATCACGATCGCTATCGCGGAAGCGGTATTATTTGAAGGAAAGGTCGGATGGCTCCTCGGCCTCAGGGTCGGCGAGGGAGTCACGTAAAAAGGCCAAGGCCAAAAAGCCGCTGACGGAGGCTGACGCCCACGACGTGGGACTGGCGGACGCCAAGCGCCACTTGGACCTGACTCGGCGGGCGCAGTTAGAGCAGGAACTGGAGGAAAGGGTTGCGGCCAAGGAGGAGCAGGCTCGCGTAGCCCGTGCCAAGTCTGGTTACGGTGCGTCCCGAGTCCTGTACGCAGACCACTCCTTGCTGGAGCTGGAGCGGATGGCTGATGAGGACGAGGAGGGGATTGTGGAGGTCGCTTCCAAGTCCTCACACCTCAAGGGTACTTTTCAAAAGTCCCTAAAATGCCGGGCCGCGAGCATGCGTGGCATTGTCCTTGAGTTGGTGCAGCGCAAGGCGAATGATGAGACGCGGCAGCTGCAGGCGAGGATCGATCGCCTGCAGTCAGAGGTTAGCCAGCTGCACCAAAAGCTGGCTGCAGCAACGGCCCGGCCAATCCAAGCCGAACCAAGACTCGCAGCAGAGAGTCCCGCCTCCTTCGACCTTGAGGACACCATCCGCAGGGTCATGATGGAGGAGCGGGACTTCGTCAGAGCCTGCTTAGCGGGAATAGAGGATCGGCTCTTGCCAGAAAAAAGTTACCGGCTGCCTCTTGCGGCGGACAAGAGGCGGAAAGAGCCGGAGCCGACCTCACAAAAGGAAGAGGACCCTCTCCTGCCTGCCACCACCCCGACCAACCAGCAGGGCTGGACGAAGGTGGTCGGCAAGGGGAAAGGAAAGGGGAAAAAGACGGCAGCGGCCCCCACCGCCGCAGCTCCTGCCGTCCCCGCCGCCACCACCCCTCCCAAAGGCAAAGGCAAAGGGAAGGGAAAGGGAAAAGGGCCGCCCGCCAAGGCCGCCAGTGCTGCTCTCACAGCCAAAACCGCCGGTATCAGGAGGAACCTTGTTCCTCCCAAGACCGCAGCCGTCGTGGTGACGCTCACCGCGGAGGCTGCGGAGCGCGGAGAGACATACGCGTCCATCCTGTTGCGGGCGCGTGCAAACGCCGATCCCACCCAACTGGGGATCGGCAAGGTCTCTTGCCGGCGGACGCAAGCCGGGGCTCGTTTGTTCGAGTTCCCGGGGGCAGAGGGCAGTGCCAACGCAGACCTCTTTGCAACAAAGTTGCGGGAGGTCATCGCGGACGCGGCCAAGGTGGCCAGGCCTATTAAGACGGCCGCCATCGAGGTGACCGATCTTGATGATACGGTCACCAAGGAGGAAGTGGTGGCGGCGGTCGCAGCAATAGGGGGCTGCGGCGTCGCAGCGGTGCGAGGCCGGGACATTAGGCCCGGCCGCGGCGGCATGGGCACTATCCGCTTGGAGTGCCCGGTCGCCGCTGCCAAAGCCGTCCTTGATAAAGGACGGCTTAGCATTGGCTTCAGCTCGGGTGCGGTCCGAGCACTTGTGGCACAGCCCTTGAGGTGCTACAAGTGCTTCGGAATCGGGCACACCCGGCCCCTCTGTCCGTCCACCGTGGACCGGACAGAGAGCTGCTACCGCTGCGGCAAGGAGGGCCACAAATCCGCCACGTGCGAGGCCGCCAAGCCGCACTGCGCCGTCTGTGCAGCCGCTGGCCGCCCGGCAGGGCACGTGATGCAGGGGAGGATGTGCAATCCTCCCCCCAAGAAGGGAATAGCACAGGCGCCGAGAAGGCCTGCCGCTACCTCCGCCGTGGCGGAAGATGGCCTTCCGGCTGCTGCCGGCCTGGCTGAGGAGGAGGGGGGTGCGATGTCCGATTAATGCATAGAATCGAACATCGCATCCTCCAGGCGAACACCAACCACTGCAGAGCGGCTCAGGATCTGCTGATCCAGACCGTGGCTGAGTGGTTGGTGGACGTGGCGGTGGTTGCCGAGCCTTACTCGGTCCCCAGTACCTGGCTGGGCGACCGGGACGGCTTGGTGGCGTTGGTGGCGCGGTCCTCCACGGACTCCCCTCCCCTCTCGCTTTTAGAGAGGGGACCGGGATACGTGGCCGCCGCGTGGGGGGGGGATACGGCCCTGGTCGGGGTCTATTTCTCCCCAAACCGTCCTCTAAGGGATTTCGAGGACTTCCTCGAAATCCTAACGGCAGTCGCCGGGAGGGCGGCACCACGCCAGGTCGCCATATTGGGCGACCTTAACGCCAAGTCGGAGGCTTGGGGCAACCCGGCTGCCTCCTGCAACGTCCGGGGACGCGCCGTCGAATTCTGGGCGGCCTCGTGCGGCGTGTCCCTCCTCAACAGGGGGGCGGTCCACACGTGTGTGCGGCAACGGGGAGGATCGGTGGTAGACGTCTCGTTTGCCACCCCTGCCCTGGCCGCCCGCGTTGTGAACTGGCGGGTGGAGACGGTGGAGACTTTGTCGGACCACCGATACGTGCGGTTCGACATCTCCACCGGCCCCCGGGGGGGGGACGGGCCGCGCTGGCCAATCTCCCTTCCCGCGGTGGGCTCTCACCCGCCTGGACCGGGAGGCAGCCAAGGAGGCAGCCTTTCTCCAGGACTGGCTCTCACCCCCTGTAGAGCCGTTCCTGGACGTGGACCGCGTGGCGGTCCAGCTCAGGGCGTCCCTGACCGAGGTGTGCAACGCCAGCATGCCTCGGTCACGCCGGCCGGCTCCCCGTCGCGCCGTTTACTGGTGGTCGGAGGAGCTGGCAGGGCTACGGGCCACCTGCGTGGCGGCCAGGAGGGCCTACACGCGGAGTCGGCGGCGCACTACCCGGTCTCAGGCCGGGGAGGACCGCCTCTACGCCTCTTATCTAGAGGCAAAGACGGTCCTCAAGGCGGCTATGTGCGCCGCCAAGGACTCGGCGCGGGCCGAGATGCTGGAGGGCCTCGACAGGGATCCATTTGGGAGGCCATATAAGGCGGCGCGGAACCAACTGCGCCCCTTTGGTCCTCCCATTACGGAGACCCTGGAGCCGGCGTTGCTGGATGGGGTGGTTCGGTCACTGTTTCCGCGCAGGACCGAGTTCACCCCACCAACGATGAATCCCCCACTGGGGGGGGTGGTGGCTTCGCCGGAGGAGGAGGTCCCTCCAGTATCAGCGGAGGAACTTCGCGCGGGAGTTCTGTCCCTCCGCGCGAAGAAGACGGCCCCTGGGCCAGATGGCGTCCCCGCACGGGTGGTTGCCATCGCGGCGTCCCTCATGGAGGATAGGTTTCGGGACCTCTTCAGCGCGTGTCTTACGGCTGGGAGGTTCCCGAAACTGTGGAAGGAGGGGCAGTTATGCCTCCTCCGGAAGGAGGGACGCCCGGTGGATTCCCCCTCGGCATACCGGCCCATCGTTCTGCTCGATGAGGTCGGTAAATTGTTCGAGGGGATCATCGCCACCCGGCTAAATAGCCTGTTGCGGGAGGTAGGGCCTGACCTGTCGGACGCCCAATTCGGTTTTCGCCGAGGGCGTTCGACGGTCGACGCGTTGGCCCTACTCAGGGGCCACGTGCAGGAGGCGGTCGAGTCGGGGGACGGAGTGTTGGCGGTGTCGTTCGACATTGCCAACGCCTTCAACTCCGTGCCCCACTCGACCATATTGGAGGCACTCCGGTACCACGGAGTGCCTCCATATCTGCGGGCGATCCTGGCCAGCTACCTGGAGGACAGAGAGGTCCTCCTGGTGGACAAGACGGCCAGGATCAGGCGCTACGGTGCGGAGTGCGGTGTTCCACAGGGGTCGGTGCTAGGGCCCCCCTTGTGGAACATCGCATTCGACTGGCTCCTGCGGGGCACCCTCCTCCAGGGCACGAGTGTCATCTGTTACGCGGATGACACTCTCCTCGTTGCCCGGGGGAGGGACTTTGGTCAGGCGGCTTGTTTGGCCTCGGCTGGCGGATCCTTGGTGGCAGGTAGGATCCGCCAGCTTGGATTGAGGGTAGCGCTGAACAAGACCGAGGCCGTGTTCTTTCACGGGCCTCGGCAGCGCTGCCCTCCGAACGCCCACATTGTCGTGGAGGGCGTCCGGATAGGGGTCGGGGCCCAGATGAAGTATCTGGGCCTCGTGCTAGACAGCAGGTGGCGCTTCGGCCCGCATTTCAGCGGGCTGTCGACGCGCCTGCTGAAAGCCGCGGACGCCCTCTCATGGCTCCTCCCAAACTTGGGAGGGCCGAAGGATCGATGCCGGCGCCTCTATGCCGGCATCCTAAAGAGCATGGCGCTCTATGGAGCACCCATCTGGGCGGACTCCCTCCACAGGAGGGAAAACGCAACCGCCATCCGCAGGCCCCAAAGGGCCATTGCACTGCGGGTGGCGAGGGCCTACCGCTCGGTGGGTTTCTCGGCGGCGTGCGCTCTGGCGGGCACCCCTCCCTGGGAGTTGGAGGCATGGGTGCTCGCCAGAGTGTACGAGTGGACGGCGCGGCGGAAGGCGCTCGGGGAGCGCCCCGCTGCGGAAGAGCGGGAGGCAGTGCGGCGGGAGGCGAGGGACGCCATCGTCCTCCATTGGACGGAGGACCTCGCCACCGCCGCCTTTGGACGCCGGACGTTGGACGCGCTCGGTCCAGTCTTGCAGGGCTGGCTCGAGCGTCCCCACGGTTTCCTCTCATTCCGTTTGGTGCAGGTGTTGTCCGGACATGGTTGTTTCGGAACGCACCTGCACCGGATCCGGAGGGAGGAAACCCCGGCGTGCCACGACTGCGGTGCGGCAGAGGACACGGCGCAGCATACCCTCGAGGTGTGCCCGGCCTGGGCAGAGCTGCGCCGTGCCCTGATAGAAGTGATCGGGCAGGACCTCTCACTTCCCAGTGTGGTCAACTCCATGCTGGGGAGTGAGGAGGCCTGGGCGGCGGTTGCCTCCTTTTGCGAGGTCGTGATTTCGCAAAAGGAGGCGGCGGAGCGTGCGCGGGAGGACGATCCTCTCGCGCCGCCGCTCCGCAGACGAAGAAGGGGTGGGAGAAGGCGGTTATAAGACCGTCTCTTCCCACCTCCCGGTGGTGACTAGCGGGCGACAGGCGCGGGGGCGCCTGTCGTCTGCATTGCACTAGTCACCACCCTCGACGGGCTGGAATGGCCGAGCACGTGGTCATTCCCGGGCCCCTCCACTAAGGGAGGGGCGTGAAGGCCCCGCTGTAAAGGCGGGCGGTCGTCGGCGGAGGACTGGGCGTAAAGGCTGTGCCAGTTTCCCAGTCCTCCTCCAAACAGACGATGCGGGAGTGCCGCTGGGTTATTTTAGTGGGTATACCGGAACATTCCGGGGAGTCCCACATAGCCCGTCCCCATTCCCCCAAGGGGCGGGTATGCGTAATGCATTTTTTCCCAGCGAGATCAAAAAAAAAAAAAAAAAAAAAAAGGTTAGGTTGGGGGATCCCCTCACAGTGCTTACGTCCACGTCGTATCCCCTGGAAACGTCCCAGTCCTGACCACCGTAACGGAGTGGCAGGCTGGGAACGGCCAAAGTGCACTGTGCGATCGTAGCTATCATTTTATTTTACTTGCGGAACTGCGATCATTGCCGAGAGTATGCCTACCCATGCGCGGGACGCCCTCGGGCATTTTATGAAGAAAAAAGGCCCTTCTAAGGGCCAACCCAAAGGCCCTTCTCAGGGCCAACCCAAAGGCCCTTCTCAGGGCCAACCCAAAGGCCCTTCTCAGGGCCAACCCAAAGGCCCTTCTCAGGGCCACCGCGACGCTTCAGCGTCGGAAGAAGGCAGAGCCTTCTACGGAGGAAGGGTTGACGAGTCGGACTCCGACAGTGAACTCGTTGCGTCGAACGCTAGCGCGATGTTAACCGAGGATACTCGATCACGATCGCTATCGCGGAAGCGGTATTATTTGAAGGAAAGGTCGGATGGCTCCTCGGCCTCAGGGTCGGCGAGGGAGTCACGTAAAAAGGCCAAGGCCAAAAAGCCGCTGACGGAGGCTGACGCCCACGACGTGGGACTGGCGGACGCCAAGCGCCACTTGGACCTGACTCGGCGGGCGCAGTTAGAGCAGGAACTGGAGGAAAGGGTTGCGGCCAAGGAGGAGCAGGCTCGCGTAGCCCGTGCCAAGTCTGGTTACGGTGCGTCCCGAGTCCTGTACGCAGACCACTCCTTGCTGGAGCTGGAGCGGATGGCTGATGAGGACGAGGAGGGGATTGTGGAGGTCGCTTCCAAGTCCTCACACCTCAAGGGTACTTTTCAAAAGTCCCTAAAATGCCGGGCCGCGAGCATGCGTGGCATTGTCCTTGAGTTGGTGCAGCGCAAGGCGAATGATGAGACGCGGCAGCTGCAGGCGAGGATCGATCGCCTGCAGTCAGAGGTTAGCCAGCTGCACCAAAAGCTGGCTGCAGCAACGGCCCGGCCAATCCAAGCCGAACCAAGACTCGCAGCAGAGAGTCCCGCCTCCTTCGACCTTGAGGACACCATCCGCAGGGTCATGATGGAGGAGCGGGACTTCGTCAGAGCCTGCTTAGCGGGAATAGAGGATCGGCTCTTGCCAGAAAAAAGTTACCGGCTGCCTCTTGCGGCGGACAAGAGGCGGAAAGAGCCGGAGCCGACCTCACAAAAGGAAGAGGACCCTCTCCTGCCTGCCACCACCCCGACCAACCAGCAGGGCTGGACGAAGGTGGTCGGCAAGGGGAAAGGAAAGGGGAAAAAGACGGCAGCGGCCCCCACCGCCGCAGCTCCTGCCGTCCCCGCCGCCACCACCCCTCCCAAAGGCAAAGGCAAAGGGAAGGGAAAGGGAAAAGGGCCGCCCGCCAAGGCCGCCAGTGCTGCTCTCACAGCCAAAACCGCCGGTATCAGGAGGAACCTTGTTCCTCCCAAGACCGCAGCCGTCGTGGTGACGCTCACCGCGGAGGCTGCGGAGCGCGGAGAGACATACGCGTCCATCCTGTTGCGGGCGCGTGCAAACGCCGATCCCACCCAACTGGGGATCGGCAAGGTCTCTTGCCGGCGGACGCAAGCCGGGGCTCGTTTGTTCGAGTTCCCGGGGGCAGAGGGCAGTGCCAACGCAGACCTCTTTGCAACAAAGTTGCGGGAGGTCATCGCGGACGCGGCCAAGGTGGCCAGGCCTATTAAGACGGCCGCCATCGAGGTGACCGATCTTGATGATACGGTCACCAAGGAGGAAGTGGTGGCGGCGGTCGCAGCAATAGGGGGCTGCGGCGTCGCAGCGGTGCGAGGCCGGGACATTAGGCCCGGCCGCGGCGGCATGGGCACTATCCGCTTGGAGTGCCCGGTCGCCGCTGCCAAAGCCGTCCTTGATAAAGGACGGCTTAGCATTGGCTTCAGCTCGGGTGCGGTCCGAGCACTTGTGGCACAGCCCTTGAGGTGCTACAAGTGCTTCGGAATCGGGCACACCCGGCCCCTCTGTCCGTCCACCGTGGACCGGACAGAGAGCTGCTACCGCTGCGGCAAGGAGGGCCACAAATCCGCCACGTGCGAGGCCGCCAAGCCGCACTGCGCCGTCTGTGCAGCCGCTGGCCGCCCGGCAGGGCACGTGATGCAGGGGAGGATGTGCAATCCTCCCCCCAAGAAGGGAATAGCACAGGCGCCGAGAAGGCCTGCCGCTACCTCCGCCGTGGCGGAAGATGGCCTTCCGGCTGCTGCCGGCCTGGCTGAGGAGGAGGGGGGTGCGATGTCCGATTAATGCATAGAATCGAACATCGCATCCTCCAGGCGAACACCAACCACTGCAGAGCGGCTCAGGATCTGCTGATCCAGACCGTGGCTGAGTGGTTGGTGGACGTGGCGGTGGTTGCCGAGCCTTACTCGGTCCCCAGTACCTGGCTGGGCGACCGGGACGGCTTGGTGGCGTTGGTGGCGCGGTCCTCCACGGACTCCCCTCCCCTCTCGCTTTTAGAGAGGGGACCGGGATACGTGGCCGCCGCGTGGGGGGGGGATACGGCCCTGGTCGGGGTCTATTTCTCCCCAAACCGCCCTCTAAGGGATTTCGAGGACTTCCTCGAAATCCTAACGGCAGTCGCCGGGAGGGCGGCACCACGCCAGGTCGCCATATTGGGCGACCTCAACGCCAAGTCGGAGGCTTGGGGCAACCCGGCTGCCTCCTGCAACGTCCGGGGACGCGCCGTCGAATTCTGGGCGGCGTCGTGCGGCGTGTCCCTCCTCAACAGGGGGGCGGTCCACACGTGTGTGCGGCAACGGGGAGGATCGGTGGTAGACGTCTCGTTTGCCACCCCTGCCCTGGCCGCCCGCGTTGTGAACTGGCGGGTGGAGACGGTGGAGACTTTGTCGGACCACCGGTACGTGCGGTTCGACATCTCCACCGGCCCCCGGGAGGGGACAGGCCGCGCTGGCCAATCTCCCTTCCCGCGGTGGGCTCTCACCCGCCTGGACCGGGAGGCAGCCAAGGAGGCAGCCTTTCTCCAGGACTGGCTCTCACCCCCTGTCGAGCCGGTCCTGGACGTGGACCGCGTGGCGGTCCAGCTCAGGGCGTCCCTGACCGAGGTGTGCAACGCCAGCATGCCTCGGTCACGCCGGCCGGCTCCCCGTCGCGCCGTTTACTGGTGGTCGGAGGAGCTGGCAGGGCTACGGGCCACCTGCGTGGCGGCCAGGAGGGCCTACACGCGGAGTCGGCGGCGCACTACCCGGTCTCAGGCCGGGGAGGACCGCCTCTACGCCTCTTATCTAGAGGCAAAGACGGTCCTCAAGGCGGCTATGTGCGCCGCCAAGGACTCGGCGAGGGCCGAGATGCTGGAGGGCCTTGACAGGGATCCGTTTGGGAGGCCATATAAGGCGGCGCGGAACCAACTGCGCCCCTTTGGTCCCCCCATTACGGAGACCCTGGAGCCGGCGTTGCTGGATGGGGTGGTTCGGTCACTGTTTCCGCGCAGGACCGACTTCGCCCCACCAACAATGAACCCCCCACTGGGGGGGGTGGTGGCTTCGCCGGAGGAGGAGGTCCCTCCAGTATCGGTGGAGGAACTTCGCGCGGGGGTTCTGTCCCTCCGCGCGAAGAAGACGGCCCCTGGGCCAGATGGCGTCCCCGCACGGGTGGTTGCCATCGCGGCGTCCCTCATGGAGGATAGGTTTCGGGACCTCTTCAGCGCGTGTCTGACGGCTGGGAGGTTCCCGAAACTGTGGAAGGAGGGGCAGTTGTGCCTCCTTCGGAAGGAGGGACGCCCGGTGGACTCCCCCTCGGCATACCGGCCCATCGTTCTGCTCGATGAGGTCGGTAAATTATTCGAGGGGATCATCGCCACCCGGCTAAATAGCCAGTTGCGGGAGGTAGGGCCTGACCTGTCGGACGCCCAATTCGGTTTTCGCCGAGGGCGTTCGACGGTCGACGCGTTGGCCCTACTCAGGGGCCACGTGAAGGAGGCGGTCGAGTCGGGGGACGGAGTGTTGGCGGTGTCGTTCGACATTGCCAACGCCTTCAACTCCGTGCCCCACTCGACCATATTGGAGGCACTCCGGTACCACGGAGTGCCTCCATATCTGCGGGCGATCCTGGCCAGCTACCTGGAGGACAGAGAGGTCCTCCTGGTGGACAAGACGGCCAGGATCAGGCGCTACGGAGCGGAGTGCGGTGTTCCACAGGGGTCGGTGCTAGGGCCCCCCTTGTGGAACATCGCATTCGACTGGCTCCTGCGGGGCACCCTCCTCCAGGGCACGAGTGTCATCTGCTACGCGGATGACACTCTCCTTGTTGCCCGGGGGAGGGACTTTGGGGAGGCGGCCTGTTTGGCCTCGGCTGGCGGATCCTTGGTGGCAGGTAGGATCCGCCAGCTTGGATTGAGGGTAGCGCTGAACAAGACCGAGGCCGTGTTCTTTCACGGGCCTCGGCAGCGCTGCCCTCCAGACGCCCACATCGTCGTGGAGGGCGTCCGGATAGGGGTGGGGGCCCAGATGAAATATCTGGGCCTAGTGCTGGACAGCAGGTGGCGTTTCGGCCCGCACTTTAGCGGGCTGTCGACGCGCCTGCTGAAGGCTGCGGACGCCCTCTCATGGCTCCTTCCCAACCTCGGGGGGCCCAGTGCACGGTGCCGGCGATTGTATGCCGGCATCTTGCGAAGCATGGCGCTCTACGGCGCACCCATCTGGGCGGACTCCCTCCACAGGAGGGAGAATGCAACCGCCATCCGCAGGCCCCAAAGGGCTATTGCACTGCGGGTGGCGAGGGCCTACCGCTCAGTGGGCTTTTCTGCGGCGTGCGCTCTGGCGGGCACCCCTCCCTGGGAGTTGGAGGCATGGGTGCTCGCCAGAGTGTACGATTGGACGGCGCGGCGGAAGGCGCTCGGAGAGCGCCCCGCCCCTGAAGAGAGGGAGGCCGTGCGGCGGGAGGCGAGGGACGCCATCGTCCTCCATTGGACGGAGGACCTCGCCACCGCCGCCTTTGGCCGTCGTACGCTGGACGCGCTCGGTCCAGCCCTGCAGGGCTGGCTCGAGCGACCCCACGGTTTCCTCTCGTTCCGTCTAGTGCAGGTGTTGTCCGGACATGGGTGTTTCGGAACGCACCTGCATCGGATCCGGAGGGAGGAAACCCCGGGGTGCCACGACTGTGGCGCTGCGGAAGACACGGCGCAGCACACCCTCGAGGTGTGCCCGGCTTGGGCTGAGCTGCGCCGTGCCTTGATTGATGTGGTCGGGCAGGACCTCTCACTTCCCAGTGTGGTCAACTCCATGCTGGGGAGTGAGGAGGCCTGGGCGGCGGTTGCCTCCTTTTGCGAGGTCGTGATTTCGCAAAAGGAGGCGGCGGAGCGTGCGCGGGAGGACGATCCTCTCGCGCCGCCGCTCCGCAGACGAAGAAGGGGTGGGAGAAGGCGGTTATAAGACCGTCTCCTCCCACCTCCCGGTGGTGACTAGCGGGCGACAGGCGCGGGGGCGCCTGTCGTCTGCATTGCACTAGTCACCACCCTCGACGGGCGGGAATGGCCGAGCACGTGGTCATTCCCGGGCCCCTCCACTAAGGGAGGGGCGTGAAGGCCCCGCTGTAAAGGCGGGCGGTCGTCGGCGGAGGACTGGGCGTAAAGGCTGTGCCAGTTTCCCAGTCCTCCTCCAAACAGACGATGCGGGAGTGCCGCTGGGTTATTTTAGTGGGTATACCGGAACATTCCGGGGAGTCCCACATAGCCCGTCCCCATTCCCCCAAGGGGCGGGTATGCGTAATGCATTTCTTCCCAGCGAGATCAAAAAAAAAAAAAAAAAAAAAAAAAAAAAAGGTTAGGTTAGGTTGGGGTGCCATCCGCAGGCCCCAAAGGGCCATTGCACAGCGGGTGGCGAGGGCCTACCGCTCGGTGGGTTTCTCGGCGGCGTGTGCTCTGGCGGGCACCCCTCCCTGGGAGTTGGAGGCATGGGTGCTCGCCAGAGTTTACGAATGGACGGCGCGGCGTAAGGCGCTCGGGGAGCGCCCCGCCGCGGAAGAGCGGGAGGCTGTGCGGCGGGAGGCGAGGGACGCTATCGTCCTCCATTGGACGGAGGACCTCGCCACCGCCGCCTTTGGACGCCGGACGCTGGACGCGCTCGGTCCAGTCTTGCAAGGCTGGCTCGAGCGGCCACATGGTTTCCTCTCGTTCCGTTTGGTGCAGGTGTTGTCCGGACATGGTTGTTTCGGAACGCACCTGCACCGGATCCGGAGGGAGGAAACCCCGGCGTGCCACGACTGCGGCGCGGCAGAGGACACGGCGCAGCACACTCTAGAGGTGTGCCCAGCCTGGGCTGAACTGCGCCGTGCCCTAGTTCAAGTGATCGGGCAGGACCTCTCGCTTCCCAGTGTGGTCAACTCCATGCTGGGGAGTGAGGAGGCCTGGGCGGCGGTTGCCTCCTTTTGCGAGGTCGTGATTTCGCAAAAGGAGGCGGCGGAGCGTGCGCGGGAGGACGACCCTCTCGCGCCGCCAATCCGCAGACGAAGAAGGGGTGGGAGAAGGCGGTTGTACGATCGTCTCCTCCCACCACCTGGTGGTGACTAGCGGGCGACAGGCGCGGGGGCGCCTTCGCTCGCATTGCACGAGTCACCACCCTCGTCGGGCGGGAACGGCCGAGCACTCGCTGTCGTTCCCGGGCCCCTCCACTAAGGGAGGGGCGTGAAGGCCCCGCTGTAAAGGCGGGCGGTCGTCGGCGGAGGACTGGGCGTAAAGGCTGTGCCAGTTTCCCAGTCCTCCTCCAAACAGACGATGCGGGAGTGCCGCTGGGTTATTTTAGTGGGTATACCGGAACATTTTGGGGAGTCCCACATAGCCCGTCCCCATTCCCCCAAGGGGCGGGTATGCGTAATGCATTTTTTCCCAGCGTGATCAAAAAAAAAAAAAAAAAAAAAAAAAAGGTTAGGTTGGGGTGCGGGTCAGGTAACCTCCACGTTGGCCTAGTTGGTTGCTGGTCTCTTTCGGATACGTCCGGGGGGAAGAGCAACCCGCTGGGCTGGTGCACCCTGGGCACCGTCAATAACTTCCCATTCGTGGGTTCTTGTTGGCGGTGGCGAATACCTGACGGGGGGGAGGGGGGGTTGGCGTCGCTCTGGGTGTTCCCCTGATTAGCAGAGGACACTCCAGATGCGACGAAGGGGTAGTCTGGGTAGGTAGGTTAGGTTGGGGTGGGTGGGGTAGGTTAGGTTTTGTAGGACAGCGGTGGGGCTCGCTTCCTGGCCTCTGGGCGGGCCGCCTTCCCCTGCGGGGGGGAACGCCCGGGGCACCCCAGCTCTGCACCCTGCACTGCCCGGCTCTGCAGTGACCGGCTCTGCCCGCTCTGCACCTGGCTTTGCACTCGGCGCTCGTGCGGTTTGAGCTCCCCGAGTGCACTGACCAGCTCTGCACCCTGCTTTGCCCGGCTCTGCATCCGGGCTTTGCCCGCTCTGCACCTGGCTCTGCAGCCCGGAATCTCTCTTGCGGGTGGGGGTGGCCGCGGCTCGGGGGCGGGAAGTGGGCCCACGAGGAGGTAGTGACTTGTCGTTGCCGACCCTCCTTTGACGTGGGATGGTCGGCAGGGACAAGTCAATGGTGGGAGGAGGCGGCGGAGCGTCGGTCGACGCTTCGCCGCACACGCGGAGGGCGGCGTCTGGCCTTCGCGGATTCTGGCCAGATGCCGCATAGGAGGGGACCGTTAAGGTCCAGCGCGGTGAGGAGCATGGCGCGGCACACCGTCTAGGTGTGCCCAGCGGGGGCGTAGCTGCGCCATGCCCTGAGGAGGTGTTTGGCAGGTCCTCTCGCTTCCCGGTGTGGTGAATTCCATGCTGGGGAGCGGGGAGGCCTGGGCGGCGGTTGCCTCCTTTTGCGAGGACGCCATGTCGCAAAAGGAGGCAGCGGTGGGGGTGGGAGAGGGCGGTTGTACGATCGCCTGCGCCCACCCCCTGGTGGTGATTAGCGGGCGGCGGGTGCGGGGGCGCCTGTCGTCTGCATTGCACAATCACCACCCTCGTCGGGCGGGAATGGCCGATCACTCACGGTCATTCCCGGGCCCCTCCACTGAGGGAGGGGCGTGCGGGGCCCGCCATTATGGTGGGCAGTCGTCGGCGGAGGACTGGGCGTAAAGGCTGTGCCGGTTTCCCAGTCCTCCTCCACACAGACGATGCGGGAGTGCGCTGGTTTATTTTAGTGGGTATACCGGGCTTGCCCGGGGAGTCCCACATAGCCCGTCCATTCCCCCGATGGGCGGGTATGCGTAATGCATTTTTTTCCAGCGTTATCAAAAAAAAAAAAAAAAAAAAAAAAAAAAGGTTAGGTTAGGTTAGGTTGGGGGACCCCCCACAGCGCATACTTCCTCGTAGTGTCCCCTGGAAACGGCCCAGTTTGACCACCGTAACGGAGTGGCAAACTGGGACGGCTAAAGTGCGCTGTGCTCTCGAAGCGAATACTATCTTATTGCCTTGTTGCTTTCGAGCTGAACGGAGAATTTTAATATGTCCTTACCACCGCGGGATGCCCTCGGGCATTTCGTCAGCAAAAAAGGCCCTTCTCAGGGCCAACCAAAAGGCCCTTCTCAGGGCCAACCAAAAGGCCCTTCTCAGGGCCAACCAAAAGGCCCTTCTCAGGGCCAACCAAAAGGCCCTTCTCAGGGCCAACCAAAAGGCCCTTCTCAGGGCCAATCCAAAGGCCCTTCTCAGGGCCACCCCGACGCATCGGTGTCAGAGGCTAGCCGCGCAACGTCTGCGGCTAGCTTCTATGAAATGGCGGACGAGTTGTTGTCAATGGAGGTTGACACACAATCGTTGAAGAGGAGGGCCTTCCTGAAGGGAGGGTCCGATGGCTCCTCGAACTCGGTTTCGGGTTCGGAGAAAAGCAAAAAGAAGGACAAGGCCAAAAAGCCGAAAGCGGGCACCCACGACGTGGGACTAGCTGACGCCCAACGACAGTTGGACTTGGCTCGGCGGGAGCAGCTCCAGGACGACCTAGAAGAGCAGGTCGCTGCAAAGGAGCAGCAAGCGCGCATCGCCCGGGCCAAGGCCGGATACGGCGCGTCCCGCGTCGTCTACACGGACAATTCGTTGTTGGAGCTCGAGCGGATGGCTCAGGAGGATGTTGAGGGGATTGTGGAGGTCGCCTCCAAGTCCTCGCACTTGAAGGGGACCTTCCAGAAGTCCCTCAAGTGCCGGGCCGTCAGCATGCGTGGCATCGTCAGCGAGCTGGTGCAGCGCCAGGCGACTGACGAAACGCGGCAAATGCAGGCGAAAATCGATCGCCTGCAGTCAGAAGTCAGCCAGCTGCATCGGAAGCTGGCTGAAGCCACGGCCCGGCCAACGCAAGCTAAGCCGAGTCATGCGGCAGGGGGCCCCGACCTCCCCCACGACCTTGAGGATATCATCCGCAGGGTCGTGGGTGAGGAGAGGGCCTTCGTGAGAGCCTGCTTCGCAGGCATTGAGGACAGGCTCATGCCGGAGGTCAGCCACCGACCACCCCTCGCGGCGGATAGGAGGCGAAATCAGTCGCACGAGCAAGAAGCGGCCCCCTCTCAGACGGAGGACGCCCTTCTCCCCTCCACCACCCCGACCAACCAGCAGGGCTGGACGAAGGTCGTCAAGGGGAAGGGGAAGGGTAAAGGCAAAAAGACGGCGGCGGCCGTCCCTGCCGTCCCTGCCACCACCCCTGCCAGCCAGTCGCAGTCGGCTGGCCAGGAAAAGGGGAAAGGGAAGGGGAAAGGCTCCCCCCCAGCCGGTGCGAAGAAACTCGTACTACCGAAGACCGCAGCCGTCGTGGTGACTCTCACCGCGGAGGCTGCGGAGCGGGGCGAGACCTACGCGTCCATCATGATGCGGGCGCGTAGCAATGCCGATCCCACCAAATTGGGCATCGGCAAGGTCTCGTGCCGCAGGACGCAAGCCGGGGCTCGAATTTTTGAGTTTCCGGGTGCGGAGGGTGCAGCCAACGCGGACCTCTTTGCTTCCAAGCTAAAAGAGGTCATCGCGGACGCGGCCAAGGTTGCCAGACCAATAAAGTCGGCGGCCTTAGAGGTGACTGATCTGGATGATTCAGTCACCAAAGAGGAGGTGGTGGCGGCTATCGCAGAGATAGGAGGTTGTAGCGTCGCAGCGGTGCAAGGCCGTGGCATCAGGCCCGGCCGCGGCGGCATGGGCACCATCCGCCTGGAGTGCCCAGTCGCCGCGGCCAAAGCCGTCCTCGCCAAGGGACGGCTTGCCGTAGGGTTCAGCTCGGGTGTAGTCCGGGCTCTCGCGGACGAACCTCTGCGGTGCTACAGGTGCCTCGGCATCGGACACACCCGGGCCCTCTGTCCATCCAGCGTCGACAGGACGGACAGCTGCTACCGCTGCGGCAAGGACGACCACAAGGCCGCCTCCTGCAAGGCCGCCACGCCGCACTGCGCGGTGTGTGCCGCCAGTGGCCGCCCAGCCGGCCACGTTACAAAGGGGAGGAAATGCAATCCTCCCCCAAAGAGGGGCAAAGCGCAGGCTACGATCCGGCCTGCCGCTACCACCGCCGTCGTTCCAGAGACTGGGACTACGGTGGCTGCTGGCCTGGCTCTGCCTGAGGAGGAGGGTGCGATGTCCGATTAATGGATAGAGTCGAACATCGCATCCTCCAGGCGAACACCAACCACTGCAGAGCGGCCCAGGATCTGCTGATGCAGACCATGGCCGAGTGGTTGGTGGACCTGGCGGTGGTCGCCGAGCCGTACTCGATCCCTGGCCGTTGGCTGGGTGATCGGGACGGCTTGGTGGCGTTGGTGTCGCGGCCCGCCACGGACTCCCCTCCCCTCTCGCTTTTAGAGAGAGGACCGGGATACGTGGCCGCCACGTGGGGAGAAATTGCCCTGGTCGGGGTGTATTTCTCCCCAAACCGCCCTCTAAGGGACTTCGAGGATTTTCTCGAGGTCCTTACGGCAGTCGTCGGGAGGGCGGCGCCACGCCAGGTCGCCGTGTTGGGCGACCTGAACGCCAAGTCGGTGGCCTGGGGCAACCCGGCCACCTCTTGCAACGTCCGGGGACGCGCCGCCGAATTTTGGGCGGCTTCGTGCGGTGTGTCCCTCCTAAACAGGGGGCAGGTTCACACGTGTGTGCGGCAGCGGGGAGGGTCGGTGGTTGACGTCTCGTTCGCCACCCCCGTGTTAGCCGCCCGCGTCGTGAACTGGCGGGTGGAGATGGTGGAGACCATGTCGGACCACCGATATGTGCGGTTCGACATGGTCCCCACCCAGGGCCCGCGGGGTGGTATGGCTCGGCGGTCGGGCCGAACCCCCTTCCCGCGGTGGGCTCTCACCCGCCTGGACCGGGAGGCAGCCCTGGAGGCGGCGTTCCTCCAGGACTGGCTCTCGCCCCCTGTGGAGGCCGCCGTGGACGTTGACGCCGCAGCGGTCCAGCTCCGAGGGTCCTTGACCGAGGTGTGCAACTCCAGCATGCCTCGGTCTCGCCGTCCGCCTCCCCGTCGCGCCGTTTACTGGTGGACGGAGGGACTGGCGGAGCTACGGGCCGCCTGCGTGGCGGCCAGGAGGGCCTATACGCGGAGCCGGCGGCGCACAACCCGATCACAGGCCGAGGAGGACCGCCTCTACGCTTCCTACATAGAGGCAAAGACGGTCCTCAAGTCGGAAATGTGCGCCGCCAAGGACTCGGCGAGGGCCGAGATGCTGGAGGGTCTCGACCGGGATCCATATGGGAGACCGTACAAGGTGGCGCGGAACCAGCTGCGGCCCTATGGTCCCCCACTGTCGGAGACCCTCGAGCCGGCGTTACTGGATGGGGTGGTCCGGTCCTTGTTTCCGCGCAGGACCGACTTCACCCCACCAGTGATGGACCCCCCGCGGGAGGCGGCCTCGCCGGAGGAGGAGATTCCCCCGGTGACGGCGGATGAGATTCGCGAGGGGGTTCTCCGCCTCCGAGCGAAGAAGACGGCCCCTGGGCCGGACGGCGTCCCTGCACGGGTGGCGGCAATAGCTGCCTCTCAGATGCAGGAAAGGTTTCGGGAACTCTTCAGCGCGTGCTTTACGGCTGGGCGGTTCCCGAAACTGTGGCGGGAGGGGCAGCTGTGCCTCCTCCGCAAGGAGGGACGCCCGGTGGACTCCCCCTCGGCATACCGGCCCATCGTTCTACTCGATGAGGTCGGTAAAATGTTCGAGGGGATCGTCGCCGACCGGCTCAACAGCCATCTGCGGGGGGTGGGGCCAGACCTGTCGGACGCCCAGTTCGGGTTTCGACGTGGGCGTTCGACGGTCGACGCCTTGGCCCTGCTCAAGGCCCAGGTGCAAGAGGCAGTGGGGTCGGGGGAGGGGGTGTTGGCGGTCTCGTTCGACATCGCCAACGCCTTCAACTCCGTGCCGCACTCGACGATATTGGAGGCGCTTCGGTATCACGGAGTGCCCCAATACCTGCGGGACCTCCTGGCCAGCTACTTGGAGGACCGCGAGGTCCTCCTTGTGGACAAGACGGCGACGGTCAGGAGGTACGGCGCGGAGTCCGGTGTTCCACAGGGGTCGGTCCTAGGCCCCCCCCTGTGGAACATCGGTTTCGACTGGCTCTTGCGGGGAGCCCTCCTCCGGGGGACGAGCGTCATATGCTACGCGGACGACACACTGCTCGTTGCCCGGGGGAAGGACTTTAGGGAGGCGGCCTGTCTGGCATCGGCTGGCGGATCTTTGGTCGCCGGAAGAATCCGCCAGCTGGGACTGCAGGTGGCGCTGCACAAGACCGAGGCCGTGTTCTTCCACGGGCCTCGGCAGCGCTACCCGCCTGACGCCCACATAGTCGTGGAGGGCGTCAGGATTGCGGTCGGGACCCAGATGAAATATCTGGGCCTCCTGCTAGACAGCAGGTGGCGCTTCAGCGCACACTTCAGCGGGCTGTCGACGCGCCTGCTGAAGGCCGCCGATGCCCTCTCGTGGCTCCTCCCGAACCTGGGCGGGCCCAAGGAGCGGTGCCGGCGAGTATATGCCGGAATCCTGAAGAGTATGGCCCTCTACGGGGCTCCGATTTGGGCGGACTCCCTCCGCAGGAGGGAGAACGCGACCGCCATCCGCGGGCCCCAAAGGGCCATCTCACAGCGGGTGGCAAGGGCCTACCGGTCGGTGGGCTTTGCGGCGGCGTGCGCTCTGGCGGGCACCCCTCCCTGGGAGTTGGAGGCTTGGGTGCTCGCCAAAGTGTACGAATGGTCAGCGCGGCGTAAGGCGCTAGGTGAGCGCCCCGCCGCGGAAGAGCGGGAGGCCGTGTGGCGGGAGGCGAGGGAAGCCATCGTCCTCCATTGGACCGCAGACCTCGCCACCGCCACGTTTGGGCGCCGGACGCTGGACGCGCTCGGTCCAGTCCTGCAGGGCTGGCTCGAGCGGCCACACGGTTTCCTCTCGTTCCGTTTGGTGCAGGTGTTGTCCGGACATGGTTGTTTCGGAACGCACCTGCACCGGATCCGGAGGGAGGAAACCCCGGCGTGCCACGACTGTGGCGCGGCGGAGGACACGGCGCAGCACACCCTGGAGGTGTGCCCGGCCTGGGCCGAGCTGCGCCGTGAACTCATTGGAGTAGTCGGGCAGGACCTCTCGCTTCCCGGCGTGGTCAACTCCATGCTGGGGAGCGAGGAGGCCTGGGCGGCGGTTGCCTCCTTTTGCGAGGATGTCATGTCGCAAAAGGAGGCGGCGGAGCGGGCGCGGGAGGACGATCCTCTCGCTGCGCCGCTCCGCAGGCGAAGAAGGGGTGGGAGAAGGCGGTTATACGACCGTCTCCTCCCACCTCCGGGTGGTGACTAGCGGGCGACAGGCGCGGGGGCGCCTCTCGTCTGCATTGCACAGTCACCACCCTCGTCAGACGGGAATGGCCGAGCACTCACTGTCATTCCCGGGCCCCTCCACACGGAGGGGCGTGCGGGGCCTGCCGTAAAGGCGGGCAGTCGTCGGCGGAGGACTGGACGTAAAGGCTGTGCCAGTTTCCCAGTCCTCCGCCATTCGGACGAAGCGGGAGTGCCGCTGGGTTATTTTAGTGGGTATACCGGGCTTGCCCGGGGAGTCCCACATAGCCCGCCCATGCCCCCAATGGGCGGGTATGCGTAATGCATTTTTTCCCAGCGAGATCAAAAAAAAAAAAAAAAAAAAAAAAAAAAAAAAAAAAAAAAAAAAAAAAAAAAAAGGGCGGCGTCTGGCCTTCGCGGATTCTGGCCAGATGCCGCATAGGAGGGGACCGTTAGGTCCAGCGCGGTGGGGGGTACGGCGCGGCACACCGTCTAGGTGTGCCTAGCGGGGGCGTAGCTGCGCCGTGCCCTGAGGAGAAGATGTGTGGCAGGTCCTCTCGCTTCCCGGTGTGGTGTATTCCATGCTGGGGAGCGGGGAGGCCTTGGTGGCGGTTGCCTCCTTTTGCGAGGACGCCATGTCGCAAAAGGAGGCAGCGGTGGGGGTGGGAGAGGGCGGTTGTACGATCGCCTGCGCCCACCCCCTGGTGGTGATTAGCGGGCGGCAGGTGCGGGGGCGCCTGTCGTCTGCATTGCACAATCGCCACCCTCGTCGGGCGGGAATGGCCGATCACTCACGGTCATTCCCGGGCCCCTCCACTGAGGGAGGGGCGTGCGGGGCCCGCCATTATGGTGGGCAGTCGTCGGCGGAGGACTGGGCGTAAAGGCTGTGCCGGTTTCCCAGTCCTCCTCCATAAAGACGATGCGGGAGTGCGCTGGTTTATTTTAGTGGGTATACCGGGCTTGCCCGGGGAGTCCCACATAGCCCGTCCATTCCCCCGATGGGCGGGTATGCGTAATGCATTTTTTTCCAGCGTTATCAAAAAAAAAAAAAAAAAAAAAAAGGTTAGGTTAGGTTAGGTTAGGTTAGACCTACGCGTCCGTGATGATGCGGGCGCGTGCCAATGCCGATCCCACAAAACTGGGGATCGGCAAGGTCTCCTGTCGCCGGACCCAGGCTGGGGGACGGCTCTTTGAGTTCCCGGGGGCCGAAGGTGGCAAAAATGCGGACCTCTTCGCAGCTAAGCTGCAAGAGGTCATCGCAGATGCGGCCAAGGTGGCCAGGCCGGTGAAGACCGCGGCCATCGAAGTGACCGACTTGGATGACTCGGTCACCAAGGAGGAGGTGGTGGCGGCGGTCGCCAAGCCGCACTGCGCCGTCTGTGCAGCCGTTGGCCGCCCGGCAGGGCCCGTCATGCAGGGGAGGATGTGCAATCCTCCCCCCAAGAAGGGAATAGCACAGGCGCCGAGAAGGCCTGCCGCTACCTCCGCCGTGGCGGAAGAAGGCCTTCCGGCTGCTGCCGGCCTGGCTGAGGAGGAGGGGGGTGCGATGTCCGACTAATGCCAGTCGAACATCGCATCCTCCAGGCGAACACCAACCACTGCAGAGCGGCTCAGGATCTGCTGATCCAGACCGTGGCTGAGTGGTTGGTGGACGTGGCGGTGGTTGCCGAGCCTTACTCGGTCCCCAGTACCTGGCTGGGCGACCGAGACGGCTTGGTGGCGTTGGTGGCGCGGTCCTCCACGGACTCCCCTCCCCTCTCGCTTTTAGAGAGGGGACCGGGATACGTGGCCGCCGCGTGGGGGGGGGATACGGCCCTGGTCGGGGTCTATTTCTCCCCAAACCGCCCTCTAAGGGATTTCGAGGACTTCCTCGAAATCCTAACGGCAGTCGCCGGGAGGGCGGCACCACGCCAGGTCGCCATATTGGGCGACCTGAACGCCAAGTCGGAGGCTTGGGGCAACCCGGCTGCCTCCTGCAACGTCCGGGGACGCGCCGTCGAATTTTGGGCGGCCTCGTGCGGCGTGTCCCTCCTCAACAGGGGGGCGGTCCACACGTGTGTGCGGCAACGGGGAGGATCGGTGGTAGACGTCTCGTTTGCCACCCCTGCCCTGGCCGCCCGCGTTGTGAACTGGCGGGTGGAGACGGTGGAGACTTTGTCGGACCACCGGTACGTGCGGTTCGACATCTCCACCGGCCCCCGGGAGGGGACGGGCCGCGCTGGCCAATCTCCCTTCCCGCGGTGGGCTCTCACCCGCCTGGACCGGGAGGCAGCCAAGGAGGCAGCCTTTTTCCAGGACTGGCTCTCACCCCCTGTAGAGCCGGTCCTGGACGTGGACCGCGTGGCGGTCCAGCTCAGGGCGTCCCTGACCGAGGTGTGCAACGCCAGCATGCCTCGGTCACGCCGGCCGGCTCCCCGTCGCGCCGTTTACTGGTGGTCGGAGGAGCTGGCAGGGCTACGGGCCACCTGCGTGGCGGCCAGGAGGGCCTACACGGAGTCGGCGGCGCACTACCCGGTCTCAGGCCGGGGAGGACCGCCTCTACGCCTCTTATCTAGAGGCAAAGACGGTCCTCAAGGCGGCTATGTGCGCCGCCAAGGACTCGGCGCGGGCCGAGATGCTGGAGGGCCTCGACAGGGATCCATTTGGGAGGCCATATAAGGCGGCGCGGAACCAACTGCGCCCCTTTGGTCCCCCCATTACGGAGACCCTGGAGCCGGCGTTGCTGGATGGGGTGGTTCGGTCACTGTTTCCGCGCAGGACCGAGTTCACCCCACCAACGATGAATCCCCCACTGGGGGGGGTGGTAGCTTCGCCGGAGGAGGAGGTGCCTCCAGTATCAGTGGAGGAAGTTCGCGCGGGGGTTCTGTCCCTCCGCGCGAAGAAGACGGCCCCTGGGCCAGATGGCGTCCCCGCACGGGTGGTTGCCATCGCGGCGTCCCTCATGGAGGATAGGTTTCGGGACCTCTTCAGCGCGTGTCTGACGGCTGGGAGGTTCCCGAAACTGTGGAAGGAGGGGCAGTTGTGCCTCCTCCGGAAGGAGGGACGCCCGGTGGACTCCCCCTCGGCATACCGGCCCATCGTTCTGCTCGATGAGGTCGGTAAATTGTTCGAGGGGATCATCGCCACCCGGCTAAATAGCCAGTTGCGGGAGGTAGGGCCTGACCTGTCGGACGCCCAGTTCGGTTTTCGACGTGGGCGTTCGACGGTCGACGCGTTGGCCCTACTCAGGGGCCACGTGCATAAGGCGGTCGAGTCGGGGGACGGAGTGTTGGCGGTGTCGTTCGACATCGCCAACGCCTTCAACTCCGTGCCCCACTCGACCATATTGGAGGCACTCCGGTACCACGGAGTGCCCCCATATCTGCGGGCGATCCTGGCCAGCTACCTGGAGGACAGAGAGGTCCTCCTGGTGGACAAGACGGCCAGGATCAAGCGCTACGGCGCGGAGTGCGGTGTTCCACAGGGGTCGGTGCTAGGGCCCCCCTTGTGGAACATCGCATTCGACTGGCTCCTGCGGGGCACCCTCCTCCAGGGCACGAGTGTCATCTGCTACGCGGATGACACTCTCCTCGTTGCCCGGGGGAGGGACTTTGGGGAGGCGGCCAGTTTGGCCTCGGCTGGCGGTTCCTTGGTGGCAGGGAGGATCCGCCAGCTAGGATTGAGGGTGGCGCTGAACAAGACCGAGGCCGTGTTCTTCCACGGGCCTCGGCAGCGCTGCCCTCCCGACGGCCACATAGTCGTAGAGGGCGTCAGAATTGAGGTGAAGGCCCAGATGAAATATCTGGGCCTAGTGCTGGACAGCAGGTGGCGCTTCGGCCCGCACTTTAGCGGGCTGTCGACGCGCCTGCTGAAAGCCGCGGACGCCCTCTCATGGCTCCTCCCCAACCTCGGGGGGCCCAGTGCACGGTGCCGGCGATTATATGCCGGCATCCTGCGGAGCATGGCGCTCTACGGCGCACCCATCTGGGCGGACTCCCTCCACAGGAGGGAGAACGCGACCGCCATCCGCAAGCCCCAAAGGTCTATTGCACTGCGGGTGGCGAGGGCGTACCGCTCAGTGGGCTTTTCTGCGGCGTGCGCTCTGGCGGGCACCCCTCCCTGGGAGTTGGAGGCATGGGTGCTCGCCAGAGTGTACGATTGGACGGCGCGGCGGAAGGCGCTCGGAGAGCGCCCCGCCCCTGAAGAGAGGGAGGCCGTGCGGCGGGAGGCGAGGGACGCCATCGTCCTCCATTGGACGGAGGACCTCGCCACCGCCGCCTTTGGCCGTCGTACGCTGGACGCGCTCGGTCCAGCCCTGCAGGGCTGGCTCGAGCGACCCCACGGTTTCCTCTCGTTCCGTCTAGTGCAGGTGTTGTCCGGACATGGGTGTTTCGGAACGCACCTGCATCGGATCCGGAGGGAGGAAACCCCGGGGTGCCACGATTGTGGCGCTGCGGAAGACACGGCGCAGCACACCCTCGAGGTGTGCCCGGCTTGGGCTGAGCTGCGCCGTGCCTTGATTGATGTGGTCGGGCAGGACCTCTCACTTCCCAGTGTGGTCAACTCCATGCTGGGGAGTGAGGAGGCCTGGGCGGCGGTTGCCTCCTTTTGCGAGGTCGTGATTTCGCAAAAGGAGGCGGCGGAGCGTGCGCGGGAGGACGATCCTCTCGCGCCGCCGCTCCGCAGACGAAGAAGGGGTGGGAGAAGGCGGTTATAAGACCGTCTCCTCCCACCTCCCGGTGGTGACTAGCGGGCGACAGGCGCGGGGGCGCCTGTCGTCTGCATTGCACTAGTCACCACCCTCGACGGGCGGGAATGGCCGAGCACGTGGTCATTCCCGGGCCCCTCCACTAAGGGAGGGGCGTGAAGGCCCCGCTGTAAAGGCGGGCGGTCGTCGGCGGAGGACTGGGCGTAAAGGCTGTGCCAGTTTCCCAGTCCTCCTCCAAACAGACGATGCGGGAGTGCCGCTGGGTTATTTTAGTGGGTATACCGGAACTTTCCGGGGAGTCCCACATAGCCCGTCCCCATTCCCCCAATGGGCGGGTATGCGTAATGCATTTTTTCCCAGCGTGATCAAAAAAAAAAAAAAAAAAAGCTTAGGTTAGGTTGGGGGCTCCCCTCACAGTTCTTACGTCCACGTCGTAGCCCCTGGAAACGTCCTAGTCCTGACCACCGTAACGGAGTGGCAGGCTGGGTACGGCCAAAGAGAACTGTGCATCGTAGCGAATTTTATTGTCTTGTCGATACGATACCTGCGGAAAAATTTTATTTTAATCTGATGTCTGCATCAAAACCCCCGCGGGACGCCCTCGGGCATTTTGTTAAAAAAGGCCCTTCTCAGGGCCAACCCAAAGGCCCTTCTCAGGGCCAACCCAAAGGCCCTTCTCAGGGCCAACCCAAAGGCCCTTCTCA
This sequence comes from Orthosia gothica, assembly GCA_949775005.1. Lineage (NCBI taxonomy): Eukaryota > Metazoa > Arthropoda > Insecta > Lepidoptera > Noctuidae > Orthosia > Orthosia gothica. The sequence continues at coordinate 34,250,665 of OX459043.1, forward strand.
GGGCCACCGCGACGCTTCAGCGTCGGCAGAAGGCAGAGCCTTCTACGAAGGAAGGGTGGACGACTCGGACTCCGACAGCGAGTTCGTTTCGTCGAACGCTGGCGCGATGGAGACCGAGTACTCTCGGTCACGATCGCGATCGCGGAAGCGATACTTCCTCAAGGAAGTGTCGGAAGGCTCCTCGGGCTCGGGTTCGGCGAAGGAGCCTTCCAGGAAGGCAAAGGCCAAAAAGGTGGCGGCGGATACCCACGACGTGGGTCTGGAAGACGCCCAACGCCAGTTGGACCTAGTTCGGCGGGAGCAGTACCAGCAGGACCTGGAGGAGCAGGTTGCTGCCAAGGAGCGGCAGGCGCGCCTTGCTCGGGCCAAGTCCGGGTACGGCGCGTCTGTCGTACTGTACGCGGACCACTCCCTGCTGGAGCTGGAGCGGTTAGCTGAGGAGGACCAAGAGGGGATCATGGAGGTCGCTTCAAAGTCCTCTAAACTGAAGGGGACCTTCCAGAAGGCCCTCAAATGCCGGGCCGCGAGCATGCGCGGCATCGTCGGGGAGCTGGTCCAGCGCCAGGCGACCGACGAGACGCGGCAACTGCAGGCGAGGGTCGATCGCCTGCAGACGGAGGTCAGCCAGCTTCATCAGAAGCTGGCCGAGGCCACGGCCCGGCCAACCCAGGCTGAGCCGAGACCTGCGGCAGAGGGCCCCTCCTCCACCTCCGGCCTTGAGGATATCATCCGCAAGGTTGTGATGGAGGAGAGGGCCTTCACGAGGGCCTGCCTGGCAGGCATAGAGGACCGGCTCCTGCCGGAGAAAAGCCTCCGACCACCGCTTGCAGCGGACAAGAGGCGAAGTGAGCCGAGGCCGACCTCACAGAGGTCAGAAGAGGACCCTCTCCTGCCTGCCACCACCCCGACCAACCAGCAGGGCTGGACGAAGGTGGTCGGCAAGGGGAAAGGAAAGGGAAAGAAGACGGCAGCTGTCGTCCCTGCCGTACCCGCCACCACCCCTCCCAGCCAGTCGCAGTCGACTGGCAAGGGAAAGGGGAAGGGCAAGGGGAAAACCTCCCCCCCAGCCGTCTCCGCCACCACCCCTCCCAGCCAGTCGCAGGCGACCGACAAGGGAAAGGGAAGGGGAAGGAGTTCGCCCCCAGCCGGCAAGAGGAACCTAGTTCCTCCCAAGACCGCAGCCGTCGTGGTGACGCTCACCGCGGAGGCTGCGGAGCGCGGAGAGACATACGCATCCATACTGTTGCGGGCGCGTGCAAACGCCGATCCCACCCAACTGGGGATCGGCAAGGTCTCTTGCCGGCGGACGCAAGCCGGGGCTCGTTTATTCGAGTTCCCGGGGGCAGAGGGCAGTGCCAACGCAGACCTCTTTGCAACAAAGTTGCGGGAGGTCGCAGGGTTAGGTGGTTGTAGCGTCGCAGCGGTGCAAGGCCGGGGCATCAGGCCCGGCCGCGGCGGCATGGGCACCATCCGTCTGGAGTGCCCAGTCGCCGCGGCCAAAGCCGTCCTCGCCAAGGGACGGCTTGCCGTAGGGTTCAGCTCGGGTGTAGTCCGGGCTCTCGCAGACGAACCTCTGCGTTGCTACAGGTGCCTGGGCATCGGACACACCCGGGCCCTCTGTCCGTCCAGCGTCGACAGGACGGACAGCTGCTACCGCTGCGGCAAGGACGACCACAAGGCCGCCTCCTGCAAGGCCGCCACGCCGCACTGCGCGGTGTGTGCCGCCAGTGGCCGCCCAGCCGGCCACGTTACAAAGGGGAGGAAATGCAATCCTCCCCCAAAGAGGGGCAAAGCGCAGGCTACGATCCGGCCTGCCGCTACCACCGCCGTCGTTCCAGAGACTGGGACTACGGTGGCTGCTGGCCTGGCTCTGCCTGAGGAGGAGGGTGCGATGTCCGAATAATGGTCCGGGAGGCAGCCAAGGAGGCAGCCTTTCTCCAGGACTGGCTCTCGCCCCCTGTGGAGCCGGTCCTGGACGTGGATGCGGCAGCGGTCCAGCTCAGGGCGTCCCTGACCGAGGTGTGCAACGCCAGCATGCCTCGGTCACGCCGTCCGCCTCCCAGTCGCGCCGTATACTGGTGGTCGGAGGAGCTGGCGGGGCTACGGGCCACCTGCGTGGCGGCCAGGAGGGCCTATACGCGGAGTCGGCGGCGCACTACCCGGTCTCAGGCCGGGGAGGACCGCCTCTACGCCTCTTATCTAGAGGCAAAGACGGTCCTCAAGGCGGCTATGTGCGCCGCCAAGGACTCGGCGAGGGCCGAGATGCTGGAGGGCCTCGACAGGGATCCGTTTGGGAGGCCATATAAGGCGGCGCGGAACCAACTGCGCCCCTTTGGTCCCCCCATTACGGAGACCCTGGAGCCGGCGTTGCTGGATGGGGTGGTCCGGTCCTTGTTTCCGCGCAGGACCGAGTTCACCCCACCAACGATGAATCCCCCACTGGGGGGGGTGGTGGCTTCGCCGGAGGAGGAGGTCCCTCCAGTATCAGCGGAGGAACTTGGCGCGGGGGTTCTGTCCCTCCGCGCGAAGAAGACGGCCCCTGGGCCAGATGGCGTCCCCGCACGGGTGGTTGCCATCGCGGCGTCCCTCATGGAGGATAGGTTTCGGTCGGTAAACTGTTCGAGGGGATCATCGCCACCCGGCTAAATAGCCATTTGCCGGAGGTAGGGCCTGACCTGTCGGACGCCCAATTCGGTTTTCGCCGAGGGCGTTCGACGGTCGACGCGTTGGCCCTACTCAGGGGCCAAGTGCAGGAGGCGGTCGAGTCGGGGGACGGAGTGTTGGCGGTGTCGTTCGACATTGCCAACGCCTTCAACTCCGTGCCCCACTCGACCATATTGGAGGCACTCCGGTACCACGGAGTGCCTCCATACCTGCGGGCGATCCTGGCCAGCTACCTGGAGGACAGAGAGGTCCTCCTGGTGGACAAGACGGCCAGGATCAGGCGCTACGGTGCGGAGTGCGGTGTTCCACAGGGGTCGGTGCTAGGGCCCCCCTTGTGGAACATCGCATTCGACTGGCTCCTGCGGGGCACCCTCCTCCAGGGCACGAGTGTCATCTGTTACGCGGATGACACTCTCCTCGTTGCCCGGGGGAGGGACTTTGGTCGGGCGGCTTGTTTGGCCTCGGCTGGCGGATCCTTGGTGGCAGGTAGGATCCGCCAGCTTGGATTGAGGGTAGCGCTGAACAAGACCGAGGCCGTGTTCTTTCACGGGCCTCGGCAGCGCTGCCCTCCGAACGCCCACATTGTCGTGGAGGGCGTCCGGATAGGGGTCGGGGCCCAGATGAAGTATCTGGGCCTCGTGCTAGACAGCAGGTGGCGCTTCGGCCCGCATTTCAGCGGGCTGTCGACGCGCCTGCTGAAAGCCGCGGACGCCCTCTCATGGCTCCTCCCAAACTTGGGAGGGCCGAAGGATCGATGCCGGCGCCTCTATGCCGGCATCCTTAAGAGCATGGCGCTCTATGGAGCACCCATCTGGGCGGACTCCCTCCACAGGAGGGAGAACGCAACCGCCATCCGCAGGCCCCAAAGGGCCATTGCACTGCGGGTGGCGAGGGCCTACCGCTCGGTGGGTTTCTCGGCGGCGTGTGCTCTGGCGGGCGCCCCTCCCTGGGAGTTGGAGGCGTGGGTGCTCGCCAGAGTTTACGAATGGACGGCACGGCGTAAGGCGCTCGGGGAGCGCCCCGCCGCGGAAGAGCGGGAGGCAGTGCGGCGGGAGGCGAGGGGACGCTATCGTCCTCCATTGGACGGAGGACCTCGCCACCGCCGCCTTTGGACGCCGGACGCTGGACGCGCTCGGTCCAGTCTTGCAAGGCTGGCTCGAGCGGCCACATGGTTTCCTCTCGTTCCGTTTGGTGCAGGTGTTGTCCGGACATGGTTGTTTCGGAACGCACCTGCACCGGATCCGGAGGGAGGAAACCCCGGCGTGCCACGACTGCGGCGCGGCAGAGGACACGGCGCAGCACACCCTCGAGGTGTGCCCAGCCTGGGCTGAACTGCGCCGTGCCCTGAGTTTTGTGATTGGGCAGGACCTCTCGCTTCCCAGTGTGGTCAACTCCATGCTGGGGAGTGAGGAGGCCTGGGCGGCGGTTGCCTCCTTTTGCGAGGTCGTGATTTCGCAAAAGGAGGCGGCGGAGCGTGCGCGGGAGGACGATCCTCTCGCGCCGCCGCTCCGCAGACGAAGAAGGGGTGGGAGAAGGCGGTTATAAGACCGTCTCCTCCCACCTCCCGGTGGTGACTAGCGGGCGACAGGCGCGGGGGCGCCTGTCGTCTGCATTGCACTATAGTCACCACCCTCGACGGGCGGGAATGGCCGAGCACGTGGTCATTCCCGGGCCCCTCCACTAAGGGAGTTCCCCCCCAGCCGGCAAGAGGAACCTAGTTCCTCCCAAGACCGCAGCCGTCGTGGTGACGCTCACCGCGGAGGCTGTGGAGCGGGGGGAGACCTACGCGTCCGTTATGATGCGGGCGCGTGCCAATGCCGATCCCACAAAACTGGGGATCGGCAAGGTCTCCTGTCGCCGGACCCAGGCTGGGGGACGTCTCTTCGAGTTCCCAGGGGCCGAAGGTGGGAAAAATGCGGACCTCTTCGCAGCTAAGCTGCAAGAGGTCATCGCAGATGCGGCC
>OX459044.1:10000-17500 GCA_949775005.1 Orthosia gothica
AACGGTCGCGACGACTTATTGATTTTATGGTGCTATCTTGTGGATAAACTCAGTGACTCCATCACATAAAAAATTTGGATTTTTCGAACAACCCCTGACACTTTCGGGCGAGTTTTTCCGAAATCGGAGAAGCAAAAAGGCAATATTTCCGCGGAAAACCCTCCATCTCTGCCGAAACTGAGGATAATCCAAATATTAAAGACAGTGACAGTGAGTGACTGAGTGCCCCCGACATTCCTGGAACTCCGGAAAATTGTTTCCGTGAGCCCCCGGGCCCCACCCTGCGGTTCAAGTCACTCGGGGATTTTTCCGCGCGGCCAAAACCCGCGGAAAATCACACTAGGAGGTGCAAACTGCTTTTCCGAGGACCTGAGGAGACACCTGGAGTGGCCGGCAACATCCTGAAGATTTTTCGTGGAAATCTAGGTAGCGGAAATACCAAAACAAGGTATTTTGCCGTCAGATTTTAATTTTGCATTGTTTAAATAATTTAATTCCGACACACCTTTTCAAAATTCTTTTACTTTTTAAATTAAATTATATAGTGAATTTAATAATAGTATATACAAAAAATTCCGGAAAAATTAGAATAAAAATTTTCATACTAAAATTAAAATAGTCTAGAATCATATCCTTTTCTCAAACTCCATTATTAACATTGTATACCTTGTTTACCAAACTTTGGATTTTAAAAAGCCTAGAACTCAGTCTAGGATTAACCTAGCTCAAAAATAAAGCTGTATAAATAGTTTCTGGCATAAAAACTAACTTATTGCACTTTTAAATTTTGAAAAGGAGTGGAAACGAGAGAGTGTGTTTTCAAACATACGTCGTAATAAATAAAATCTAAAAATTCCCACGCCATTTTGTACGCGTCGCGTGGTGAAAATTTTGTTTGTAGGTTATTTATGTGAATATTTTGAACAACAAAATTTGTCACTAAGACTACTAGGTCTTAATTAAGTCTCTGGGACCAGGCGATCCGAGCCTTAAAGACGGGTCAGATCCTGAGCCGAATGCAATTACTTTCTGTAAATTTTTGAAAATATTTTTTGTGTTTTTGAAAATTTTCAAAATTATTTTTTGCGTAAATAATAATCTCTTAAACATTACCCGGCCTTCCCTTATCCTCCGCTAACCCTTTACCACCCTCATCCCTACCCCCCTTTTCTTCCATAAACTCCAGAACGAAAGATTATCGCTTACTTACTTGTTTAAACTCATTATACATCTTAATGACGAAATAATTATATTTAATTATAAAATAATTATTTCAAAAATCTCTAAAAATATAAAAGGTAGTCTACTCATATACATCCGCACTTGCTGCATTAAATTATAGATAATCATTTTAATTGTAAAATAATTACTTACAAAATTTTCTAAAATTAAATAATAAAGCAGTTACCCCACATATAAATCTAGTTGTTGTAGATATTATACCTAGTTGTATTAATTATAAAATAATTAAATTAAAATCCCTTGAAAACACTATAGAAAAGTATTCCATTTTTAAACAACAAAAATCTCCAATATTAGTTATAATTAATTAATTTAATTATAAAATAATTTATAGTAATAGTATCTTCTGCCCCCCTAAACATATCCTTAAAACGTTAAAATAAAAAATCCATAAAAATATTTTTGTAATTGTATTAATTATTAATAATTATTACCTAATTATCTTAAAATCTCTAAATAATTAAAAATATATTCGGTAAAACCCCCCTAATTAAGGATCCCTTATCTGGGTCTAGCAGCAGTAAAATCAGTAAATACTTAATTCTGGTGTTTTTAAAAAATTTGCCAAGCGATTTTAGGTCTTCAAATCGAAAAAACGGGCATAACTCGAAAACGGAGCGAGCTAGCCCAATTTGGACACCGGTCTGAATATACCAGTTATACTGGTATATACAGCCAAACCCTTTGGGCTACCCCCTTTTTGTAACCCCCCATTATTTTAATAATTTTCATAATTATTCATTATAAAATAAATAAATTTAAATTCCTTGAAACAATTAAAGAAAGCATCCCACTTGGCAACAACATAAATTGCGATATTGATTGTAATTAATCATAATTAATTATAATTAATTGATGCGTTTATTTAAATTAAAGTAATAGTATTCTTCCCCTTAAATATATCCCTTAATTGCTAAATTAAAAAACCCATAGTTAAGATTTTTAATCATATTAATTACTGATAATAATTAATATTTTGGTTCAAAAAACCCCCTAAATAAATATATATATATCCGGCAAAAACCCTTAATTACAAACCCCTTCCCTTAGTCTCGCAAAAGCAGCATCAATAATTATTTAATTCTTAGTGTTTTTAAAATTTTTGCCAAGCGACTTTAGGTCTTAAAATTAGAAAAACGGGCATAACTCGGGAACGGAGCGAGTTAGCTCAATTTTGACACCGGTCTGGATATACCAGTACTGGTATATACAGCCTAACCCTTCAGGACCACCTTTTTGCAACCCCCCCATTCTTTTAAAAATTTAACTATATTTTAATTATAAAACAAATAAATTATTAAAAATCATAAAAATTTTAAAATAATGGCCACATGTTTATAGATTAATCAAATACTTATTTATATACCCCCATCCCCCCTAAGACCCCCTTGGGGTGTCTAAAATTAAAAAAAATTTCGAACACATATCCTTCCGGAACCCTTCAAGCTGGAGAGGCCTAGTTTGGGTTCTTTATAAAGGGCTGAAAGAGACCTGTTCCCTGGTGGATAGAGACGGACTCTACGTAGAGCCAAAGAAATTTTTTTTGGACATAAGTTAACTTAAATTATAAGTTAAATTTAATTTATTAGTTGGTGCACATTAATTGACGGGAGACTGTTTTAAGGCACTCCTGACACCAGGTGGTGACCAAAAAATTTATTTGTAAAATCTTTGAAACCGGTTTTTACGACCGGTATTGATTATAAGGCCTATGTGGAGCCCCCTGAGGACTGTTCGAGGTCTCTGGACCCTGATTTAAGTCCTTTTAGACGGTTTCTTTTTACATTTATTTTTCTTTTTAGTTCTAAGACTTTTAGCGGTTTTGTTTCTTTTGAACAGCAGCTATAAATTTTATTATATTTTATTTTAATTTTGTCCCTATTGACGTAATTTTTAAGTTGACGCATACCTCCATCATGTTCGGCTACCGAACGCCCTCAAAGACGACCGACGAAGAAAAGTCGCCGTCAGGACCTGGGCCAGCGGGCCCTCAAAGCGTCAGACGCAGTATAGGGGAGTGGGAAGCCACAAAAACCGGCCCCACTGCAAACGACACTTTTAACATAGAAAGGACGTCGCAGGCCGGCCCTGCAAAAATTAAAAATAGGTCTGCTTCAACTCAGGAGAATAAGGTTGCGACCGTGACCACGGTGAGGAGGTCAGTCGAAAGATCCTCCCCGCCAAAAGTTAAATATGTAGACCGGACTACAGAGGCTAAGGCCTGCTTGACGAAGACGAAGCTGCACCTGAGCAGCTCCAGAAATACAAAAACAGAGATAAAAACCGCTATCTCCGAAGCCACAGAACGGCTTTACCAATTGGTAAAGGAGACTGAAGCGGAGCTAAAGGCGGCCAAACAAAGACTGACTAAAGAAGGACCGGTGGTGACAGAGCCAATTCCAGTAGTCACAAAAACTTTTTCTTCAGAAGAAACTAGTCTTCTACTAAAAATGGAACAACACACAAAACTCCTAGAAGAGAGCAACAAAAAAATGGAGGAGCTCAGTGAAAAAATAGACCACCAGAAAGAATACCTAGAGAGGGGCACCTATGCGAGTGTGGCTGCAACTCGGGTTGCAAAGTCACTGCCAGGGCGCAGTACATTGCACTCCGTTGTGGTTGCCTCCAAGGATGAAACTGAGACGGGAGAGGAAGTCCTCAGCAGAGTAAGGAAAGCGATAAACGCCAAAGATGAGTGGATCAAAGTAGAAAAGGTAAGGAAAGCTAGGGACAGAAAAATAATAGTTGGATTAGAAACAGAGGAAGAAAGGCAAAAATTTAAGACCCGACTCCAAGAAGAAGGTGTTAACCTCTGTGTCGAGGAAGTCAAGAACAAGGACCCGCTTCTGGTCCTCAAAAATGTCCTTGTCGTGAATACCGATGAGGATATTGTCGGAGCGTTACGAAGCCTGAATAAGGGTGTTTTTGGCGGCCTCGGCAGCGGGGAAGACAGAGTGGAAGTAAAATATAGGAGGAGGACACGTAACCCACATATTGGCCACGTCATCATCGGCGTTTCGCCCACCATCTGGCGGCGTGCTCTAGAAATAGGGACCGTGCACATCAAACTTCAGCGAATAAGGGTCGAGGATCAGAGTCCGCTGATCCAATGCACCCGCTGCCTGGGCTTCGGGCACGGTAAGCGGTTCTGTAAAGAGCCCGCGGACCTATGTGGCCACTGTGGTGGACCACATGTGAGAGCAGAGTGCCCGGATTGGCTCTCAGGCTCACCACCCGCTTGCCGGAACTGCACGAAGTCAAGGATGGAGCACGACTTGCAGCACAACGCATTTAGCCACGATTGCCCGGTTCGGAAAAAATGGGATGAAGTGGCCAGATCGACCGTAGCTTATTGTTAAGGGCACCCCAGCGGGACACGCCCCCTACGGGGTATTGCAGGCTAACCTCCAACGTAAGAGATTAGCCACCAACGAGCTTCTTGTAGAGGCTGCGAAGCGTGGAACAGCGGTGGCCCTCTTACAGGAACCGTACGTAGGCGGGGCCAAAGTAATGAAGAGTCACAGGGGCGTTAGGATCTTTCAGAACACTGGCATAGGAGATGGGACTGTTAAAGCTGCAATAGCCGTCTTTAACAATGACCTCGTAGTCAAACAGTACCCGAAACTCACCACTAATAACATCTCAGTGGTGGGAATCCTGACCAGTGCCTGGGAGATCACGCTTGTCTCATTTTACTTTGAGCCAGACCAGCCAATCGAGCCATACCTGGAACATCTCAGGCAAATATGGCTCGTCGTCGGTTCCAGGAAGCTGATCGTTGGAGGGGATGCCAACGCCAAGAGCATGTGGTGGGGTAGCCCGGTGGTCGATTCCAGAGGGGAAGAAGTGGTTGGAACTCTCGGCGAGCTAAACCTCAACATTCTCAACCGAGGGGAAATTCCGACCTTCGACACCATCCGAGGAGGAAAGCGGTACAGCAGTCACGTGGACGTTACCGCTTGCTCCAATGATATCTTGGACCTGGTAGACGACTGGAGGGTAGATGAGGGTCTCACGAGTTCGGACCACAACGGCATTATGTTTAGGATCCTCATGCAAAAGTCTAAGGGCATCAAAATCGAGAGAACTACGCGGAAATTTAATACTAAAAAAGCCAATTGGTCCAAATTTTATGAGAAGTTTGGCCAATTAAAAACAGTATATAAATTTACAACAGCTGAAATTGACAAAGCTTCAAACATAGACCAACTGGACACACTGACTAATAACCTGACTAAAGCTATAGACGAAGCATGCAAAACTACAATACCGTCTAAAAAAGTCAAAGAGGAGCTTACCTTGCCGTGGTGGACCGAGAGACTCGCTGAGATGAAGAAGAGAGTCGCTACCAAGAAGCGCAGGATTCGCTGTGCCGCCCCAATTCGGAGGTCGAAGGTCGTAGAAGATTACCTGAAACAGAAAGAAGAGTATGAGATGGAAGTGGCCAAAGCTCAGACCGAGAGTTGGAAGGAGTTCTGTGGTAAGCAGGATAGGGAGGGGGTCTGGGAAGGGATATACAGGGTAATAGGTAGGACGCATCGTAGGGAGGAGGATCTGCCATTGGAACGAGACGGTGAGGTGTTGGACGCTAGAGGTTCCGTGAAGTTCCTAGCGGAAACTTTCTATCCGGAAGACCTCTCGGAATGCGACAATGCTTACCACCGATCCGTTCGAACTAAAGCCGAACACGTGAACTGTGGCGAGCAAAATGATCTTTGCGACCCACCGTTTACAATGACGGAACTTAGGAATTCGGTGGAGTCCTTCAATTCAAAGAAGGCACCGGGTTCCGATGGCTTTACAGCCGATATCTGTTGCCGTGCCGTGGATAATGATCCGGAATTATTCCTAAGGTTCCTCAATAAGTGCCTCGAAAACCATCACTTCCCCACGTCCTGGAAGGAGGCAACGGTAGTTATACTGAGGAAGCCCGGAAAAGACAGCTACTCTGTTCCCAAAGCATATAGGCCGATTGGGCTATTGCCTATATTAGGGAAAATTTTTGAAAAGATGCTGGTGGCCCGCCTGAAGTTCCATCTATTACCGAGGATGAGCACCCGCCAGTACGGATTCATGCCGCAAAGAAGCACGGAGGACTCCCTCTATGCTCTCATGCAGCACGTCCATAGGAAGCTAGAACAAAAAAGGATAGTTACGCTTGTATCCTTAGACATAGAGGGAGCATTCGATAGTGCTTGGTGGCCAATGATTAGAGTCCGACTGGCGGAGGAGAAATGTCCAATCAACCTCAGGCGGGTCATGGACAGCTACCTCAGTGACCGGAAAGTCTCGATCAGGTACGGTGGGGAGGTATATAGTAAGGGGACAAGCAAAGGCTGTGTCCAGGGCTCAATAGGGGGACCTATATTGTGGAACTTGGTCCTAGACCCTCTCCTAAAAGCTTTGGAAGATAGGGGGAACTACATCCAGGCGTTTGCGGATGATGTCCTCCTGGTGTTTGACGGTGAGACTGCACTGGAGGTTGAGGAACGTGCCAATGCCGCTCTCAGTCATGTTTTGGCGTGGGGTGTCCAGAATAAATTAAAATTTGCTCCGCACAAGACCACCGCCATGGTGATAACCAGAAAATTAAAATATGACACACCACGCCTGAGCATGGGGGGGGTCCACATTGGTATGTCGAAAGAAATAAAGCTTCTGGGAGTGACGATTGATGAGAAGCTAACTTTTAACACCCATGTCTCACTCGTCTGCAGAAGGGCAATTGGGATCTACAAGCAGTTGTGCAGAGCCGCAAAAGTCAGTTGGGGGCTTCACCCAGAGGTTGTACGTGTACTGTACGTGGCGGCTATAGAGCCCATAATACTTTACGCTGCTAGCGTTTGGGCACCAGCAGCAAAGAAGTTGGGAGTTATAAAACAACTCAGAATAGTGCAGCGTGGAATTGCCCAAAAAATGTGCAAGGCATATCGGACGGTCTCCCTGCACTCGGCCCTGTTGCTGACAGGGATGCTCCCGCTCGACCTTCGCGTCCGGGAAGCGGCTGCGCTCTACGAAGCAAGGAGGGGAATGCCTCAGCCTGTATTGGGGGACAGGGAGGTAGAACGGATGTTCCCAGCGCTGAAGGCGCCGCACCCCGCGGAGCAAACGCGACTAGAGTTTGGAAGCCTGGTAGACGAGGAACAATATAACAACCACAGCAATTTTGCTGTGAGGATTTTCACCGACGGCAGCAAAATTGAGGGCAGGGTTGGAGCGGCGCTTTCCTTATGGGACGGCGCCGCCGAAACGAAAACC
>OX459044.1:680939-852555 GCA_949775005.1 Orthosia gothica
AACTATACTTGGTTTTCTTTTAGGTGAGGTTTCAGCCTGTTCAAGACAACCCTTTCCAGTTTCCCATAGCTTCGATAGTACCGGTTGTAGTGTAATACTCAGTACGTCCCTGGGTAAGCCTACCCACTTCTATGATTATTTTTAACAACAAAGATAATTAAATAATTTAGTTGAGGGTGTTGAGTCCCTGGTGTGTAGTGTGTGCCTTGGGTAGGGAAAGTAATTGAAAGTCACGGAATAGAAGTTACACAGTAGTTTATTGTCCGCACTCAAAACCGACACATTTTAGTCGTAGCCTCTCAAGCTATATACATGCTATTACTACCGCTGTTCGTTAGGGACTGCGCTCCCGCACACAATGTATCCAGTTGTCGACTATACATTTTGTCGCGTCAGCCCCCACAATATTCCCCCCTTTTAAAAAAAAAATACAAATAACTGAAGAAAAAAAAATCTATCTGAACATCAAAGTTTCATCAATTTTGATACATCATTTCTTATAATTTAAACAATGTCTTTATCGTCGCCAGAACGCTCAAGTAAGGAACAAACAAGGCGTCAGCGCATTGCTCGCTCGTCACTTGATCGCTTTTATTACCTAGCTATTCGACATACAATAACAAAGTGTTGTGTAACTGAATCTAAAAATAAATGTCTAATAACGAAACATTGTTTTACTTAATTACTTACAATTGCCTCTCTTTTGGGGCTATACAACTATAATAGGAGACAGACATACATGTTTTGTTGATATCACTACAGTTAACTACATTAACTTACTCTTAATATATCTTAATTTAAATTCACACGTTGGACACTATCACGAAAATCATAAGCAACTCACTGGATTTTGGTACTCAATAATGCACCGTAACAGGTTGAGCGTCTGACTGAGCTGCTGTTTTAGCTAGCTGAGTTCCGCGCCCTTCTTCCATACTTGACACTACTTGCTCGATCATTTTTCCTTGCATTTTTCTTCCCCAAAACCGGCAGGAAATATATAAACAAACTGCACTTATCATAACTACCATGACTATAGTTATTAAACTGTAATATTCTAATTTCCTCTCTAACTCGGCTTGGGCCTGGTTGCCTGCTCCATTCTGAGCGATAATTACTTCAGCGTTTTTAGACTGTTCCTTGCCCATGTTCGCGGAAATAGGCATATGCTAATCGAAATACAAAATGAGTTAGAATGATGTCCAACGTTTGAATTTTCTTAAAACTAGGTTTTAGAAAAACGCACGGGTGGCTTAATCGCTCTGCCGCTACGTGTGGTATAAGTAACAAACTTACTACCTATGCTATCCCTACTGCTAATGTCTTGTTTTTCACAGGTTTTATTATCCTCAGCCAGTTTAATTTGTTCTGACTGCTCTAACATATAGGCTGGTTTTAACCTCTCTATTGAAATATTTACTTGTCTTCTGGGGAGTTGTACCCTGAAAACCTTGTTATCCCGACTTATGACGCTGAAAGGGCCATCATACGTTGGTATTAAGGGTTTCTTAACTGCATCGTTTCTAATGAATACATGAGTGCAACTGCTTAGATCTTTGTGAATGAACAGTTTCCGCGAATCGCTTGTGCTTCGTGACTTGGGACGGAGATTGTTTATAGTTTCTCGCAATCTCTCTACGTAAGTATAATCATCACCGTTGTACCTTGGACTTACCTCACTGTAAAATTCGCCGGGTAAGCGCAATGTCTGACCTAGAACTAACTCGGCTGCGCTAAGGCCTGTGTCACATCGACTAGCTGCTCGCAAACCGAACAAAACGGTGGGTAACTCGTCGTCCCATGACATGTTGTCCGACAACCTACTTGACAAAGCTACCTTTAAAGAACGATGCCATCTCTCTATCTTTCCGTTACTTTGGGGATGGTATGGTGTGGTTCGGATCCTCTGGACTCCTAGTAACTTTAACAGATTAGCAAAAAGTTGACTCTCAAACTGTCTACCTTGATCGCTGGTCAGTCTACTTGGACAACCAAACCTGCATATCCAGTTTTCGTATACGGCTTTCGCTATTGTTTCTGCAGTAATATTTTCAACTGGTATCGCTTCCGGCCAGTGTGTACAACGGTCTATAATTGTAACACAATACCTGTTACCGTGTCGTGTTGTCGGCAGTGGTCCTACTATATCCACATGTAAATGCTCGAAACGTTGGCTGGATTCAAATTGACCTATTCCTGTTACCACATGACGACTTACCTTACTTCTCTGGCACTGTATGCATGCTTTTGCCCAAATGCCTATTTCTTTGTTCATACCTGGCCAAAAGAATCTTTTAGTTATCATCCTGCGAGTCGTTCTTACGCCTGGATGACTGATGTTGTGTACCGATTCAAAAACGATTTTTCTAAACGTCGGTGGTACATGTGGCCTTATGTTCCCATTGGCAATGTCGCAGTACACGCTTTTGCTGACGTTAGGAACATGTACTTGTTTTAATTGTACGTTGTTCGATGTGGCTCTACCTTGTATTAATTGTGTAATCTGATCGTCTCCTTCCTGTGCCGTTGCTAATTCTTCGTAATCTATGACGGTTGGGCAACCGATGGTTTCGATACGTGACAACGCGTCTGCTACCGGATTATCGGTGCCGCTGACATGCTGTATATTGCTGGTGTATTCGCTAATGTACAGCAATTGCCTAATTCGTCTAGGAGTTTCTTTGGCTGAACTTACCTTTGAAAGTGCGTATGTTAGAGGTTTGTGATCAGTATGAATGGTTAAATCTCGACCCTCTATCATGTCTTTAAAGTGCATGATAGACATGTATATGGCGAGTAACTCCCTATCGTATGTGCTGTAATTTTTTTGTGTGTCTGACAGCTTTTTGGAAAAATAACCAAGTGGTTGCCAGGTATCATCAACCCTCTGTTGCAGTACGGCGCCTACGCAGGTATTGGAGGCGTCGGTCATCAACGATAACGGAGCTTCAGCGACAGGATGAGATAATGTTACGGCGCTTTGTAGGCTTACCTTACATTTCTCGTACGCAGATTCCGCTTTGGCGTCCCATTCTATTTTAGTTTTATCCTTCTTTTTTGAGTTGTGCAGAAAACTATTGAGATACATATGACATTCTGCTGCTTTGGGTAAATGTGACCTGTAGAAATTTACCATTCCAAGGAAACGTCTCAGCTCCTCGACTGTCTCTGGTCGCGGATAATCAATGATAGCCTTTACCTTGTCGGGTAGGGGACTTATCCCTGCTGGAGTAACCTTGTAACCTAAAAAATCGATTTCATTCAATCCGAAAGAACTTTTTCCGAGATTTATGGTCAACCCAATACTGTGGAATCGCTCGAATACCTTCCTGACATGTTCTCTATGTATGACGTCATTTTTTGACGCTATGATGACATCATCAATATAACAGGACAGTGATGACTCATATTCATTACCTATTTTCTCTCCGATGTTCTCGATTCCTTTCAGTACCGTATTGTCCATAAACCTCTGGAAAGTCTGTGCTGCGTTCCTAAGACCGAAGGTCATGCGTGGAAATTCATACAAACCGAAAGGTGTCGTGATAGCGGTTTTTTCCACGTCTTCCGGTGCGACTTCGATAAAGTGATATGCCCTATTTATATCGAGATGTGTATAAACTGTTTTACCTGTCAATCCGTAAGTGAAATTTTGCAGTCTGGGTATCGGGTATCTGTCCGGTTTTGTTACCGCGTTCAGTCGCCGATAGTCTCCGCAAGGTCGTATATTTCCGTCCTTCTTCTGCACAACATGTAAGGGACTGGCCCACTGACTTCTAGATGGTCTACAGATTCCTAGTTCCTGCATATAGCGAAATTCGTCTTTAACTTTTTGATACTTACCTGGTGGGAGTGGTCTCGGCTTCGCGTACAGTGGTGGTCCAGTTGTATCGATGTGGTGCTTAACCGAATGCATTGGTAATACTTCTTTAAATGATACGGGCTTAGTTATATCAGAAAACTCCTCCAACAAGTCACGAAACGGATGCGTTTGCTGTATACTATTGATTGTTGACTCATTGTACTTTACAATGGTGCCTACAGTATATAAATAAGTAACTGAATCTACTAGCTTCCTATTATGTAAGTCTACTAACAGTCGGTGCGTCTTTAAAAAATCTGCACCTATTATTGGTTTAACTACGTCACAAATTATAAACGGCCATTTAAAACTACGCCTTAAACCTAAGTTAAGTTCTAATGTTAAAACGCCAAACGTTTTAATTTCGGTGCCGTTGGCAGCAAAAAGCTTATAATTACATTCATGGTCACGTTTTCTAGAGCTAACTTTGGTGACTGGTATCACCGATACATTGGCACCTGTATCAATAAGAAAATCCATACCATTTTTGGAATCCGTTACACACAAGCGATGGTTTTCGTTGACGTTGATGCATGCTACCACCGCCTCGGGCTGCACCCTCTTCAGTTTTCCTGTTTGTTCAACTTCGCCCAGTTACATGGTGACTCGCATCGCCGTGCTGACTCGCGGTACCGGAAGTGGTATCGGCACAACCAGTCCGGATTGTGCCTTGTCCGCTGCGGTGTTCGGGACCTCTGACGAGAACGGGAACGATTATGTCTCCATCGTCCTCTACCACTTTGTTGTTGGCGCTGACCGATGCTGTTTACCTCGTTGCGCAGTGTCTTGAGCTCCAATGACATGTTCCTGAGCTGGTTCAGTAGCTCCATGTTTATATCTACCGTAGCTGAAGTTGGTGCTGATCTATGGGCATGTGTTGCATCTACTGCGGCAAGCTCCCCGTTACGTAGATTGTCCGCGCCATTGTCGCACTATTCTCGGACACTTATTATATTTTGCACTTCCGTTCCCTACTCAAGGCTACGTCGAGCGTCGGGGTCACCAATGTTGAGTCCCTGGTGTGTAGTGTGTGCCTTGGGTAGGGAAAGTAATTGAAAGTCACGGAATAGAAGTTACACAGTAGTTTATTGTCCGCACTCAAAACCGACACATTTTAGTCGTAGCCTCTCAAGCTATATACATGCTATTACTACCGCTGTTCGTTAGGGACTGCGCTCCCGCACACAATGTATCCAGTTGTCGACTATACATTTTGTCGCGTCAGCCCCCACAAGGGTATTTCAAAAACTCAAAGCTATGACACAGCACGAATCAAATACAGTTGCAAAGTATGTGGACCCGCTGTCACAATACAGACGTTGTTGTTATTAACTTTAATGTTGAATAAACAAGATTAAAAGGAAGTAAACAAGTTTTATGTTAGTCACGACAGTGTAAACAAACTGTACAAAATTAGGTACGTATTATGGTGTAGGTGTTTAAGAAACGAGTGGATGTAAACACATAATTTATTGAATTGTATCAACCCGATTTATTAATAGTAAAAACACATTACCCTCCTTCGGCAGTCGGGTACAAAGGGGATTGTTTGTTTGTCTGTTGTCTTTAACAATTTATTATCAGTCAAATTACGACATTTATACGTCGCGGTCGGATGGTTTACAGCGTTTGAAGTGACATTTTAAATTGCTTGTGGGAATATTCGGATCTATATTTTATAGAAAAAAAAATACAATGGTAGTTTTAAATTGGTGGGTTTTGCTGCCATTACATTGGTAGGATGTTGCTGCCATTAAATTGGTGGATTTGCTGCCATTACATTGGTAGGTTTTGCTGCCATTGAATTGGTGGATTGTTGCTGCCATTAAATTGGTGGGTTATTAAACTGACAGTATGACTGATTGGTTAAAATGGACTATCCTTTTCGAAACGATTTTTCTTTAATGATTACAGGTAAACTACATTAAACCAAAGAGTAAAGGAATATCATGGCGAATTCCATGCCCGGACCTGAAAAATTAGATCTCGAAGGAGACAGTTCTTCTGTGGGCATCCGTTGGGAAAAATGGAAGAGGTCATTATTGGTTTACTTAGAAGCGGCTGACATTCAAAGTGATTTAAAGAAAAGAGCAATTCTTTTGCATTTTGGAGGACCAGGACTTCAAGAAATTTACTATAATTCACCTGGGGCTAGTGCAGCAACAAATGCTCCAGATGTGTTTAAAGTAGCGCTAGAGAAACTTGACGAGTATTTTCTTCCAAAACAAAATAAAGTTTACGAAAGACATCTGTTTAGACAGCTCAAACAAGAAACAGGAGAAAAAGTGGAGAAGTTCCTAGTAAGACTGCGTAATCAAGCAGTTAAATGTGGATTTGATAAACCAGAAACTGCCATTATCGATCAGATTACTGAAAAATGCATATCAACCGAACGCCGCAAGAAAATATTGATTATAGGTTAGGTTAGGTTAGGTTAGGTGGGAGACTGTGCTACTTTAGATGAAATAATAAGTTAAGCCAATACATTAGAAATGGTGAGTCAGCAACTAGATGTATATGGAAATGGAAGTTATATAATAAAAAACCAAGAGGTAAACCAGATTAGTAATAAAAAGAATTCCGGAAGTGGAAAAAGTTATGGAACAAGACAACAAACACATATTGATTCACATTGCACCAGATGTGGAAGCAAATTTCACAAAAGCCACTGATGAAAACTGTTCAGCAAAAGGAAAAACATGTTTTTATGTAAAAAAACAGGCCATTTTTCCGCGCGCTGTAAATCAAAACCACAAAAGAGGAAAAACGAAGGCAACTCAGACAATAACGCAGATGTGATGGAAGAGACCGAAACAAAATAAGAGGAACAACATAGACATGGTTGAGGACGAAGAAGTGGACTACGTTTTTCAAATTGATGACAGTTATACGATTTCATGTATGGTTGGTGGAGTGCAAATCAGTATGCTGATAGATTCCGGTTGTAAGCCAAACCTTATAACTAACAAGACATGGGAAATGTTGAAAGACAGTCGTGTGCGGTTAAAGATCAAACTAAAAATCCAAACAAGATTCTTGTCGCTTATGGCAGTCAATCGCCATTAATAGTGAAAGGCTCATTTGAAACAGAAATCCAAGTGAATGGCCGGCAAGATCATACTACTTTTTACGTTATAAGTGGGGACACAAGAGATCTGCTAGGAAAACAATCAGCAATGAAGTTGGGACTTTTAAAAATAGGACTTGGCATTAACAATGTCAGAGATCTCGTCACGCCATTCTCAAAATTCAAAAATGTTCTCGTTGAAATTCCGATAGAAAGCCAATATCTCAACCATGCAGGAGAGTACCTATTCCTTTAGAAAAAAAAGTAGAAGACAAAATCAAACAACTACTGAACCAGGATATCATTGAAAAGGTACGAGGCTCTTCAAGATGGGTTTCCCCCATTGTTCGAATCCTGAAAGAAAACGGAGAGGTGAGGTTATGTGTAGATATGAGACGCGCCAACGATGCGATAATGAGAGAGAATCACCCACTCCCAACAATGGATAAGCTACTGCCCAAGATAAATAAAGCAAATTTTTTCACCAAACTCGCTATAAAGGATGCTTTTCACCAAGTGGAGGTTCACCCAAACGCCAGACATATAACAACTTTTATAGCGCCAAATGGGTTGTATTGTTATAAGCGGTTGATGTTTGGAATCACATGTGCGCCGGAGTTATTCCAAAAAATTTTGGAGGGTATGTTGATCCAGTGCGAAGGGGTAATAAACTTCATTGATGACATTCTGGTGTACGGTAAAAATGAGATGGAACACGATAACAGACTCAAGGTGGTATTGAAAAAATTAAAGGACAACGATGTGACAATGAAGCGAAATGCATTTATAAAACGCAGAGTGTGGATTTCCTCGGACACCATCTAGATCCTGCGGGTATAACACCATTGCAAAAGTATGTCAACAGCATAAGAGATTTCCGTGTACCAAAATCAATTGGAGAGCTCCAAAGCTTTCTAGGTCTCCTTAACTATATTAATAAATGGATTCCCAATTTAGCCAGTTCGACTGAACCCCTTAAAAAGCTACTTAGGATGCAGTTGGGTAAAAATGCCGATATCGGAAGATTTTGTAGCAAAGAACAACAAGATTCTTTTGAGAAATTAAAACGGAGCCTTACAACCATACAATCATTGGGGTATTACGATGTCGAAGATGAAACCCAGGTGATTGCGGATGCGAGTCCGGTGGGTTTAGGTGCCGTCCTAATCCAAATTGATACAAATGGACCACGTATTATTGCGTACGGGAATCGAACTCTGACCGAATGCGAACGGAGGTACAGCCAGACTGAGAAGGAGGCGTTAGCGTTAGTTTGGGCGGTCGAACACTTTGACATTTTTCTGTTTGGAAAAGAATTCGATCTGGTTACGGACCACAAACCCTTAGAGATCCTTTTCGGACAGAAATCAAAGTCTAGAGCACGCATAGAGCGTTGGGTGTTACGCTTACAATCTTATCGATATAGAGTAATTTACAAGCCAGGCAATAAGAACATTGCCGACCCTTTATCACGCCTGTGTAAACAGCCGATGAGCCCACCTAACGGTAAAGAGGAACATGTTTACCAAATTATTAACTACGCACGACCCCAGGCAACATCAATAAGTGACATAAGCAAGGAGTCTGAGACCGACAAAGAAATTTGTGAGGTCAAGAAAGGATTATACCAAAACGATTGGGATGAATCTGTAAGAGGGTACAAGATATTTGAAAATGAATTGTGTTTTTTTGAGAAGATTTTACTGCGAGGGCATAAAATAGTAATACCACGAAATCTACGTAAAGGCGTGTTGGATGCTGCACACGAAGGCCACCCTGGCATTGTGGCGATGAAGGGCCGTTTAAGAGCCAAAGTGTGGTGGCCACGCATCGATAAAGATGCGGAAAATTTAGTCAAATCCTGCAAAGGATGCACTTTGGTGGCTCTGCCCAACCCACCGGTACCCATGAAGAGACGTGAGCTGCCTTTAGGACCGTGGATAGATGTGGCTATGGATCTTTTAGGACCACTCCCTAGCGGTGATAGACTATTACAGCCGATATAAAGAAGGAAAAATCACGAAAACAATCACAAGTGCCCAGATTATTAAAATATTAAAAGAAGTCTTCAGCAGACTCGGTTACCCGGTTTCAATGACGGCAGATAATGGGAAACAGTTTGTAAGCGAGGAGTTCCGTACATTTTGCAGAGAATGCAACATTTGCCTTCACAGCACGGTCCCATATTGGCCTCAGATGAACGGTGAGGTCGAGAGACAGAACAGAGACATTTTGAAGCGATTACGAATCAGTCAGACCGAGAGAAAGGATATTAGGGAATGTTTATACGAATATTTAATGATGTACAATAGTACACCCCACTCCGTCACCGGCCGAACCCCATCGGATCTATTTTTCCAAAGACAAAACCGAGACAAAATACCTTCGCTGGAGAGTACAATTACTAAGATACATGACACAGATGTAAGAGACAGAGACCGAATTCAGAAAGAGATTGGTTAAATTTACGGAGACAGAAAGAGGAAAGCTGTTGAATCAGATATCAATGAAGGAGATAAAGTTTATGTGAAGAATATGGAAAGACCAAATAAATTAGCATCAAATTTTGATCCAACTCCGCATACTGTAAAAAGTACAAAGGCAGGTGATTGCGTTGTGAAGAACAATGAAACAGGGCAATCATATAGAAGAAACATTATCCATTTAAAGAAAATGGAAGGACAGTGGAAAGCGGTAATACCAGACGGGCAAACAGAGAACGAAGAAAATGAAGAAAGGGTGCAAGAATAAGTACTTTAATAAGTACCTACTATGTTGACTCATTAGGTCGTTGATTTTGCTTGTTAATTAGAGAACAAAATAATGTAATAAAATAAAATAAAAATTATTGATTAGAAAGGGATGTAGTGTACGTGCTTTATCCAACCCCCACTCTACCCCCACTCACACAGACATACACAGTCTCGGGCGCACCGCGTCACCGCGACCGCGTTAGTGAGTCTCAGTGTTGCCCAAAGATTACTATTATTGGTGTTGCCAAAGCCGTAGGCTAGTGCAGACGTGTTGACAGTGATTGATTAGTGTAGTGCGCGTGCGAGCCTGTGAATACACCCAGTAGTACTGGTTTTACACCGGTGTTGGCTAATAGGGCGGTAAGATGAAACTTCACTTAGTTCACTTTCCGGCTTGCCAGGCTTAGGGATCATTACGATTTGTGATATTTTCCAGACAGCAGGTACTTATAGAGTATCTGAGAGAGGCATTAATAAGGATAGTATGAAAGACTAATCCGTTTCTTGGCAGTTTTTTAAGAATTTTTGGAGTAATCAGATCGAATCCGGGTGCCTTTTTGGAGTTCATCGTAGTTAATAAATGCGTAACTATTCCTTTTTCAAAAAGATGTATAATGCTTTATATACAAACTCAATGGTGTAAACATAGATGTTGTTCAGTATAAATTTCGGTAAGTATTCCAAATTTAAATCACATTCGCCCCCTAGAGGATGAATGAAATTCAGTACAATTTTCTTTCCCTGTTTTTAACAGATTAAAAATTACTATTGTTTTGTTCGCTTTTTGTGGCATAGAATGTCACTTTTTGAGCAAGTGGTACGAAAAATAGAGTATTTTCCTCGGTGATAAAGCTGTCTTTGTCTTGGGTGAACTTAAATCCCTCGCTACACTCAAGACTCGTCTTAAGTCCTATAAAGTTTTTCGTCACGTCAGTCACGAAATTACTGGCTTTTTTTAAAAGAAAATCAGAAAGGCATTGCGCAAAGAAGTCTAAAATTTTTACGACTCAAAATGTGGTAAAATTTCTTATAGAATCCCCTGCATAGGAGATCGTAGTGGAACATTGAGTGCTGTGCAATCCCCTGGGGGATTGAAATAGGGGATTCTAGTGGAACGAGTGCATCCAGTACCCCAGTAAGATTATACTTCCTTCCACCAAGCACGTTTGCTCTTGCGAATCTCCACTCAAACTAGCCAATTAAGGCGAGCGAGAGGTGGGAGCTCTGTTCCCCGTCAGTGTTCACTCCGACCGGCCAATAAAGGCAAGCTGGGGATGAGGGAAAAGACTTCTCCCAGGTGATTAGGTCTGTTCCCACCAGATCGCCACAAAGCTGGCTTGCGGATTGTATATCTGCTATTATTACTTTGTTAATAATATTGTTTTTTTCATTTTAATTAGTCATTAACTAATAAATTCTTTTAACAATACAAGGTTAATGTAGTTGTTTTATTATCTGCTAAACTATTGTGTACGCACCTGTACGTAACTATTAAACACAATAACGATGCTATACTGGAAATTTTAGAACGTTGGCTCTATATACTGCACGGCCGCTATTTTGTAGCCATTCAAACTTAGTCGCAATTCATGGAACTTTATCCATGAATTGCGTTTGTTCTGGTATTTTTATTATAACTCTTTAATTATTTAGTGTAATTAGCTGAAATTTTACATGTGAATAGTTGCATTAAACTTATTACCAGAATATGTTTCATTTAGCTTTTCCATTTAAAAGTCCTACAATCGGATGTCATACGATATAGTGGTCCAGTCGTAGTAAATTATGCCATTGCTCATTAATTACTAAGACCACATGAATTTTAAACTTGGCAAGGCATTGTAGACCTCTACAAGATACAAATAAACGCAATAAGTTAGGCTCTAGAGTTCCTATTTTAAGAAATTGGACTTAATAACCTTATTTTCCTTTCGTTTATAGCTTCTGAACGGTATTTACTTACAAAGCAACAAATTATTTACAAAGCAACGTGCGTAAAAAAATACAACTCTGCACTAAACCGTTTTATATGATTTTCATCAAATAGCCAAACGTAAACGTAAGCGCAGCGGAAACTTGATTATTTCCGCAGTTTTATGACACACAAATTTCATTTAAACATACACATTTACCTCACGTTACACACTAATTATTGAATGCATCTTTTTTTCTTATACGTCCATAGGAAAAAAAAGTGCCGCTGGGATGACGTAGTTCCAGCGGAAACAGTTTTTATTGAATAGCTCCCCAATGGTTGGATACACAAATTTGTACTTACCATACACAATTACACGACATCATACACTAATTAAAATAATCACAACGGATCTTTGTGGCTCTGAATTGGCTGCAAGAGGCTGCGCACTAGCAATTTTTTCGTCAATATTGAAAGTAAAAATAGCATTGTCTCGCATACGTTTTTTATAGGTGGCCTTAATTTTTGGACTCAATGGTGCTTGCCGCGGATGTGAACTTGTAAACTTAAAGGTGGAGGACGTTGAAAATCATTCCAATGAGTTACTGCTGATTAATGTAAAGGAAATTAAGACAAAGAAAAATCGGTCATCCATTGTACCAGGACAATATACTAAAATCATTCATAAATACCAAGCATTACGTACCACCAACATGGAAAACAATAGATTTTTTATAAACTATCGGAATGGGAAATGTACTCGACAAGCCATCGGCAAAAATAAAATCAGCAATATGCCAAAGGAAATTGCTAAATATTTAAAACTTAAAGATGTTGAACTCTACACCGGTCACTGCTTTAGAAGAACTTCGGCGACTGTCTTGGCGGATTCAGGGGCGGATATTACGTCAATAAAAAAGACACGGTGGTTAGAGCTCTGATAGAGTAGCTGAGGGTTATATCGAAAGCTCAATGGCGAATAAAACCATATTAAGCAGTCAAATTAACAAAAATATAAAACTTAATCCATCAGAGCCACAACCATCAACTTCCGGCATCTTATCTTCGTCCGTAACTCACGATGCACCACCACCACTATCTCCGACGTATACTATCTACAGCCGGTCCCATCTCTCATTTGTGCAACTTAAGCATGACGTCGGGAAGAGTTCCATCCCAGTTAAAAACAGCTAATATCTGTCCCATCTTCAAGGCTGGTGATGCGTCGGTTCCATCGAATTATAGGCCTATATCTCTTCTTACATCTCTGTCCAAAATTCTGGAGAAACTGGTGAACAAGCGACTTTTGGCGTATTTAGAGGGGAAGCAACTGCTGTCCGTGAACCAATACGGCTTCCGTAATGGTAGGTCAACGGAGGACGCAGTCTCTAACCTGGTTGATCATATCATAGGTAATCTTGATGGTGGTAGCAGGTGTGTCGGCGTCTTTCTTGACCTTGCCAAGGCCTTTGATACCGTATCCAGGCCAATTCTTATCAAGAAGATGGAACGCTTAGGTATCAGGGGCATTGCCTTGGAATGGTTCACCTCCTATCTCACTGAACGCAAACAGAAAGTATGCCTCGGTGACTACGAAAGTACCTTTGCAAACGTGGCATATGGGGTGCCCCAGGGCAGTGTCCTTGGTCCCACTCTGTTTCTTCTTTACGTTGATGGTCTCTGCTCACTCAAGTTGGACAATGCGCAAATATACGCATATGCTGATGACACAGCTATTATTTTCCATGGCAAATCTTGGAAGGAAGCCTACAGTGCCGCAGAGGCTGGAATGCAGAAAGTTTCCAGATGGTTGCAGCACAACCTGCTCACATTAAATGTCAAAAAAACTAAGGTTGTTAACTTTTCAGTGAGTAAAAAGACAGATGCCCCTGATAAACTTGCACTTAAATTTCACCAATGCAATTGTGACGCGGGTCGTGTCTGCAGCTGTCCTGTCTTTGAGCAGGTTAGGTATATTAGGTACCTAGGAATTAACATAGATCAACATTTGACATGGGCTAAATAGATAGAATCGGTTACTGCTCGCGTAAGGAAGCTTTTGTATTTATTTAAAAGACTTCGATCTGTAGCTGACAAAAGTACTTTGAAGATGATCTACCTAGCCTTATGTCAGTCAGTACTTAGTTACTGCATACTATCGTGGGGTTCCGCTGGAAAAACTTTTATGATTGCTGCTGAACGTGCACAAAAGGCTATCCTAAAGGTCTCTCATAGATTTGGAATCCGATACCCCACTGATATGTTATATCGGGTGACTAAAGTGCTTACGGTACGCCAACTTTTCATTATGTCAGTATTACTCAAGTTCCACAAAACTGCAGCTGTCACAGTGGTTACGGACCAGCGCTCGCGTAGAAAGCCTAAGTGGAACAGAGTCTCCAGCAGGCTTAAATTTGGCAACAAAGCATTCTCACATATCGGTCCACATCTGTATGAGAAAGTCAATGACAAACTAAAAATCCTCCCCATGACCAAGTTTGGGTGCAAACAACAAGTTCGGGATTGGCTACTAGGACTTACCTATAACGAAACTGAAAACCTACTAGCAATTTAGTGTTAACTCAACATATACCATACACTCATACACACCACCACATACACACCAGCACATAAACACCATCGCATACACTCCATCACTTACATACCAGCACACTTACGCTTACACCTTTAGTTACCTTTCAGTTTTTAACCCCCGCCGGAAAAAGAAGGGGTGTTATAAGTTTCACGTGTGTTGCTGTGTATCTGTGTATCTGTGTATCTGTGTATCTGTGTATCTGTGTATCTGTGTGTCTGTCTGTGGCATCATAGCGCCTAAACGGATGAACCGATTTCGATTTAGTTTTTTTTGTTTGAAAGGTAATTTTGTCGAGAGTGTTCTTAGCTATGTTTGAATAAAATCGGTTCAGCCGTTCAAAAGTTATGGGCATTTTACTGTTTGAATCGGGGTGTTTTCGCAAGATAAATGCGTCGGGGGTTTTTTAAATTGTGAAATTTTACTTGTTGTTTTTGTTTAGTGATTGGAACCGTTGCATTTGCTATATATATAATAAAACAATCATATTATTTGTCGAGAGAGACTGGATTCTGCGACACAGGGTATCCTAGTGCAGAATCCAGTGTCACATCTTAATACTGTAACACTCTTTTATTGAATCAATAAACTTTATTTTATTTTATTTTATTTATTTATTTACAATGAAACGCAAGTTCCTCAGACGCAAGAACAGAGAAATACTCAAATCAACTCGTCATCAATAAATGTACCAAACAAAAATGTAACTCTCTCTATCAATAATTGGACCAATGTTTCTGTTCGCGACGATACGTCACCTTTAGATAGGTTGTCATATGTAAAATATAAATAGTATTGACAGACACACGTCTGCTCACCCCAGAGCGCCATCGCATACTAAGCGATGTCGGTAGGTGAAAAAACCTTTTATAGTAAAGCTCGTAACTAATTTTTGCTCATGTTTTTGAGACACTAAAATTATATTTTATGTGTCTATCAGTAGGTAATAGAATTATATAGTCTAATAACAATAAATTAGAAGCTTTAATATGCATACTGATTGTGTTATTACGGAAAGAAACAAGTATTTAACTCCGTAAAAAACAACCGTCCTCAACGAGCGTTTAGTTCACAATGACCTGTAAGAGGGCGGCACCTTATATTTATACTAAAACCAGTTTTTGTAGAATTTTGATAACTTTAA
Organism: Orthosia gothica; assembly: GCA_949775005.1. NCBI lineage: Eukaryota > Metazoa > Arthropoda > Insecta > Lepidoptera > Noctuidae > Orthosia > Orthosia gothica. Next base: position 696,274 of record OX459044.1, read on the forward strand.
ACTCATGTTTTGGGGGCTTTTACATAGTTTATAGTGTGAATATAGCGCTTATGTGTTAGAATTATACATAAGGTACCTTAGTTATATGATAAATGTATAGGTTTAAGGAAATAAAAATATTTTGTTTACTTATTTTAGACCCCCCGTTTTGAGCAGGGTATCAGGTGGTGCTATAGGTATTCTATTCACCAACCAATCAGATTGCTTCCTTACACATAATTGTTTTGTTAGGAAACACCACCTAGGTGTTCTAGATAGGATGGCTGGATACCATGACTGAGAAATTATACATAATAGCAGTACATGGCCAGTCATAGTGCATTTTCACTCTAAAAAGGGAAATATACATACATTTTACTCAAGTAAGTGTTTGGAAAATTCGATACAAGCCATTTAGCGCTTCTAGGTGACCTAGAATTTTGTCTAGGCCCTATAAATAGATAGCACCTGTGTAATTCTAGTACATAGACATCACTTGCTTGAAGTGATGTGTCTGTGTATGCCGGCATGGACGTTTCTATGCGTCTGCCGACGGGTCACTACGTCCAGGGACACTTGGTGCCTGGTCAGTTATAGATATGCTGTCTGAAGCATTACCTTCGTGGACCCACAGGCGGGCGTCTAGACTCAGTCATGACACAAAACTAGTATATAGGTGTATATAACGCACACAGACACATTAAAGCTGTGAGACGACGTAAAATTTAGTATTCGGCCGCTTCCCGGCACCTTAAGCTGCGGAAAGGCTGGTGGTACACCCATCAGGGTACCGCCGTCAGACAGCCTAGTTTTCCAGCTACCCAACCACACTTCCGGAAGGAGCTTAGCTCTGGTGGTTGAGGAGTTAAGCGACCTGATATGGTGCGAGGTTACATGGATTTGCTATGTAAACAAACTTGTAACAAACGATAACTCATCGGGGGTTGGACATGTAGCTACCGGACTTCTACCTTGGGATAGCCCATCACGAGGGCTACCCGGGTGTGAATGTAACTTGAAAATCCACCCAGCAGTCTGAGTAGGAATCGAGTTTATGTGCCAAGATCAGGGGCATAAGCTAACTTCTCGCACCATTTCGCGGCTGTACGCCTGAATGTTTTGAATATAACTGTAACACTTATGTGTGTCAACGGCCCAGTAGGAGGGCTCCAAGTCCCTCGCTGGTACCCTAGAGCTAACATGTCTAGTTTTAGGAGAAACTCGATTGTAAAGCTTCAAACTGGCGGGAATTCCCTTTCTTCGACATTCTCCTTACGAGAACTCCCTGATGGTAGGGGCTAGGGACCTGGATCAAAGACCGGAGGGAAGGTCTCCTCGAGACCTATCCAAAAGTACAAGTTTCACCAGAATCGGTCCAGTGGAAGGGTAGTTCCTGTCAGTTTCAAGCTACGAGTCTTAGCGTATATTTTTTGAAAAATAAAAGTTTTTGCGGTCGGAATGTTGTGGTCCTCGTCGCAGTCGAGTTCGCCTCTTTAATAGTGCGCAGGCGCGTGAACATTTCGTAGCCATTATTTCACTTAAAGTATTTCCACGCATCATTGCGCTTCGAGGACCATGAAGGAACATCGCTTCTGGCCATGAACAAATAGTTTTATTTAACCTGGACATCACGTTTTTCACCTCAACCTACTTGGCAGCCTTCAAGTGTCTCCAAGGTCCATAGTTACCAGATGACAACTGAACAATAGGTGCAAGGGGCGTCAACGCGTTCAAGCAGGAGCCTTACAACCTCCTGATTGCCTGTCGGTCTTGGACGATCACGTCCGTCCCGTACATTTGCTGGTCCTGTCGAGCCGAATTTTCTGGGAAACATACCAGACCTGCGGACGCTGTGAAGATATAGGCCAACGAAGAGCCTTGTTCCCGAGAACAAAGAAAACTGATGTCCCGGACGCTGTGAAAATATAGGCCAAGGAAGAGCCTTGTTCCCGAGAACAAAGAAAACTGATGTCCCATTCCTGTGAAAAAAGAAACCTGATGCCCTGGGGACACGAACGCTGCCTTGAGAACAAACAAGCCTGATGTAAAGTGACCTTATATATTGAGGTTACATTCCTGTTTCTTGGGTAATGTCAAAACGTATCGTTCCTGTGAAAACTAGTACCTGAGAACAAAGAAAACTGACGCTCACGCCTGTGAACATTCGTGAGAACAAAGAAAACTGATGCTCAAATATCTCAAGGTACCCTCAATATAAATCTGGTAAGATTACACACCACACAAATGTGCCAACTGGGGTACTAAGCGTTGCGTTCGTGAGAAAAGTTCCAGGGAAATAAGAATACTGACGTTCCATCTCGTAAACCTTACAAGTGCCAGGGTTAAGATCATGTTTCTTTAACAGTCAAAAACATAGCGTACACTCTGGGACGATAGAAACCCTTTCCTGGGTGAGATAACCCAGTTACTGGTCAGCAACCGTATTACTGGGTGATTAGCGTCGTCAAAAGGCGCAACGTACTATCGTCTCATAGTAGAAACTTCCAGAGCGACTACAGTCGTGAAGAGTGCACGAGTGGATTAGGCCCACGCGTGGACTACCTGGAAGACAACCATTTTGCTGGGACACAGCAGCCATTCCTGAGCTATTCCTGTGGTTCTACCGGCTTCCTGAGAAGCTAACCGTTCCCGTGTGATTACCGTCGCGAAAAGACGGTTTTTTGAGCTGTTTCTGTTGTGTAACCTGCTTACTGAGAATTCACAGTAATCGAAGATTACACAGAAACTGTATCCTGAAGGAATATAGCATAGCCTGAAGAGTTATCGCTAGGAAACTCATAATCGGAGTTTTCAAACAGCGTGTTGGGAGCTCGTTTAGGAGATAGAACGAACATACGACGTTCATAGAATTCCTGAAGGGTTACGGCTGAAGGATTATCGCTGAAGCGTTATCCAAGAAGAGGCTTACACACAGAAGCATATTGAATAGTCGTGTGGGCGACTTGTTCTATAAAATAGAACGAAAAAATAGTTGCTGAAATTTCCCGAAGCGTTATAGCTGAAGGCTTATTTTCGACTTAGAATTTGTTTAAAAACAAATAGTCGTTATCGAGATAGAAGCTCTCGATCGAAGTCTGGAGTTTCAAACCTGGATATCTGGAGTCTGAAGTGACTACTAACGTCAAGAGTTGGACCAACAGTTCAGTGACTGGTACCAGACCGGCTGCTCAACCTTGGAGGCTGCTGGACAAGTTGACACTTAGACAACAGTAAGTACAGTGAAAATATATGCTCATGTGCTTACCCATTTTGTGTTGAAAGTCTTATAGTGAACTTGTTTACGTATCAACATTGAAGTTTGAAGCTGATTTGGAACTTATAGTTTTGAAGACTGACTAGCGACTTATAGTTTGAAGAATAACCTGGAGTTAAGAGGGTCGGATATAACCCGGAGTTTAAACTAACCCGGAGTTTGGAGATACTTTTCGAAGTTTGAAAAAGGAAGCGAACCCTCTTCAAGCCGACGACTGAAATCGGACTTAACCCAGAGTTACCACTTAGCAGTTTTCAAGAAAAAATTAAGTTTGGACATAGCCGTTTTGAAGCTCGAAAATAGATGTCAACCAGTTCGTGTTGAAGTCTAGAGTTGGACTCAGCCGATTCAAACTGACATATTGAAGAAGTCTAGAATTGGACTCAGCCGTTTCGAGCCAACGTTTTGAAGACAAGTTGAAGATTGGACTTGTACTTGGCGTATTCAAACTGAAACTTTGAACCAATCAGGATGCCGACTACCAGATCCCAGGACAAGAGGCCTGAATCATGGACAGTCCCCATTGAGCGTCCAGGTGCGGGCGTACAACATCAGCTGCCCCCACGCTCACCGTCCACTACTGAAGGGACAGAAAAGTCCATACCAGTCAGAAGCCCACCAACGTCACAGATAGGTGACAACACGCCCACACATGAGGAGGAGGAACCACAGGAACTAAGCACACGCAGGAAGGCATCGAAATCAGAAGATTCTTCAGAAAAAACACTGAAGCCTTCTGGTAGAAAACAAAGGATCCGGGATAAGACCTTTGTTCAAGGAGAAGTAATGGCTACCCGGGGTGACGCCCGTATCGAACATACTGGACCGCCGTCAACTAGCAAGTCGACCCGGTCACGTAAGAAAATTTCAAGAGCTCGTGAAGACTTATTGAAAATAAAGTTGGAACTCGCTAAGTTAGCACTTCAAAAAGCAGAAGAAGAAGCTTCTGAGGATGAATATATGGATGACAGAAATTCTAATGAAGAGTATGTCCGTTCGTGGCTCGAAGAGGCGCCAGAGCCCACACCGTTGAGGGAGAATGACGTCGCCAAAGGGGACAATGACGATTGGACCCCGGCTGCGGCCGTCGACGCTATAGCGGACTCCCGGAAACATATCGACCATATAGAACATCCACAAGTGAAGTCTAACATCGAACCACCTAGGACAGAGCCGTCCAACGTGGAGCCGCCAAGGCAAATAGAAGCGAAAGAGTCACTCCGTCCTTTTCTAACGGAGCTGACATCCGCTATAGCGTCGCTAGCCGACAGAAAAATCGAACCATGGACGCCTAACCGATCGGCGTCGCAGGTTATCATGACTCTGCCGAATTTCGGTGGAGCTCATACAGAATGGCTATCTTTTCGAGCCATTTACGAGGCAACTCATGCCTACTTCAGCGACATAGAAAACACGGCAAGACTCAGAAGGAGCTTGCGTGGTCGCGCACTGGAGACAGTGAGCTCAGAGCTCATCGGGAACGCAAAGCCGGATGAGATCATGAGAGAATTGGAACTACAGTTTGGACGTCCTGACTCAATAGCTCAGGCCGAAACAGACCGACTTAGAGGGCTACCAAAATGCAGCGAGTCGCCCAAGGACATCTGCACCTTTGCAAGTCGAGTCAGAAGCGGAGTTGTCACTCTGCGAGCTCTCAAGAAGGGGCACTATCTGCTCAATGCCGAGCTGGTGCGCCAGCTAACTGAGAAGCTACCCAATTCTCTGCGTGTACAATGGTACAGAACGTACACGGAAAAGTACCAGTCGCTGCCGGATCTGTCACTCTTCAGCGACTTCATAACCGAGCAAGCTCACTTCTGCAGTGCATTCGCCCCGCCTGAGAACATCAAGGAAACGGATTCTCTAGCGGGAAAACGCGTCATACAACGGACGCATACAGCTACCGACAAGCCGGTAAACAAATGTCGAATTTGCGACAAAAGTGGTCACTACGCGTCTGACTGCCAAAGGTTCAGAGACGCAGCAAGTGACAAAAGATGGGAGCTAGCCAAGAATTACAACTTGTGCTATCGCTGCCTAAGACAACGTCGTGCTGGACACACTTGCAACAAGAAGCAGTGTGATCATAAGGGGTGTACAGCCACGCACCATCGACTTCTTCATAGGGGTAAGAAGCCTCAAACAGACAGGACAAGGAAGCCTGCTGTTCCAGAAGAGAAGAAGGAGTCTCAGGAGACGGTGGCCAGTTCGCGAACTGAATCGAGTCAAGCTTTCCTGAAGATGATACCGGTCCGGGTAATAGGACCGGCGGGAGAGGCAGACACATACGCACTCCTTGACGACGGATCCACCGTTTCGCTGATCGACGAAGCAATCGCTCAGCGAGTGGGAGCAGTGGGCCCAATCGACCCTCTGAAGATCGGTGCTATTGGAAACACCATGATCGACACTCCCTTATCGAGACGTATAACCGTCACTCTCACAAGTCGTATGAGAGATAGGGTGCCCTTCAAGGCGCGCACCATTTCGAAGCTCAACCTGTCACCACAGGCAGTCAGTCAAGAAGACGTAGCCCGCTGTAGGCACCTTCGAGACTTGACGTCGCAGCTTACGTATCCTGCTGGAGTGCCAAAGATACTCGTCGGCCAAGACAACTGGCATTTGTTGTTGGCCACTGAAGTCCGCAGAGGACCTAGAAGCCAACCCATCGCGTCGAAAACCATGATGGGCTGGACATTGCACGGCGCGCACACCAGAACACTGGGCCAGCAGGTGCACTATGTCAACGGGTGTCAGTCCGTTGACGCAAGGCAAGATGCGGAACTGAACGAGCAGCTCCGTGAATTCTTCGCTATCGAGTCGTTGGCTATCAATCCACGACAACCAGCTTCTGACCCCCAGAAGAGGGCAGAAGATATACTGAACCGTCACACAAGACAGTTAGGAAATGGGCACATAGAAACCGCTATGTTATGGCGGGACGAGAAAATAGAGATGCCCGATAGTTACGAGACAGCACTCAAAAGGCTAGTCTCCATAGAGAAGAAGCTGGATAAAAACCCCGCTCTTCGTGTGAAATACACACAACAGATGGACTCCCTGATGGAAAAGGGATATGCTGAGAAGGCTCCCAAGTCAAGCACGCCAGGAAAAACCTGGTACCTGCCTCATTTCGATGTCTTCAACCCCATGAAGCCAGAGAAAATTCGAATAGTACATGATGCCGCCGCAAAATCGAGAGGAAAGTCACTCAACGACTTCCTGCTAACTGGACCAGACTTGCTGCAGTCGCTGCCCGGCGTCATGATGAGATTTCGTAGACACTGCGTGGCCATCTCCGGAGACATAGCCGAGATGTTCATGCAAGTAAAAGTACGAAGTGAAGACCGAGACTCACTTCGCTACCTATGGAGAGGCAACAGAAGAGATGGAGCCCCAGAAGAATATCGTATGACGTCCATCATTTTCGGCGCGGCAAGCTCGCCGTGCACCGCTATCTTTGCGAAAAATTGGAACGCAAGAAAGCACATCGAACAGCATCCAGTAGCAGTGAAAGCTATAGTAGAGAGCCATTATATGGACGATTATCTGGACAGCTATAAAACAGTCGAAGAAGCGACAGAAGTCGCGACAATGGTGAAGAAAATACACCAACAGGCGAAGTTTGACCTAACAAAATGGGTATCAAACAGTAAGCGCCTGATAGAAAATATCGATCCGTCACAAACCTGCACTGAGGTTGTGAACATCGGAGATACAGTAGGCGCAGAGAAAATACTCGGCCTGATTTGGAGACCTAGTGAAGATACGCTAGGTTTCAACCTAACGCTTGCGAGACTGCCGCCAGGAATTTTAGAAAAGGAGGCCCCTACAAAAAGAGAGGCTCTCAAAATTGTTATGTCGTTATACGACCCCCTAGGACTAGCCTCGCCTGTTACGATTCGAGCTAAACAAATATTACAAGAAGCTTGGAGGCGAGGCGTCGATTGGGACCAGCTATTAGACGCTGACCTGGCATCTCAGTGGAGAAGTTGGATCGAAAACCTGCGGCAGCTCAAGGGCATCAGCATACCAAGATGTTATCCTGGTTATAGTGATGCCACAGAAATACAAATACATGTATTTACCGACGCAAGCGAGTTGGCATATGCAGCAGCTGTGTATTGGCGAGCCACCACAGCAGTAGGCACACAGAAGGTGAGCCTAGTCATGGCCAAGGCGAGAGTAGCTCCATTAAAGCTACAATCGATACCGCGCCTCGAGCTGCAGGCAGCGGTGATGGGAACCCGTCTGGCTGCAGCTGTGAAACGTGAACACGACAACAATCCATCGTCGGTCACGTATTGGACAGACAGCAAAACAGTCTTGTCGTGGATAAGAAAAGGAGCACGAACCTATAAAGCCTTCGTAGCTCATCGCATAGCTGCCATAGAAGAAGGTAGCAAAGTGGAGGATTGGCGATGGATATCCACGAAGTTGAACATCGCCGATATAGCGACTCGTGACGTGCCGCCGAGGTTTGACTCACAACACGAGTGGTTCTGTGGCCCAAGTTTTTTGTATGAAGACCCTTCTTCATGGCCATCAGAAAAACCTCCAATCACAGAAGAGACAGGAGAGGAAAGAACGCTCACTGTCACAGAAAAAGAAAAATCTGTTTTGGAGAAAATAACAGACAGACATACATACACTTCGAAGCTCATAGAAGCTATACCTAATCCCGTCAACTTTTCAAGATGGGAGCGGCTATTACGTGCGACTGCTACCGTCCTACGTTTTATACATCTCTGTAAACAAAGGACAGAGAAAACGTTCTACAAAAGAACCCGGAAAAACGCTGAGGAGGACACGGACTGGCGAAAGAAAAAGAAGACAGCGACTGCAGCAACCAAGCCGTCATACATAGCGCCAGAAGTCCGAAAGCAGTACATAGATGCGAGCTTTCTTCAAAAAGCCGAGAAAATACTCGTACAAGTTGCACAGCAGCAATCGTTCGCTCAAGAAATAGCTAGATTGCATGCACATGAAATAGTGGACAAAAATAGTCCGCTACACGCGCTGCAAATAGAAGTAGTAGATGACCTACTACGTATTAGAAGCCGTATAGCCGCCACTGACGAGGTCACGGAAGATGTAAGGCGACCGCCAATATTACATGGCGACCATCATATAACCCAGCTCTATATAGACTGGACACACCGCAGCTTACTACATAGTGGGACTGAACTCACAATAAATGAAGTACGGCAGCATTATTGGGTCGTAAGGATGCGTCCCACCACCAAGAAAGTACTGGCACAATGTCTTCAGTGCCGTATTCGTAAGGCACAAGCACCTGTGCCAGCGACCGGCGACCACCCACGAACGCGCCTGGCTCATCACCAAAGGCCGTTCACGTACACCGGGCTAGACTACTTCGGCCCGCTATCTGTCACCGTGGGTCGCCAGCATCACAAGAGATATGTAGCACTGTTTACATGCCTCACCACAAGAGCTGTCCACCTCGAGATCGCCGCCAGCCTCAGCGCAGACAGCGCAATATTAGCGCTGCGCCGTTTCGCCGCCCGCAGAGGATGTCCAACTGAGATCCACTCAGACAACGGCACCAACATGCACGGTGCCGATCGAGAGCTACGAGAGGCCTTCCGAGAGGAGGCCAGTCGCCGAGGCATCACTTGGCGCTTCATCACCCCATCAGCGCCCTTTATGGGAGGTGCATGGGAGCGTCTAGTTCGCTGCGTAAAAAACGCATTGTATACCGTACTCACAGAGAAACACCCACACGAAGAGGTGTTGTCCACACTGATTTGTGAGGCAGAGTACACGGTAAATAGCCGCCCGCTGACACATGTATCAGTCGACGGCGATGACGACGAGTCTATCACGCCGAACCACTTCCTACTTGGTGGGTCGGCTAGACTCCCAAACCCCGGCGTGTTCACCGAGCAAGACATCGACCACAAAAAGATGTGGCGTCGGTCACAAATCCTGGCCGACATGTTCTGGCGCCGGTGGGTGCGAGAATACCTGCCGGAGCTCCAAAACCGGCGGGAGCCCCACAGCCGCGGGCCTGGCCTGCTGGTGGGCGACCCCGTCCTTATCGCGGACGGGCAGCTGCCTCGCAACACGTGGCCGCGAGGCCGCATCGAGGCCATATACCCTGGCCCTGATGGAGAAGTCCGGACCGCTGAGGTGCGCACCACTGGCGGCACTCTAAAGCGTCCGGTGAAGAAGCTCATTCCTTTGCCAAAATGAGTGCAGCAGAGTTCCAGCGGCGAGAGCTGAGCGACGTGTCGCAGAGCGTCGAGGTCACGAGCGCTGCCGACGTGCGCCGCTCACAATGCTGATGCAGCGCCGCGCCAACGTAGCATCGAGTCGACGCGACACTGCACGGCGGGAGAGATGTTCGCGACGATACGTCACCTTTAGATAGGTTGTCATATGTAAAATATAAATAGTATTGACAGACACACGTCTGCTCACCCCAGAGCGCCATCGCATACTAAGCGATGTCGGTAGGTGAAAAAACCTTTTATAGTAAAGCTCGTAACTAATTTTTGCTCATGTTTTTGAGACACTAAAATTATATTTTATGTGTCTATCAGTAGGTAATAGAATTATATAGTCTAATAACAATAAATTAGAAGCTTTAATATGCATACTGATTGTGTTATTACGGAAAGAAACAAGTATTTAACTCCGTAAAAAACAACCGTCCTCAACGAGCGTTTAGTTCACAATGACCTGTAAGAGGGCGGCACCTTATATTTATACTAAAACCAGTTTTTGTAGAATTTTGATAACTTTAAACTCATGTTTTGGGGGCTTTTACATAGTTTATAGTGTGAATATAGCGCTTATGTGTTAGAATTATACATAAGGTACCTTAGTTATATGATAAATGTATAGGTTTAAGGAAATAAAAATATTTTGTTTACTTATTTTAGACCCCCCGTTTTGAGCAGGGTATCAGGTGGTGCTATAGGTATTCTATTCACCAACCAATCAGATTGCTTCCTTACACATAATTGTTTTGTTAGGAAACACCACCTAGGTGTTCTAGATAGGATGGCTGGATACCATGACTGAGAAATTATACATAATAGCAGTACATGGCCAGTCATAGTGCATTTTCACTCTAAAAAGGGAAATATACATACATTTTACTCAAGTAAGTGTTTGGAAAATTCGATACAAGCCATTTAGCGCTTCTAGGTGACCTAGAATTTTGTCTAGGCCCTATAAATAGATAGCACCTGTGTAATTCTAGTACATAGACATCACTTGCTTGAAGTGATGTGTCTGTGTATGCCGGCATGGACGTTTCTATGCGTCTGCCGACGGGTCACTACGTCCAGGGACACTTGGTGCCTGGTCAGTTATAGATATGCTGTCTGAAGCATTACCTTCGTGGACCCACAGGCGGGCGTCTAGACTCAGTCATGACACAAAACTAGTATATAGGTGTATATAACGCACACAGACACATTAAAGCTGTGAGACGACGTAAAATTTAGTATTCGGCCGCTTCCCGGCACCTTAAGCTGCGGAAAGGCTGGTGGTACACCCATCAGGGTACCGCCGTCAGACAGCCTAGTTTTCCAGCTACCCAACCACACTTCCGGAAGGAGCTTAGCTCTGGTGGTTGAGGAGTTAAGCGACCTGATATGGTGCGAGGTTACATGGATTTGCTATGTAAACAAACTTGTAACAAACGATAACTCATCGGGGGTTGGACATGTAGCTACCGGACTTCTACCTTGGGATAGCCCATCACGAGGGCTACCCGGGTGTGAATGTAACTTGAAAATCCACCCAGCAGTCTGAGTAGGAATCGAGTTTATGTGCCAAGATCAGGGGCATAAGCTAACTTCTCGCACCATTTCGCGGCTGTACGCCTGAATGTTTTGAATATAACTGTAACACTTATGTGTGTCAACGGCCCAGTAGGAGGGCTCCAAGTCCCTCGCTGGTACCCTAGAGCTAACATGTCTAGTTTTAGGAGAAACTCGATTGTAAAGCTTCAAACTGGCGGGAATTCCCTTTCTTCGACATTCTCCTTACGAGAACTCCCTGATGGTAGGGGCTAGGGACCTGGATCAAAGACCGGAGGGAAGGTCTCCTCGAGACCTATCCAAAAGTACAAGTTTCACCAGAATCGGTCCAGTGGAAGGGTAGTTCCTGTCAGTTTCAAGCTACGAGTCTTAGCGTATATTTTTTGAAAAATAAAAGTTTTTGCGGTCGGAATGTTGTGGTCCTCGTCGCAGTCGAGTTCGCCTCTTTAATAGTGCGCAGGCGCGTGAACATTTCGTAGCCATTATTTCACTTAAAGTATTTCCACGCATCATTGCGCTTCGAGGACCATGAAGGAACATCGCTTCTGGCCATGAACAAATAGTTTTATTTAACCTGGACATCACGTTTTTCACCTCAACCTACTTGGCAGCCTTCAAGTGTCTCCAAGGTCCATAGTTACCAGATGACAACTGAACAATAGGTGCAAGGGGCGTCAACGCGTTCAAGCAGGAGCCTTACAACCTCCTGATTGCCTGTCGGTCTTGGACGATCACGTCCGTCCCGTACAGTTTCGAATGTTAACTTTTACTTTTAATTGTCATTATTTTTATTATAAGCTTATCTCATATTATTATTGTGTTAATTTTTTCGCAAATGGTACGAAAAGTAGAGTATTTTCCTCGGTGATAAAGTTGTCTTAGTCTTGGGTGAACTTAAATCCCTTGCTACACTCTGGACTCGTCTTAAATCCCTCGCTTCGCTCGTGATTTAAGTTTTTAACACCCGCGCTACGCTCGGGAGTAAACCTCGAGTCCTTCGTTACGCTCGCGATTTAAATCGTCACCCGCGACAGAAGACACTGCTTTATCCCCTTGGTTAATAATCTACTATTGGTTTACGTCCAGTGTTCTCCATAGCCCAGTTGGTGTTAGGACTATGGAAACATGTAATTTTCGTGTTCGTAGTCGCAGCGGAAAAATGTCGAATTTCTTAATTTCAGTTTAGCAGTTATAATACTCACAACGGATCTTTGTGGCTCTGAACTTCTGAAGTTGGATCTGTCATCTATTGCGCACGAAACAGATTAACTGCATAGAGTAAACGAGATAGGATGATGCGACAAACGTATGCGAGACAATGCTATTTTTACTTTCAATATTGACGAAAAAATTGCTAGTGCGCAGCCTCTTGCAGCCAATTCAGAGCCACAAAGATCCGTTGTGACTATTTTAATTAGTGTATGATGTCGTGTAATTGTGTATGGTAAGTACAAATTTGTGTATCCAACCATTGGGGAGCTATTCAATAAAAACTGTTTCCGCTGGAACTACGTCATCCCAGCGGCACTTTTTTTTCCTATGGACGTATAAGAAAAAAAGATGCATTCAATAATTAGTGTGTAACGTGAGGTAAATGTGTATGTTTAAATGAAATTTGTGTGTCATAAAACTGCGAAAATAATCAAGTTTCCGCTGCGCTTACGTTTACGTTTGGCTATTTGATGAAAATCATATAAAACGGTTTAGTGCAGAGTTAATATCCTCAATATTAATTAAATCCACCATGTTAATATCCATTTTCCGGTAAAAACAACACAACACAATGAAAAAGATTCTATATCGTACTAAAGGAATTTTATCCCTTTCAATTTGTTTAGACTCTTTGATACCAGAAGTAAAACTGCACAACTTTCAGTCTCTTTTATATTTACACTATTCACATGGATGTACATAAACTGAACAATAAGGGACTTGTAATAATATTTGATAATTCATGGATTGCGCGACAGTAAAATTATCAGAAGACTCTCTGAAACGAACCAAGTAATGACACCTATTCAAACACAACATTTTTAAATCTTACTTACAAAATATTTACAAACAGCCAGTAACTATGTACAATCAGCCAGTACGTATATAAATAGGTGGCACGCAAGTCGCCACATCACCCCCCAACGCAGAGGAAAAACCCCCCCACAAAGGAGGCATCAAAAAAAAAACTGTGTCTACTATAAGTCCAAAATGTTTCTAAACCTAACCTGACGACCCGATCTGGTCACTACCGAAGCAGGAGGTGGAAAGGACGTCGGAGCATTTGCAGTATTTATTAACAACGAGCTCCGCGAATCTAAAACCTCATTATTAACCGTTAAAGAATCAGCTTCAATAAACGCAGGTTTTACGCGATCAATACTTACTGTAACCTCACGTCCCTTAACTTCTAACTTCAAAGTTTTATCCTTTCGACTAATTACGCGGTATGGACCGGAGTACGGTGGCTGCAACGATCGTCTTACTGTGTCGTCACGTAACCAAACATGCGACGCTGTCGCCAAGTCTTTGAAAATAAATAACGAAGGGTGCGCGTGGTGCGAAGCTTCTACCGGTCGAATCACCTCCATTCACCTCTTTAAGTCCGAGACAAAATCAACAACTGACTCAGGGCTTCTAGACAAGTCTGTAGTCTCAATAAATTCGCCTGGCAAACGCAATGTCTCGCCAAAAACGAGCTCGGCTGGAGAAGCTTTAATGTCTTCTTTAAAAACCGACCTCATACCGAGGAGCACCAACGGAAGTGCCTTCGACCAAAACCCAGCATGGCACATTAACGCCGCCTTGAGTTGTCGATGCATACGCTCGACCATGCCGTTCGCGCATGGATGATAGCTTGTCGTTCGAATCCTTTTCGTTGCACAAACACACATTAATTGCTGAAAAAGGCATGATTCAAATTGATGCCCTTGATCCGTTGTTATAACATTTGGGACACCGAAGCGAGATACCCAACCATTTAAAAAGGTATCGGCCACTTCTTCGGCGGTAATAGAGCTCATTGGCCAAACTTCCGGCCACCGCGTAAACCTATCTACCGCGGTAAGACAATAATTGAAACCGTTTGAATGCGGAAGTGGTCCGATAATGTCGATGTGGACATGCTTGAACCTACCAGATGGTCTGCTAAAATCACCTAGTGGTGATTTAACGTGCCTCGTCACTTTACAACGCTGGCACTCAGAGCAGGAGCGCGCCCATTTATGGCAATCGGCTTTGACGCTAGGCCAAACATATCTCTCAGTCACCATGCGTGCAGATGCCTGCGCACCAGGATGGCTGAGGTTATGGCATTTGTCAAAAGCTGCTTTTCGAAAGGAAGGAGTAAGGAACGGACGCGGCTTGCCCGTAGACATATCACAAGTGATGGTCACATTTGAGCCAGGAATTAAAACCTCTTCCAATTTAAGCGAAGAGTTCACGCGAGCATGTGCTAATTCCTCATCAACTAACTGTGAAGTAGCAAGAGCGGTAAAGTCCGCTTCCAAAGAAACAGCTTCGACACGTGATAAAGTGTCCGCAACTACGTTGTCAACGCCTTTAATATGGACAATATCCGTAGAAAATTGGCTAATGAACGACAACTGATTCAGCTGAGAGGGTGGCAGCTTTTCTCTCCGCTGAGAAAACGCGTAAATTAACGGTTTATGATCCGTATAGATTGTCGCGTGCTGAGCTTCGAGAATATGCCTAAAGTGCTGAACACTCTCGTAAACGCCGAGAAGCTCCCTATAGTAAGCTGGCCAGAGTGCCTGCTTGGAATTCAGCTTTTTGCTAAAGTACGCGATTGGCTGCCAATCATCCATCTCGCTTGATCGCTGTTGTTGGCAAGAACCAACATGAGTGCTCGATGCGTCAGTAAAAAGACCGAGAAATGCGCTACAGTCTGGGTGCGCGAGGATCCTCGCGGAAGTCAGACTTTTCTTGCACTCTTCGAAACACTCCATTAACTCAGGCGTCCAAATAAAGGGCTTGGCGCCCTTTCCTTGAATGGCAACAACTGCGTCAATTAAAGGAGCCTGGTATTTGGCAGCTGCTGGTATAAATCGTCGATAAAAATTGGCCATGCCAAGAAATCGACGCATGCCTTCAACAGTTTTTGGGGGAGGAAAATCCACTAGGGCTTGGATTCTGTCAGCAGGGGGCCTAACACCCTCTGCATTAATCCTATACCCCAGAAAGGTAACCTCTTTCACTCCGAAAACGCTCTTGGAAGTGTTAATTACTACACCATACTCATGCAACCTTCTGAATAGGATCTCCAGGTGTTGAGCATGACAGGAGCTGGAGCTGGAGTAAACCAAAATGTCATCAACGTAAGCATAACAGAATTCAAGGCCTCGAACAACTTCGTCAATAAAACGTTGAAACGTTTGGCCTGCATTTCTAAGTCCAAAACTCATAAATGGAAATTCGAATAATCCGAATGGTGTAATTATTGCTGTTTTGCAAACGTCAGCGGGATTTACCGGAATTTGCTGGTAAGCCTTCACCAAGTCGATTTTACTGAATATGGTACTCCCAGCGAGGTTCTGACCAACATCCCCAATATAACGAACCGGATATCGGTCCGGAATGGTGCGAGCATTCAAAGCGCGATAGTCACCGCATGGACGCCACGTTGAATCTTTTTTCTCCACTAGGTGTAACGCTGAAGACCAAGGACTGCTTGATGGCCTGGCTGTCCCAGCCTTGACCATGTCCTCAAATTCCTTTTTGGCAGCACGAAGTTTCAACGTAGCCAGCCGACGCGGCCGTGCCGAAACCGGGGGGCCATCAGTCGTCTTAATGAAATGCATTGTTGCGTGTTTTGGCTCCTGAAATAAACCTGGCGGACGTGTAATACTCGGAAATTTCTTCAGAATGTCTGAAAATGGCGAGTCGGGAACAGAAATAACCTTCACACTAGACTGGCTCGCATCATGAAGCTTTGCGATGGATGACAGTCCTGTCTTCCCGTCAAAAAGTCTCCCATGAGCACAGTCTGGTAATAAATTATAGTGCGACAAAAAATCTGATCCAATTATCCCGGACTCAACATCTGCTACTACGAAATTCCACGTAAAATTGCGCCTAAGTCCTAAATTCAGGCACAATGCAACTAAACCATATGTTTTAATTTTCGAGCCATTAGCTGCGACTAAATCATACGGCTGCACCAGTCTTTGTAACCTATGAACGTGGCCAACTGGAACGCAACAAAGATCCGACCCAGTATCAATAAGAAACTTCCTATTAGTATACCGGTCGGTAACGAAAAGTCGGCGACTAGAAGTGGAGCGATCGGTAGTCGCCTGCACCGGGCGCTCTACTAGTTTTCCGAAGTATTGCCATCATTGTCAGCACTAGAAGGGGGAGGGCCAGTCCATTTACATGGTTGAATACACTTTTTCGCCTTGATGTTAAAACGATTGTGGTAAAAACAAAAACCTTTATTTCGCGAACGTGAACGGTTGCGATAATCACGGTAATTACGTTCTCGCGAGCGACCACGCTGTTCATTATTTAGTTTGGCCAAAGATGCCACAACACGAGTAAGTTCCTCAACTTTTTGGTTTAACTCCGCTATCTGCGGATGGCTACTGACGAACGAACGAACGAACGAATTTAATACCTTTCCACCTTCTGCTTCGACGAAATTACCCTCAGTTTCTGACATATTAATTTAAATAACTAAATTGGGTACCAGAGCAATTCCCGTGACAGAGATGATGTGGTGTGCGCTCACCTTTACAGGTTCAAACACTGTAAATAAAATTTTAAAATTATATTACAAATTAACACAATATTTATTTACACACACACTTTAATCCTTCTTTTCGTCAACAAAACTCGAAGAACAGGCCGCTGAAGTTGCTCCAAGTACCGGTAAGTTTAACGGTACCATCAAGAGTACCAGGTCAAGTTAGCGAAGAAAAAATTTTTATCTCATCAGCGATATTCTTCAGAAAATTATTTATGAAGGCGCGTTTTACCTTGATTATCCTCGTTAGTTTAAGATGAAAGTTGAAGTTTCTTACGCATCCATGAAGATATATTTACATGCTCCGGAATCACGTCGGGGTCACCAATAAAGGAATTTTATCCCTTTCAATTTGTTTAGACTCTTTGATACCAGAAGTAAAACTGCACAACTTTCAGTCTCTTTTATATTTACACTATTAAATAATCAAGTTTCCGCTGCGCTTACGTTTACGTTTGGCTATTTGATGAAAATCATATAAAACGGTTTAGTGCAGAGTTGTATTTTTTTACGCACGTTGCTTTGTAAATAATTTGTTGCTTTGTAAGTAAATACCGTTCAGAAGCTATAAACGAAAGGAAAATAAGGTTATTAAGTCCAATTTCTTAAAATAGGAACTCTAGAGCCTAACTTATTGCGTTTATTTGTATCTTGTAGAGGTCTACAATGCCTTGCCAAGTTTAATTCATGTGGTCTTAGTAATTAATGAGCAATGGCATAATTTACTACGACTGGACCACTATATCGTATGACATCCGATTGTAGGACTTTTAAATGGAAAAGCTAAATGAAACATATTCTGGTAATAAGTTTAATGCAACTATTCACATGTAAAATTTCAGCTAATTACACTAAATAATTAAAGAGTTATAATAAAAATACCAGAACAAACGCAATTCATGGATAAAGTTCCATGAATTGCGACTAAGTTTGAATGGCTACAAAATAGCGGCCGTGCAGTATATAGAGCCAACGTTCTAAAATTTCCAGTATAGCATCGTTATTGTGTTTAATAGTTACGTACAGTCGCGTACACAATAGTTTAGCAGATAATAAAACAACTACATTAACCTTGTATTGTTAAAAGAATTTATTAGTTAATGACTAATTAAAATGAAAAAAACAATATTATTAACAAAGTAATAATAGCAGATATACAATCCGCAAGCCAGCTTTGTGGCGATCTGGTGGGAACAGACCTAATCACCTGGGAGAAGTCTTTTCCCTCATCCCCAGCTTGCCTTTATTGGCCGGTCGGAGTGAACACTGACGGGGAACAGAGCTCCCACCTCTCGCTCGCCTTAATTGGCTAGTTTGAGTGGAGATTCGCAAGAGCAAACGTGCTTGGTGGAAGGAAGTATAATCTTACTGGGGTACTATTTAGAAGAGACTTTAAAGGAATATAATTTATTAGTACATAAAGAATCCCCTGCATAGGGGATCGTAGTGGAACATTGAGTGCTGTACAATCCCCTGGGGGACTGAAATAGGGGATTCTAGTGGAACGAGTGTACTGGATGATGCTGGTAGGTAAAACATATATTATACCGGAATCTCATGGCAAATGTGGAAATAAAAATTTGTTGTGTGCAATACTGGGGAAATTGGATTAAACGATCTTGATATTGTTTAATTTTTATTTATGTCTTTAGTATTAATGAACATGAGGTACCTACATTATAGTAGTCACAGCGGATCTTTGTGTCTTTGAACTTGGTCCTGCCAACCATTGCGTAAGAAACAGTTTGTCATCGAGTATACTGCATAGAGTAAGCGAGATAGGACGATGTGACATACGTAAGCGAGTGAAAGAGACAGTTATACAATGCTATCTTCACCTTCAACACTGCGCGGGGTCTTGCAACCAATTCAGAGACACAAAGATCCACTGTGAGTATTATAGGTATGTGTATGAATAATGTTGTTATACATCGGGTTCTTAACTTATGAAAAATAAATCAATTGAATATTAATTTATGTACTTTATATTAATTTATTATATATCATTTAAATCATACTAATAACTTAAAACCTCATTCAGAACTAGAAAACTAGAATACGATTCCATGAACTCCACTGGCATTTCAAAAACTTGTATCTTTGTAATTTTATGTCATCTCTCTCCATGAAAATGGTTCTTTTTCATTGGCATTTAACATATTCAAAACCAATCTCTTTATGTATAAAATCTGTAAAAAATAATAAAATGTATCATGTTACTTAAAGTATACAATTGTATTCATCATCATCAGTCTATATATACTTTTTTTATGTAAGTTTTATGGCCTGGTTGCTAGGACCTTTTAGCCACGTCTTTGGAAAGAGTTTTGGACCTTATATTTATTCTTTAGTATGCATTAGAATGCGGATGTAACAGATTCTAATGTTTTTTGAAGTATTTGGCAGCAAGTCAGTCTTCCCAGTAAGCTTTGCAGAGGCAGTCAATACTACAATAAAATACTCCGCTCCACTATCCCGAGATCGCTTCTCTCAATGATTTTACAAATCGTCCAGTTGCGTAGACAGTTGAGACACAAAACTACACCAATAATATATCACAATATCCACTAGGAATCAATTTGCAAATAATATTAACAGCCACTGATCTTCACTCGACAAAAACTCCCGTCTCTATCTCTACACACGTCCCACTGCAGGGCGTAGATTATTACTTAATATTTTACTTACGTCAAAGATTCTCAATCTCCGTTAAAATCAATATCTTGTCGAAGAATTAGTAACAGTTACATTACTGTTGCCATTTCCTTCCGGCCATCATTCGATGTGCCCTGACCTACGATTTACCATATAATAGTAATGGAAAGAAATAAAAATTAAGTAAGAAAAATATAACATGACTGGCTTAAAAGTTATTTATCGAGTCGCCAGCAAAGGACAGTAGTATCAAAAATTGTCAATAACACACACAAAACATACAGTTCGGAGTTAAAAATAAATAGTTGTGGTGTTCCTCAGGGAAGCGTATTGGGGCCTCCATTATTTATAATATACGTAAATGACCTTTGCAAGAACCTAAAACATAATTGTACACTATTTGCTGATGACACTACTCTCACAATAAAATCTTCAAATAGGAATGACCTAGAAACTGACACTAACAATGAAATACTAAAAGCAATTGAATGGCTGGAATCGAATAATTTACGTGTAAACATTGAAAAAACAAAGTTAGTACAGTTTCAAACATACAATTCTTTAGTGAAACCACCTCAAATACACTACAATAATTCAATTTTGAAACCTGTACCTTCAACCTTATTCTTGGGAATAGTTATAGATGAAAAATTAAATTGGAAAGAACATGTAAAAAAGGTCTGTACTCGTCTCGACAAATTTGTGTTTGCTCTTCGAAAACTGAGACGAATAGCCAGCAAAGAAACAGCCCTAAGTGCGTATCATGGCTATGTTGCATCAGTGCTGCGTTACGGACTCGTTATATGGGGCAATTCAGTAGATGTGAACAGTGCATTCATTGCACAAAAAAAATGCGTCAGAGCTGTGTATGGAGCAGAATATTTAGATCATTGTAAGCCATTATTTAAAGCACTGAAAATTCTTCCACTTCCTTGCCTATATATTTTTGAGATTTGTATGTTTGTTAAAAGGTATTCGCACATGTTCCCATTGTATGAGCACATTTCTAAAAGAGTGAAAAGCAGAAGCCCAAATAAATTACTTGCACCTAGCCAGAGACTACAATTGTATAGCAGGAATTCCAATTGCATGGCAATCAAAATATTTAACAATTTACCCTCACGCATCAGAGTGTTGCCCACTAATAAATTTAGGAAAACAATATTTGCCTGGCTTTTAGACAATTGTTTCTATTCAGTTAATGAATTTTTAAATTATAAATTTTGACATTACATTTTATTAATACTTATTTACACTTGTTAACTTGAATTGTTTTATTATTTTTTTTATTTTTTAGGCATTTGACATTATATGATTATTAAATTTTGACATTTCATTCATAATTATTATAACATTGTATACAATTGACTATTTTTTATCTAAACTAATTTATAATATTGTACGCCTCAAACGTCGCGCGCACGCCATGTATGCGTAAGCTATTGTTGTTTCTATTGTATCTGCTTATTGACGCGCAATAGGGGAATTTAGCGTTTCGATGACAAACTACTTACTAGAATTATATTTTTGCGGCCTAGAACATGGACACTTTGAATTTGTAAGTTAATTTTAATATTTCTACACCGGCAACGGTAGTGTATGTGAAACTGTTTACTATTAAGATCTTAATGTACCATATACTCAGAAATAAATATATCTTTATCTTTATCTTTATCTTTATCTTTATCTTTATCTTTATCTTTATCTTTATCTTTATCTTTATCTTTATCTTTATCTTTATCTTTATAAAATAAACTAAAAGTATCAAAACAAGTCAGTCCAACTTACCGGTCTACTCTACGACGCACTTTAAAATCAAAGATTGAGTTTAATTTACGCCTTCTTCTTCCCTTATTTTATGATACACAATGAAAACAATAAGTCTCGCTTGAGATCGTCGTGGGTTTTTCGACATTTTCACAAAAATAACAAATTTTCAAGATAATATAAAAAAAATTCAGCAGCGGTTGACACATCAAGTACTTTGATTTGACAGGTGACAATTGACATTGCCATATGAAAATCACAATTAAAAAAAATAAAAAATGCCATGAGATTCTGGTAGACCTATACCTACTGAAGCCTGTATAGGTTGTAGTTTTCGGGATTTGATTGTGACTAATAAATAAAATAGAAAAGGAAACGCGCTTTAAAAAAACACGTACCTTTTATACGTTATTCCCTATTATACCGTTAAGTTTTTAAATTCGTAATTTGAAATGACTACTGTGAATTAACGTGAAATAGAAAATATTAAGCTATTTAGTTAGTAGTGGTAAAAAGCAAAAAGTTCAGACTTTAGCAATGATTTTACATTATCATAGGGTCAAACTTTAGTCTTATTACAAAAAACTCAATAAACCGTTGAACCATTGTCAATATATCAACCACAGATAAAAACAAATATCATTCGTTCACCATAATATCGTTCAATTGCAACGTTCCGTATGTCCAGAAAAGAAAACTTTTTGATAATACGATAAGGATTAAATGATGTTTAGGAGTGTTAAAATATTGACACTTTGTTATTTTGCATGTATATAAACATTAGTTATTTTATCGATTGCAGTTTTGTTTAGTTTTAAGCACATTACTTAAATTCGTATTAATTACTAATAATACATATACGTACGTGTAACGAAACGTACCTAACATGCTCGCGCGTTACATGAAACCATAACAATAAATAAACAAAACCATCGCTCGTTGAACAAAGTTCATTAGGCTTTGGAATACTTTGGATTTTTAAGTCCTCCAAGTCTCTATTATAACAATGCCTCTTTGTTAATAATGTGTTAGTATAATAAGTGTTGTGATGGGCCAACAAAAAAAAACATCTGAGAATTGGAGTACCGAGGAAAAAGTAATATCCTCAATATTAATTAAATCCACCATGTTAATATCCATTTTCCGGTAAAAACAACACAACACAATGAAAAAGATTCTATATCGTACTAAAGGAATTTTATCCCTTTCAATTTGTTTAGACTCTTTGATACCAGAAGTAAAACTGCACAACTTTCAGTCTCTTTTATATTTACACTATTCACATGGATGTACATAAACTGAACAATAAGGGACTTGTAATAATATTTGATAATTCATGGATTGCGCGACAGTAAAATTATCAGAAGACTCTCTGAAACGAACCAAGTAATGACACCTATTCAAACACAACATTTTTAAATCTTACTTACAAAATATTTACAAACAGCCAGTAACTATGTACAATGATTATGATGTTATTATTCTTACTGAAACTTGGCTTAGTGATGATGTCTCTAGTTCAGAATTGTTTGATGACCGTTACAATGTTTATAGAAGAGATCGTGAACTTAATGAGCTTTGTAGGAAAAAGACTGGTGGCGGGGTACTGATTGCTGTTTTAAAAAAGCATAATTCTGTAGAATTGGCCTTTCACAACAGTTTGTGTGAAGATCTGTGGGTAAAAGTTCACATTAAAACCATCAAAAGTGTAGTCAGTCTATGTTTTTGTGCGGTTTATATTCCGTCACCGGTTAAAACTGAAGTTTTGGAGCATTATTTTGAGAATGCGGGCAGAGTCATTGGTACGGAGGGGAATATTTTTATTGCGGGCGACTTTAACCTAACTAACATAAATTGGCTCAACAGCGATAACAGTAGTTTTGTGGTCCCCGAGATCACTAATTGTTCCAGTAACCACCTGTTTACGGAGTTCATTGCGCTTAACGGCTTGGAGCAGTTTAATTGTGTCAGGAATGATAAATCAAAGGTTCTTGACCTAATTTTAGCAAATATTACGAATGTAAGAGTGAGCAGTTGCAACGACCCTATTTCCAAGGTAGACACACACCACCCTCCTCTGCAGATTTTGTTAAACATACTGCCGGAAAGAACACTCAACTGCAATGTTTTGCCTACCCGTAACTACCACAAGGCCGATTTTGAGGCCATCGCACAAGATCTTGACTCTATCGACTGGACTACAACATTTGAAACCTGTGTAACCATGGACGAAATGGTTGAAATATTTTACGAAAGGGTTACGAGAGCTATAAGCAATCACGTTCCTTTGTCGTATAAGGTAAAATACAACAAACAACCACCATGGTTTACAAAAGAACTTACTAAATTATTAAAGCAAACATACAACCTTAGAATTAGAGTGAAAAAATATAATAACGCCATGGACAAAATTGATTTATCCTTGCTGAAGGAGAGATGCCGGTTATTAAACAAATCATCCTACACTGCCTATATTGAGACAATAGAGGCTAGAATAAAGAAAAATTCCAAATACTTTTGGACTTATATTAAACATAAGCGTAAAAATAAAAGCACAATTCCGGAACTTATGAGTTTAAATGATGAAGTAGCTGACAACAATACTGATATCTGTCAATTATACGCAAAAAGCTTTTCGTCTGTGTATAATCAACAGAACCCTTCCACGCCCCCTACATTACTAACCAATAATTTGAACAGCTCATTGAGTTCTGAAGGTTTAAATGTTTTGGGTTGTATATCGCTTACCGAGGATTTGGTTGCTAGCAAACTAAAATGCCTGGACGTACGCAAAGGACCGGGTCCTGACGAGCTTCCCCCAATTCTACTTGCTAAGTGTTCTAAGTCCTTCTCAAGGCCATTAACCATTATATTTAACCGCTCTCTTGAATCAGGTCACTTCCCATCCGCGTGGAAGAAATCTAAGATAGTCCCAATTTTTAAAAATGGTAGTAAGAAGGACATAAAAAACTATAGGCCAATTTCGATCATATCAATTATCCCCAAAGTATTCGAATTGCTAGTATATCCTTGTCTGTATAGCCACTTGCAAAACCACATAGTAGGTAATCAACACGGTTTCATGAGGGGCAGATCAACACACTCCAATTTGGTAGCATTTTCGGAGAATGTCATCGAGTTGGTGGACCAACGGATTCAGGTTGATGCAGTGTACACAGATTTCAGTAAAGCGTTCGACAAAGTGGACCACCAGATTTTGTTAGGGAAACTTGAGAAGTATGGCATCTATGGTCCACTATTGCAATGGTTTCAGTCATACCTTAGTGATCGTGTATCGTTCGTCGTTTTGAACGGGACCAGATCTGAAGACTTCAGTGTGACTTCTGGGGTACCACAGGGCTCCCACTTAGGGCCTTTGTTATTCAACATTTTCATTAACAGCATTATAAATTGTTTTCATCACGCACAATCTTTTTTATTTGCTGATGATCTCAAATTAACCTTGCCTATAAGATCCATGGAAGACGCGTATTTGCTACAGGCCGACTTCAATAGATTGGTTAAGTGGTGTAACGATAATAGGATGAGCCTAAATTTAGATAAATGTTTACACATAAAATTTTGTCGCAACAAAAAAACTCACAACACAAAATACACTATTTCAGGCAAAACACTCAAGGAAGTGTATAGTATTCGGGATCTGGGTGTCTTGATGGACAGTAAATTGAGCTACAATGACCATATAGACAAAATAATTGCAAATGCGAACAAAATGCTAGGCTTTGTATTAAGGTCCTCCAAGCCATTTAACAACCCAAAGACGAAAATTATTCTTTATGAGACGTTGGTCCGTAGCAATTTAGAGTACTGCTCTCTGGTATGGTCACCACATTACAACGTTCATAAGCTAAGAATTGAGAGAGTACAAAAAAGGTTTTTATACCATTTATCCTTTGCAAATAAAACCGCGAATCAATTAGGATCTTACAAAGACCGAATTCGGCACTATAAATTTCAAAGACTAGCGAATCGTAGAAAAGTACTGGATCTGTGTTTTCTTCATAAGGTGGTGACATCCAAACTAAATACTGACCTTCTGTCGAGAATATCCATTAATGTCCCTAGTAGATTACCACGGTCCCATACCTACAAATTGTTCGGACAATCTTCGCGCAAAACAAACCTTGGCGACAACTCTCCTCTTGCAAGGGCTACCAAATTGTACAACGCTATATGCCGCAAAGCTGACATCGATATAAATCACGACACTCTTAGCTCCTTTAAAAGGAAATTGTATAAGCACTTTCAGGCGGAGGACTTTTGATTTATCACTCCAATAATAATAATTAATTAATTTTTGAATGTCATGACTGATATATCACAAAAAATATTTTACTATACTTTATTATAATTTAATGTTGATTTTATTTTGATTATTCTAGGACATTTTATGTATGATCTCTGTTTTTTTTATTATTTTATTTTATTTCAATTCCAGTATAATTTTAGTTTTAAATATTGACATTTATTTTATCTTTTTTTTTTACTAATTTTGATTTTAATTACTGACATAACATTACTGATTATTTGACATTCAGGTAAAACCAAATTTTATTGTTTCGTCTCATTGTTGTTGTGAGGGTTATTTTATAACTTATATTATAAATCACAAAATTAATTTAATGTTCATTTTAGTTTATTTTATCTACGACATTTTATGTATAATCTCAGTTTATTTATTCCAATTTTATTTGAATTTCATTATAATTTTATGTAAATGTTGACATGTTTAATTGAAACTAATTTTAATTATTGACATTACTGTTATTTTCTTTATTGTTTGATATTCAGGTATTACTAAATTTTACTGTTTTTATTTCATAAGTATTTCGTATTCGTATCGCATGTCAATTAATTTTTATTAAATACTTTTCATATTATTATCAATTATATTAAGCTGTGTATGCTCGGCTATGTAAAAGATGTGGTTACCTATAATTGAGTGTGCATTACAGGATAACGATGATGTGTACCAATTTTTGTATTTTGTGTAAGTTTTATGGTTTTGTAACACTCGTTGGTGATCCTTAATTAAATAAATAAATAAATAAATTTAACAATCAGCCAGTACGTATATAAATAGGTGGCACGCAAGTCGCCACAGTACATTAATTACCTCAATGTCTATAACCTAAACGAAAATCTTTGACAGATACGACTTAGACCATCGTTAAACTAGGTTTAGCGTTAGACCATGATATGGTCTACGGTTTATCGCTAAACCATTATTTGTAATATCATTTTTGTTTATACCGTGGTTTATAGAGATTTAAACCAGAGTTTTTAGTTAAACCGCTTTTTGTAATAAGACTGTACAGGTTTATTTACATAATATTTTTAGGTATATAATGATTTAACTGGATTAATTTACTTGTATAGGTTGGCCAAAAAGAGTATAGGTCTACCAGAATCTCATGGCATTTATTATTATTTTTAAATTGTGATTTTCATATGGCAATGTCAATTGTCACCTGTTAAATCAAAGTAAGGGGTGTCTCAGAATGTTTTTCGTTTTTGAATTGACCAATTCGCGCCAACCGCAGGTAGCAGGGGGAGGGGAGTGGACTCAAATGTTTGGCCGGCTTGTTAAGTTTAGTAGCCATGAATCGTTTCACGGGACCACAGCGCGCGTTTTGCGTGCGAGCGTTTTATAAAAACAACGATTCTTACACTGTTGTTCGTCGTCTCTACAGGACACATTAATTTAACAAGCTTAAGACATGTGCCAAGTGCCAATTTAATTAAGCATTGGGTGTGCAAGTTTGAAGAGACTGGGAATACAATGCCGGACAAATCGACTGGACGCAAAAGGACATCAAGAACGAGCTTGAACGTCGACCGCGTTAGCCAGTCTGTTATGGACGACGTTATGGTCGAACTCAGACCGTTAATTCTGATCGATATTGCCATATGATCCGGACTTTTTTGGCTACAGAAATGCAAAACCAGAACGGCTACAACCGTAACACCTTTTTCCAGCAAGATGGAGCCACTTCTCATGTTACAAATGACTCATTAGCTGCTCTTCACGATTTATTCCCTGGAAGAGTGATAAGTCGCCGAGGAGACATCAATTGGCCACCGAGGAGCCCTGATCTATGGGGCTACCTAAAAAGTAAAGTTTACAATCCATTGCCATTCAACCTGAATGTTTTGAAGCAAAGAATCACTGAAGAAATCAACTCTATTCCAAGAGCGATGCTCCAGCGAGTGATTGAAAATTTTAGCTCCAGGTTAAATGAGTGTGAACAAGGGAATGGTGCGCATTTGAAAGCGGTGGTTTTTCATAAATAAACTTCAAGAATTGCGCTTTAATAAACCATAAATAAAACAAGTTATAATTGATATTGTTGTTTTTTATTTAACATCTAAAAACGAAAAACTTTCTGAGACACCCTTTACTTGATGTGTCAACCGCTGCTGAAATTTTTTTATATTATCTTGAAAATTTGTTATTTTTGTGAAAATGTCGAAAAACCCACTTCGATCTCAAGCGAGACATATTGTTTATCATAAAATAAGGGAAGAAGAAGGCGTAAATCAAACTCAATCTTTGATTTTAAAGTGCGTCGTAGAGTGGACCGGTAAGTTGGACTGATTTGTTTTGATACTTTTAGTTTATTTTATATTTTTCTTACTTAATTTTTATTTCTTTCCATTACTATTATATGGTAAATCGTAGGTCAGGGCACATCGAATGATGGCCGGAAGGAAATGGCAACAGTAATGTAACTGTTACTAATTCTTCGACAAGATATTGATTTTAACGGAGATTGAGAATCTTTGACGTAAGAAAAATATTAAGTAATAATCTACGCCCTGCAGTGGGACGTGTATATATACGGAAGTTTTTGCCGGGATTTTGTCGAGTGAAGTTCAGTGGCTGTTAATATTATTTGCAAATTGATTCCTAGTTGATATTGTGATATATTATTGGTGTTGTTTTGTGTCTCAACTGTCTACGCAACTAGACAATTTGTAAAATCATTGACAGAAGCGAACTTGGGATAGTAGAGCGGAGTATTTTATTGTAGTATTGACTGCCTCTGCAAGGCTTACTGGGCAGACTGACTCGATACAATTTGCTGCCAAATACTCCAAAAAACATTAGAATCTGTTACATCTGCATTCTAAAGCATACTAAAAAATAAATATAAGATCCAAAACTCTTTCCAAAGACGTGGCTAAAAGGTCCTAGCAACCCGGCCATAAAACTTACATAAAAAAAGTATAAATAGACTGATGATGATGAATGACTAAAAGTAACATGTACATGATAATTTTATTATTTTTTACAGACTTTATACATAAAGAGATTGGGTTTGAGTATGTTAAATGCCAATGAAAAAGAACCATTTTGATGGAGAGAGATGACATAAAACTACAAAGATACAAGTTTTTGAAATGCCAGTGGAGTTCATGCAATCGTATTCTAGTTTTCTAGTTCTGAATGAGGTTATTTA
Source organism: Orthosia gothica (assembly GCA_949775005.1). Taxonomy (NCBI): domain Eukaryota; kingdom Metazoa; phylum Arthropoda; class Insecta; order Lepidoptera; family Noctuidae; genus Orthosia; species Orthosia gothica. Next base: position 724,984 of record OX459044.1, read on the forward strand.
TTTATTATTTATTTATATATGCTTTATTGTAGGTACACCAAGTTTAAACACAGAAAAGGAAACTTAAAACTAAAATACATACAACGGGCGGCCTTATCGCTGACCGCGATCTCTTCCAGGCAACCTAAGTTAAAAAGTTATTAGTATGATTTAAATGATATATAATAAATTAGTACATAAATTAATATTCAATTGATTTATTTTTCCTATGTTAAGAACCCGATGTATAACAACATTATTCATACACATACCTATAATACTCACAGTGGATCTTTGTGTCTCGGAATTGGTTGCAAGACCCCGCGCAGTAGCTATTTTTGTGTCAATGTTGAAGGTGAAGATAACATTGTATAACTGTCTCTTTCACTCGCTTATATATGTCACATCGTCCTATCTCGCTAACTCTATGCAGTATACTCGATGTTCGATACTCATCGAACACATCATCATCAGCAGTTTTGACTCAAGTAGGTCGCGCGGCCGCACCAGCGGAAAGCGTGAGCTACGCGAGCCAGTGCGCGATCGACCGGCATACTTGTAGCACTCATTACCATCATTAGCATTAATTAGCGTGAAGTTTCGGAATAAACGTACTCTGAATCTTAGCTCGGACTTATCATTTAGCACCCGAAATAGCTAGCAGCACGAACCTTACCGTTCATATTGGTCCTTCGAAACCGTCAAGGACTCCGCGACCGCGACAAGTCGTAACGCGAAGTGCTTGTACCGTACCAGCAACCTGTGGGTTGCCGCGAACTAGATTAGGCGTGAGTTCATAGGGATTCACAACCACCGTGGGAGCTACCCGCGCAGCGACAACAGCGAGCCAGCAGCATAGCAGCAATAGCCGTAGGACAAGGCGGCTTTCAAGTAAGAGCGTTCCGTATATTCTGTCTCGCTTAAGTCTAACAGCAGCACAATGGAGACTTTATACTTCCAACAAACTGAATTAGCAGAGAGCATTGCCAAGGTCCTTATTAATTTCAATAAGGATAGCAAACAGCGTAAGACCATCGACTACTGTAAAAAGAGACTAGATCTTTTAGAGTCGTATTGGAGAGAGTATCAGCTAAACAACGAAAAACTTGTGCCGCTTGAAAAGAGAGGTCATAAGTACTTCGTAAATTCGGAGTTCGAGCGGACAATGGAGTCTTATAAAGCAGCAAAAGACACCATATCCGAATATTATGACGCGTTATGTCACCAAGCAAAGCCGCCAGGATTCTCTGATCTAGAAGACAACCCTTCTAATCAGCAAGTAGCAGCAACAGCAGGTCCTGCCGGGGGCAAACACTTACAGCACCAAGACCACGAGCCATCCTCAGCATCCGCCAGCCCGGCGCGCGCTCGTGCCGAGGTGTCTAAAGGTATTTATAGCAAACTAGATGATATGATGCGCAAGCAACATATCAATTTCAAAGCATTCGCAAGAACCGTAGAAAGCATAGATGTCGAATCCATGTCCGATAAATGGGAGTTTGAAGACGCCTTGCGATTATTACAAACTCGATGGACAGCCGGGGACAACAGCCATTGGGAACTAATGATGGAGTTAGAAGACGACGAGGCGTACGAATTAAGCTACATTAAACATGAACGTACGTATAACGGCTTGAGAAAGGCTATCAGCTCTAAGATGTGGGCAACATCGTACCGTGACAAGTCCACACCGAAGATGGAAATTCCTGTGTTCTCAGGTAACTATCAGCAGTGGGTATCCTTCAAAGATCTTTTCGATGAAGCAATCCACAACAATCCTTCTCTATCAAAGGCACAAAAGATGCAATTCCTGAAGAGCAAGGTAAAAGGAGAAGCGGAGCGCTTGATCCAGCATCTCCCGATTAGCGCGGACAACTATAACACCTGTTGGGAAATTTTAACTCACAGGTTTAACAACAAAAAGCAGATATTTATGTCCCACGTAAATTCCTTTTACAATCTTGCCAATATACCGCAGCAGTCGTACACAGCCATCAAACGACTTCATGATGTCACCTTAGAGAGCCTCCACGCCATAAAAAATCTAGGCGTAGATATTACGACATGGGATCCTCTTCTTGTATATATACTAGCACAAAAATTGGATAGTGAGTCTTATTCCGAGTATATAGAGTCGTTGAAGAATTCGCGAGAGCTTCCGGTACTTCGGGACTTTTTGGACTACTTAGAGAACAAGTTCACTGCCCTAGAGTCATCTCGGCGACGTCAAGATGGGACAACTAAGGCAGTTTCATCTCAATCATCCAATGGTTCATCCAATTTTAATCGCAAAAATAATTTTAAATTGGGCAATGAATCTAAAAATAGCAAGAAAATGGAAATGGCGAAATCAATGCATGTGTCTGAGTCAGTAAATAAATGCCCTCATTGTTCGGCAAAACATAATTTAATAAGCTGCAAAAAATTTACAGAATTACCAAATGAGCAGAAAATAAAAATAATTAGCCAATTAAATTATTGCGTAAATTGTGTTTACGATCATAATGGCGCAAAATGCTACTCGACAAAAAGATCTCATAAGTGCAATGACGAACATCATACGACTTTGCATGACTATTTCGCAACACAATCAAAGTCTAACAACTTGACCGAGATTGCGAAACAAAAATGCGAAAACAACAAAAGCATCTACGCTTCTCAGCAAGTAACATCGGAGATTTTGCTAGCCACAGCGCTGGTGAAAGTCACAGCAGCCGACAGGACCCAGCACGTCATGCGAGCACTGATCGATCAGGGCTCACAAATTTCCGTGATCAGCGAGAAAGCAGCACAGCAGCTAGGATTAAAGCGAAAATCTTGTAAAGGGGTTATTTTCGGAGTAGGTGAACGTGAAAACAACTGCAAAGGAAAACTAACGATCGCTTGTCAATCGACTTACACCGATTTTAAGTTTTCTACTGATGTTGTCATAGTGAACAACTTAATAAAAAATCTGCCAAACGAAACGTTCGCTAAGCCATATTGGCAACATACAGCACATCTTTGTTTAGCAGATCCAGATTATAACATCAGTCGTCCGGTGGATCTTCTCCTAGGAGCAGAAATCTACGCCAACATCCTTTTAGAAGGATTAATTCGCGGACAAACGTCCTCGGAACCGCTAGCACAGCAAACTCATTTAGGATGGTTGCTGTGCGGTGGCAATACAAGCACCTCATTCCAATGCAACGTGATCTTGCATAACGTTGAAGACATTCAACAATTCTGGACAATTGAAGACATTCAAGAACAGAATTCTATGTCCGTAGATGATCAGGAATGCCTAGATTTTTATGAAACTACGACGAAACGTCTAGAAAACGGTCGTTATGTAGTTAGGTTGCCCATGAAACCAGAATTAGAAGAGAAGCTAGGATCTTCGAAAGAGATAGCGATAGCACAATTTAAAAATGTAGAACGTAAGTTTAGCAAGAATGAAGACCTAGCGAAGCAATACAAGCAATTTATCCGCGAATATGAGCAGCTGCAACACATGAAGTTAGCGACTTCTAACAGCAAACAGAAGACGGAAATAGAATGTTTCCTTCCTCATCATGCGGTACTGAGAGCAGAATCTAGCACAACAAAGTTGCGTGTAGTATTCAACGCGTCGTCTAAAACTACTTTAGGCCACAGCCTAAACGATCTAATGTACAGGGGTCCAAACCTCCAGTTAGACCTGTTAGAGCTTATCCTGAAGTGGAGGCAATATCGTTTCGCATTCACAGCAGATATTGAGAAATGCTTCCGTATGATTTTAGTCGATGAGCAGGACCAAAGCCAACAACAAATCGTATGGCGACAAAGTCCGGATCAGCCTATAAGAAATTATAAATTAACAACCATAACGTATGGAACTAAAGCAGCGCCATTCCTGACAATGATGACTCTGCGAAAATTAGCGTCAGATGAGCAGCAAAAATATCCCAGAGCAGCTAAATGCATCCAGGAAGAGCTCTATATGGATGATTGGGTATCGGGAGCGCATAGCATCAAAGAAGGAAAGCGGAGGATTACGGAAGTAAACGCATGCCTAAAAAGCGGCGGATTTTCACTAAGAAAGTGGTCCTCAAACGATAAAAGATTGCTTGAAACAGTTGAGCAAACTGCCGACAAACAGCCAGCAGTCTTTACATTTAAAACTGAAAGCTCATCAAAAACTTTGGGGCTACAATGGAACTCAACCGAGGACGAATTCATCTTCAAATATGATTCAAACAGCACACAAACAGCAAAACTGACCAAAAGAATGCTTCTATCCGAAATCTCTAAGATTTTCGACCCTTTGGGATGGTTAGCGCCCCTAACCACAAAGATGAAAATTTTATTCCAGCAAGTATGGCAAGATTCTGAGGTCCAGTGGAGCGACGAAGTTTCTATTAAAACCAAAGAAGAATGGATCAAATTGAAGGGAGATTTAAATCTATTAAATCAGTTCCACATTCCTCGGTGGTTACAAAGCAAAGAGCATGACGTCATAGAATTACATGGGTTTTGTGACGCATCAATTCAAGCCTTCGCCTGTGTAGTATACGCACGAATCGTATCCAATAACTCTACATCAGTAGTGCTAGTAGCAGCAAAAACGCGGTTAGTGCCCTCTAGCAAGGCTGTATCGCTACCTAGGTTAGAATTATGTGCGGCCGAACTACTTACGAAACTCATGTCAAAAATCGTCAAAAGCATCAACAGCTTGGCCGTGAAGATATACGGCTGGAGCGATTCTAAGGTTTCCCTTAGCTGGATTCAAGGATCCCCGGAGCGCTGGAAGCCTTTCGTAGCGAACAGGGTGAAGAAAATTGCTAGCATTATGCCACCAAACACTTGGCATTATGTAAACACCAAAGAAAACCCAGCGGATGCAGCTAGTAGAGGCCTGACGACCTCACAATTGCTAGAACACGAATTGTGGTGGCAAGGACCGACCTTCTTATCTTCATCGCACTTCAAACCTACGGGTCAAACGAAGTATACTACTAACGATGAGATAAAAAGGCAGGTAAACATTGTTCAAAATCCTATCATGGATAGCAGCATAGTCGACGATCTATTACATCGCTACAGCTCGTTTACAAAAACAACACGCATCTTAGCCAGGGTACGGCGGGCATTGACACCTGTCGTTAGTAAACAGAAAACAAAGCATCTCACTTTACACGAGCTTAGATCAGCAAAACTTATAATAATAAAAAACGTACAGCGCGCTGAATTTAAAACAGACATTGAACGCTTATTGCAAAACCAGGAAGTAAAATCTGATAGCAAGCTACTCAACCTTAATCCATACTTAGATCAGGACGGGATCCTTAGAGCAAAGGGAAGACTCAGGCAGGCCAACATAAGCATAGAAATGAAGCATCCAATCATCATTCCATACAACAGTCGACTGACTGAGCTTCTCATCGCGCAAGCCCATGAGCTCACATTTCACGGAGGAGCTCGACTTACTATGTCCTTTCTTAGACAAAAGTATTGGATAATTAAAGGAAATCGAGCCATCAAAACGCAACTTCATAGAAGTGTTACTTGTAGGAAACAGGCACCCAGGAAGCTACAGCAGATTATGGGAGATCTACCTGATTTCCGCACCAACCCAGCTCCAGCGTTTTATCACACAGGTGTAGACTACACGGGCTTCATATCTGTGAAGGCAAATAAAGGGCGTGGAATAAAAACAACGAAAGGATACGTGGCTTTGTTCGTCTGCATGGTTACGAAAGCCGTGCACATAGAATTGGTGTCGGACTTGACCAGCACTTCCTTTATCGCAGCATTGAGGAGAATGTCAGCGCGACGAGGAGCCCCGAAACATGTGTACTCGGACAACGGCACTAACTTTGTGGGAGCTAACAAAGTAATGCAGGAGGAGTACGAGCAGCTAAAACAAGTTTTCGGTGACTCATTTTATAGTGAGATAACGGAAATGGATATAGAATGGCACTGGAATTGCCCTTCCTGGCCTAGTGCGGGAGGATTATGGGAACGATCAATACGAAGTCTAAAGCAACACCTCAAACGAGTTGTAGCGGACCAAGCATTGACGTATGAAGAATATAGCACCATTTTAGCGCAAATAGAAGCGGGTCTCAACTCTAGACCACTATGTCCGATATCTGAAGACATAGACGATTTAGATTTCTTAACACCCGCGCACTTCCTAACCGGTAGAGCAGGTCTAACCGTTATTGAAACAGCCAGTGACGCTAGGACTAGATGGCACTTAATAAACAAGATTTTCCAAGACCTTTGGAGGAGGTGGAAAACTGAATATCTTAGCCAATTATCTGTTCGTAGCAAGTGGCTAAAGCCAAAAAGCAACATTAAGATCGGAAATATGGTGACCATCCACGATGATAATTTTCCTTCTGGAAAATGGCCAGTGGGGAGAGTTGTCGAGGTACACCAAGGGAAGGACGGGTTTGTAAGGGTTGTGACATTAAAGACGAAGAACGGTTTAATAAAGCGACCTATTATCAAATTGTCCGTCTTACCAATCGAGCAAGAGGACGCAGAAAAGGAAGCTGAAGAGCAGAGTAAAAAAGCCAAACCCAAGATCACAAAGGATGAAACAAAAGCAAGTACGAGAAAGCATCGTAATTTCGTCAACATCGTTTTATCACTATTATTTTTTATCAGCATTTGGAGCAGCAGCGAAGCATCGAACCACATTACCCAATTTAGCGGTAATCAATCCTTATACTACGACCCAATAGGTAAATTAAATCTAATACGGGATCAATGGAAAATTGTGTCCTACTACAACATGCAACCTTATTGGCAAGGTGATAAAGCCGGGGACACCTTCATTAAATATCTAGAGCAGACATGTGAACAAATCAAGGAGCCTAGCCATTGTAACATGATTTTATTACAAGTGCAGCACGATTACAACGAGCTCCAATATCACAATCAGCTGCTGCTAAATCAGCATTTCGGCACTCGGTCAAGAACCCGACGCGGCCTTGTCAACGCGGTCGGCTCCATAGCCAATACATTATTTGGAGTACTCGACCAAAGTTTCGCTGATAAATACCAACGTGATATTGAAATTATAAATAGCAACGAAAAGCACCTATTACAGCTTTGGAAAAACCAAACATCAGTGGTAGAAGCTGAGTATAATATTCTGAAACGAACTGAGAAGACTATTGATACTCAGTATAAGCTCATAAATAGACATCTAAACCTCTTAGATCAAGCGACTAAGCAGATACAATTGCAAGGTAAAAGTACATCAATGTTACAAGAATTCACTCTCGCAGCCATGGCTACGACAAACATGATACACAACTTAAAGCGTGTCCAAGATACATTAATCGACACCTTAGCGGATATTTATCATAGTAAAATTAACATGCATCTACTTACTCCAGAGCAGCTCAGCAACGAACTTCAAATCATTTCCGGTCAAATATCAAAAGAACTTACTTTGCCTATCAACAACATCCAGGCCGATTTATATGAAATCTACAAACACCTAAAGATCAAGGCGAGAATGAGTAAAGAGTACTTCATGTTTGAGATCTCCGTGCCACTCATTAGCAGAGACAGTTTCCAACTGTACCGCTTAATACCTGTTCCTCTCCAGGTGGGAAAGGACATGATCAGCATTATTCCCCTCACAGATTACATAGCAACTAATCTGATGAGGGACTCCTATATCGAAGTCAAGAACGACGATCTTCAAACCTGCACCTATCAGGAGGAAAGTTATATCTGTCAGCTACGAGGTCCAGTCAAGCGACTGGGTCTAGAAGAAAAGTTCTGTCAAACCGAACAAATAGGTATCTGCCAGTCTAAGAAAGAAACCTGCAAGAATATGTGGTTACAATTACACGACCTATCGTCTTATTTGTATTTCGCATGCGATACCTATTCATTTACAATCATATGTGACAATGAAACCCGAACGCGCCGTGTCAGCAAGGCCGGGCTCATTCAACTCGATAAAGAATGCATAGCTAAGGGCCGTGACATAACACTTTATTCATATCAGCAGGAAAACAAGCTGACTTTGAAACCTGACCTATTATTAGCGAACATAGCTCCAATACCAGGCCCCTCAGAAAGTATTGCGAAAAAAAGTTTTTATATATGGGAGACTGGCCAGTTATAATGTTTTTCGAAAATATGATTATTTATAAGTAAAAATAAGTAAGTTCCAATTTCAAAATTTCCCTCCACATTTTTTGCGAGTTAATTCAAAGTATTGTGTCTCACTGAAATATGGATCTGCGCCGGGAACATTTTAGAGCTATGATTTTATACGATTTCAAGTGTCGCCTGAAACCGGATGAATCGTACGATAGACTTCAAATGGCATTCATGGATGAAGGCCCTTCCAAGGCAACCGTGTATCGTTGGTATAACGAATTCAAGCGCGGTCGACCAACTTTGGGGGATGACGAAAGAAGCGGTCGCCCTTTGACGGCTGTTACCGAAGAAAACGTGCTAGCAGTGAAAAATTTAATCCAAGACAATAGGCGAATTACATATCAGGAGATTCAACACATATTGAAGATTGGATCGGGAAGCGTTCACGAGATTCTACACAGCCATCTTCGCGTGAGGAGGATAGTATCACGCTGGGTGCCGCACAACCTCACCGATGCTCAGAAGCAGGCCCGGGTGGAATGGTGCCGTGATATGCTTAACAAATTTGAAGCAGGCTCGTCTCGGCGTGTTTACGACATCGTTACAGGTGATGAGTCCTGGATTTATCAATACGACCCAGAAACCAAGCGCCAGTCGACTGTTTGGGTGTTTCAAAATGAGCCAACGCCTACCAAAGTGAAGCGATCTAGAAGCGGGGGTAAGATTTTGATCGCTAGCTTTTTTAATTTGACTGGCCACTTGGTATCAATTCCCTTACGGGATCAAAGAAGCATTAATGCCGAATGGTATACTACCAAATGTTTGCCAGAAGTTTTCTCTGTTATAAGCAACAAGCGACCAAACACAGGGCTCCGCGGGCTACTGCTCCACCACGACAATGCACCTGCGCACACCGCACTCAAAACGAGGGACTTCCTGGACAGCACGCCAGTCAAACTCCTGGGTCACCCTCCTTACAGCCCTGATCTAGCACCGCGTGACTTCTTTTTATTCCCAAAAATAAAAAATCAGCTCAAAGGGATACAATTTTCGTCGCCGGAAGATGCGCTGGCTGCGTTCGAGCAGGCTGTAAACGAGGTGTCTGCGGCGGACTGGAAAAAGTGTTTTGAAAACTGGTTTAGGCGCATGAATCTTTGTATAGAGGCTGGTGGAAAGTACTTTGAAAAGATTTAATAAAAATATATGTACGTATAGAACAATTTTTTTTAGTTTCGCAAAACTTTCTGAGTGTCCCACGTACAGCACTATCATTTGGTCAATATTACGCTACCGCTTCTCGAAACAACAACAGAAGATGCACAGATCAACAACACACTAACAAGTCTCGGCAATCAGATAGCCGCTATGAAGAAAGCAGCTTTAGAAGAAGGAACATTAACTACGCATGATATACATCACTATGCCATATCATACGTATTGCTAGCAGCAGTCGTCGCCGTCGTAGCGTTCCTGGTGTTCCTGTGGTGGCGAGGCAAGCAAGCCTCACCCGCGCCCGCGCGTGACCCGCAGGCTCCAAGCGAACCTGCCGCGCCGCGGGCGGCGCCTACCAGCAGTGTGAGTGTTAGTGCTAGTGCGCGTAAATCACCCGTGCCCGAGCAAGGGCCCAGTGTTTGTGGGACCAAACGGTGGTTCAGTTTACGGTACAAAAGAGACAAATCAACGTCACCTATCAGTAAAAGACAATCGGTCTTTACGGTAGATCTAGATAGAGATTAGCTATCACTTAGGATAAGAACATTCAGCATTGTATTAACCTTCATTTAGCATAAACAAATACTGGTTCACCTATGTGTTACTAACCCTCTTAATTGTGTAATCATCTCATCTCATCTTTCCCATTTCCTCCACTCGGGAGCATGTTCGATACTCATCGAACACATCATCATCAGCAGTTTTGACTCAAGTAGGTCGCGCGGCCGCACCAGCGGAAAGCGTGAGCTACGCGAGCCAGTGCGCGATCGACCGGCATACTTGTAGCACTCATTACCATCATTAGCATTAATTAGCGTGAAGTTTCGGAATAAACGTACTCTGAATCTTAGCTCGGACTTATCATTTAGCACCCGAAATAGCTAGCAGCACGAACCTTACCGTTCACTCGATGACAAACTGTTTCTTACGCAATGGTTGGCAGGACCAAGTCCAAAGTCACAAAGATCCGCTGTGACTATTATAATATAGGTACCTCATGTTCATTAATACTAAAGACATAAATAAAAATCAAACAGTATCAAGATCGTTTAATCCAATTTCCCCAGTATTGCACACAACAAATTTTTATTTCCACATTTGCCATGAGATTCCGGTAGACCTATAGACATTAAATAAATCGGAACTATTTTTTTTCTACACATGGCAACTCTAAAGAAATGTCATCATCACTTCATCAAGTTCATCAGTCGAACCACTCGAATCTCATTAACTCACAATTGACGTTTTTGTTTTGGTGAATTGGTGAATTACCAATTCACCAAAACAAAAACGTCTATTGTGAGTTAATGAGATTTTTGGTTGATATTAAACGCATTAGTCGGTGATTTTATATTGAAAATGGGCAAGACAGTAAAATGTGGTGCCAGCGAAGTTATTTTCAATGTTTTTAAGAGGTTTTTGGAGGAATACAATGCCGGCAAACTTCTAACAGGGTTGGATGAGCTTTACAAACGAGTTGTTGATATGACAGGTATTTATTCACTCTAATTTTATATAATATACATAGTTCATGATCTAAGTTACTGTTAAAGTCGGTTAGGTCTTCAAAATATACCACATAATCGAAGTTTTTTACGGATTTTGTATAATTTTACAGGTTATGTTTACATAGGGAAATTACTTTGACACAATGACTTTGTATAGAGCGACTGCATATTTTGATCGTCACGCACGTCATGCTACAATTTATACAATAAAACATTAATGTATTATTTTGATTACAGGAAAATCAGAAAGCACTGTACGTCGCATAATAAAAGAAGGTAATAAAAACAAAGGCAAATTTACTACCCCAGCCAAGCACAGAAAAGGCCGTTCAAAAATAGAGTTGGATGATTTTAATAATAATAGTTACTATAATAAAGATGTTTTTACTCTCCTAGTCTTTTTTATTTACAAGTAAGAAAAATATAGTAGTTTACCATCTAATTTAACGATTTTCCCCATTCTGATTTATCTTTAAAAATACTTCAAGTATCAAATTCATTTATGTTATAGTATAAATGATGCCATATAAACGATAGTGGCGACCTCAATTTTTGTCAACTCTTTTTGGCCAACCTATAGAGGGAAGATGTTATTTATTTAAATGTCATTTTATGTTAAAATACAGTTCAATTTTGTGTGGACATTAACAATTTTTGTATTAAACAATCATAATTTGGTTGCTTTAAGTAGGATCACAAGTTGTAGAATTTTTGGTTCTTAATTGACGCTAAAATGGGGATTTAATTTTGGTGATCATTTACTATTTTTGGTAATTTAGAGTGATCTTTTGCCGTAATTTTTTAAAACAATGAGGTAGAAAAAACCTGGTGGTTAGTTAAACATAAGCCAAATAAAAATCTCAATGCGTGTTAAACCGTAGTACAAAATACAACAATAATACAAAAAAAATATTTTTTTTGTAGCATTGATGATGCTAAAGATGTCTTTTTTCCGCATTCCAATTTGATGACAGTTTGACATTGACACAATCAGCTAAGGAACGCTGTAATAAAAAAAAAACCTTTACAAAATCAACATGGCGCTCAACTTAAGTGTCAAGATTCACCCCGTAGTATTATTTCAAATTGTAGACGCATATGAGCGCCGAAATGCAGACTCACATAGAGTTATTGGTACCTTGTTGGGTAAGTATTCATTTTTCAGCAATTAAGCTGGTTAGTCACAACAATTTCTGCATGACACCAGCAATGTACCGATGTCTTCTGTCATGTGTTCATTGGTGATACATAGCGAGGAGCTCTCAGGAGTTGTAGTTTTCTAGCTTGCAATTTCGAACATCGTGTTTTATATGTAACATATCTATTCACCGCTAGATCAGGCAAAACTTATTTTTAACATACTTTTGAGGTTATGTTATTATGATGCATAGGCACCTGCGACAAAGGCATCGTGGAAGTGACAAACTGCTTCTGTGTGCCACACAAGGAGCATGCTGACCAGGTGGAGGCCGAGCTTAACTACGCTATGGACGTGTACGAGCTGAACAGACGAGTCAATGCGTCAGAGAACATTGTTGGTAAGTTGCCATTACTTTATGTCGATATTAGAGCCTTTAGACAGCACTCCTGCAGTCTTAAAATGCCCTGCCTCACAGAGGGGAGGCCAGTGTCCCACCAGTGGGGACATTAAAAGGCTGATGATGAGTCTTAGAATTTATAGTTTCCACATTCCTAGTTATGGCCAAAAAAAGGGTGAATTATAATAGTTGGTTTATCTTCTAAGAAACGCTTGCCAAGGTCAGTCCATGGATGGATGACCATACATTACATACCATAGCATGGCCAGTAGTAGTAGTGGGACACCCTTTCTTCACTTACCCTCTTACTAATAAACGCGGAATAAAGTTATACCAGGTATAACTAAGGTATACCCATACATTTTCATAGGTTTATACCTGGTATAACTTTATTCTGCGTTTATTTGTAAGAGGGTATGACTCTTGTTTGGTCCGTTTCTGCCTAACATAACCAGCCTAGCTCCATCCAAATGGACAGAAGCTTCCTGGGAGCTTAAGGCCGCGTTTCCACTGACGCGGAGCTGGGCGGAGACGTGCGGAAGCGACCAATCACAGACGAGACGAGTGGCGCGATTGAGGATTTCAACCATTGTAATTGGTCGCTTCCGCACGTCTCCGCCCAGCTCCGCGTCAGTGGAAACGCGGCCTAACAGGCTTATTGGCATGTTAACAAGGCTGATGCTTCTCATCATACAGATCTGACATTGCAGGATGATGTGGGTGGCTGATTTTATTAGTTCCAAATATGGCCGTTAGTTCCAACTGTATTTGGACATCTTTGACAGTTGTTAAGGGTATTTAGAAGCCTGAAAATTTGAGATCAGTCTTCCCAAGGGGCAACATGTTATAGTTCTCGCCAAACCTCTTGGCCGCCCTGAAGATGGCTACAGTGGCTGCGCAGTACTAAATCTCATAAAAAAACAGTACCGTTTCGTGCCTCGCGCATCTGGTTAAACCAACTTCAGGGCGGCCAAGAAGTTTGGCGAGGACTATACCCCGTTACTGGGTTGTGGAGGTTAAATAAGCTGTTGTTTCATGTAAAAAAATGGTACGTAGCTGTAACTGGGTAGACTGCAAAACAACTCCAATATAGTTGGGAAAAGTGAAGCGGAAAAATTGATTTAAAATAGGTGTCATTTCTGTTTTTTTTAACACCTACAAGCTAACTCTTTACATTATTCTTGATTAGAAAATATTAATTGTTTTTGATGTATAAATAAAGCTTCCTTGATATTGTTCCCAGGCTGGTGGGCCACAGGCAACGAGGTGACAAACCACTCGTCAGTGATCCACGAGTACTACTCGCGCGAGTGCCGCGAGCCCGTGCACGTGACGCTGGACACGTCGCTGCAGGGCGCCCGCATGGGGCTGCGCGCCTACGTGTGCGTGGCGCTGGGCGTGCCGCGCGGCAAGCAGGGCTGCATGTTCACGCCCATCGACGTCGGCCTCACGTGCTACGAGCCCGAGGTCATTGTTCATGCCACATACAATTCTTACAGAGGCATAAATATCATGACTGACACTAAAAGAGTCTGAATGCATTTAAAAAAAGGTCCCTTTACTGTGTGACTACTGCTTTGTTTCTGTCTAGTTTAGCAGTGTGGCTCGAAAGGAGAGAATCAGAGAAGAAAATAAATAGAAAGCATCCTGATGTCATGATTATTATATTTTGTTCCTTTATTTTATTTAGTTCGTAAAGCGTGAGACTTCTGTACCATTGCAGATCGTAGGTCTGAACCTGTGCCAGAAGACGACGGGCGGCGGCGGACGCTCGCGCCAGGTGCAGCCCGTGCCGGACCTGGCGCAGGTGGCGGAGGCCGCGGCCAAGCTGTCCGTGCTGCTGGAGCAGGTGCTGGGCTACGTGGAGGACGTGCTGGCGGACCGCGCCGAGGGCCACAACGCGGCGGGCCGCCAGCTGCTGGAGCTGGTGAACTCCGTGCCCAACCTGTCCGCTGAAACCTTCTCCGCCGCCTTCGCGTCCAGCGTCAAGGATCTGCTCATGGTAACTAGCGCTCCCTACAGTACGGCAGCTGCTGTAGCTGGTGAACTCTGTGCCCAACCTGTCCGCTGAAACCTTCTCCGCCGCCTTCACCTCTAGTGATCAAGTGACCATGGTAACTAGCATTCCTACAGTACGAGGCAGCAAAAACAGATGCTGTCGTGAACAGTGGCCTATGTCTAGCAGTAGACTGCACTTACGTATAGTCCATTTCTCAATCTGTCTGCATGTAACCCATTGATTTCTATAGGATTGCATGCAGTGTAGTCTTTAAGAATGGAAAGGCCAGTCTATTATCCTCTCGAAAATTTATCATCAGCTTCCAAGCCATATCATAAGATAAAGTACAGTGGTCTATAGTGGTCAAGCGCAAGCCTATCTACAATAATAAATAACAAAAAAACTGAAGTCAAAGACCCTGCGCAGTACCTATTTTTATGTCAAAGTTGAATACAGCATTGCCGTATAACTGCCTCTTTCACTGACTTACGTTTTCGCGTCGTCCTATCTCGCTTACTCTATGCAGTATATTCGATGACAAGCTGTTTCTTAAGCAATGGTTCGTAGACCCTATCTTCAGAGACACAAAGATCCACTGTGACTACTGTAGATATTTTTTATGACATTATCAATTAAATTTACAATATTTTTTATGACATTATAAATGAAATTTATAATATTTTTTATAATAGTTATGATATTATCAATTAAATTTACAATATTTTTTAATTGTATTCTTGATCTATCAGTGTTTGAACTGACATCGGTATAATAATGAAACTCTGACATCAATTAATTAAGTAATTTGTTCTATAAGAATCCTAATGCATGAGTTCTTTTTGTTATTACTGTCTATTTTTTTAATTTATTAAACATAAGCTTAGACGATAGTACAAGCTAATATTAAATATTTGCCCACCATATTTAATGGTAGAATGTAAAGGGACCGTCATAGATTTTAGATCATACTTTGTAAACCTATATTCTGGCAAATAAATGAATTTGATAGCTGTAAATGATTGGGAGTTATTGAGTGATGTGTGTGTGTCGCAGGTGGTGACGCTGGCGCAGCTCATCAAGACGCAGCTGCAGCTCAACGAGAAGCTCACGCTGCTGACGTCACAGTGAGCCGCTCAACCTCACGCTGCTGACGTCACAGTGAGCCGCCCGACCTCACGCTGCTGACGTCACAGTGAGCCGCTCAACCTCACGCTGCTGACGTCACAGTGAGCCGCCCGACCTCACGCTGCTGACGTCACAGTGAGCCGCCCGACCTTACGCTTCTGACGTCACAGTGAGCCGCCTGACCGGCAGCACGAGCGCGGTACAAGCGTTAGTGCGCACTACATGTTACATATACAATAAATAACTTAACACCATCAACAAGGACTTTATTCTGTGAACTCCATTAGTTTAGCCTAGCTTTAATTATAAAATAACAGTAAGGGACAACGCCAGTGGATGATGCTTGATTTGAAAAAAAAATCGTATTGTTATGTACACATTTTATATAATGTTCGTCATGTGTGCGGCAGAAGCTCTTGGGCTTGGTGGCAGCTGGCCAGCCACGCGGCCGACACGAGCCGTGCGTGCGAGCCGTGCGAGCCGTGCGGCCCGTGCGAGCCGTGCGAGCGGCCGCCGGCGCCGCGCACTATGTAGTCCACCTCGCTGCCCTCATCCACCTCCGACATCTACAACAATGTACATTCTCAGTTACTTTCACGCAGGAAGCGTTCTGTAAAACATCATTCAGCGAGAAGTGCTACCCATCATGTTTAGTAGGTGATGGATGATGTGAAGAACATGACGGATTTTTTTTTTGTTATCTTAAGTACCTGATATTTTATACAAATAGTTGGGTGAATATTAAAAAGCAGGTATCTTTATGAATGGAAAGCAGCCAATTTTATATTAAAAATATAAAATAATCAAATTATTCAATATTTTAAATTAGTTATATTAGTTTCTTGCTGTTGTTGCCATAAAAGAACAACTTTCTCTAAATTTGAGAAATATATATGTTCAAGGTCCGTTCAATCTAAAGAAGCTGTAGCAGGTTGCAAAGTTTCTTCTTATCACTGTCTTTAATTTCCAATATCTTCAAATAAAACCCAGAGCAAACGGCCTATTTATTGCTCACTATTTATTTAGCATTGTAGTCTTTGAGGTTTTTAACCTTGAAGGACATATCGCACACCCAGAACAACACTGCCTTATGTCTAAAAGTGTACTCAATTATAAAATATATATCATGCAACTAGTGAATAAAAGACGGATTTAAATCGAGGGCCATAGATGAATCACGAGCAAGTGAAAGATTCTAACGGCTGAATCACGACCGTAGGGAGTGATTCGTGATGATTGAATCACGAGCATAGCGAGTGATTCGTGATGATTGAGTGATTCAAGTGTTAGAATTTCAGAGTGTGAGTTAGAGATCAAGTGTTAGAATTGATAGCTAAGTAAGAAGAGCCATAGGCGAGCAATCGGCGCCTTAAAACTGATCATCTAGCTAAGGGAGACAACCCTGACAGAAAAACCAGTGTGTGGCCCGAAAGGGTCGCCCCAGAACCGTAAGCCTTTCATAGGAACGGGGGTTTGAACCGCGAGGAAGATCAACCTCTTTAAAAAAAACCCTTCAATCCTACGGTGCGGTCTGCGCCAAGAGGATGAATGACTGACAGGAAAGCCAGATCCAAGCGACCAAACTCGACGTACCAGGCGACCCGTCGTTTTCAATAGCCTTCTACTGGGAATGGGCGTCACCTCAGTAGTGACCGTATAAATCGACCCTACTCGTGGGAACAAATATGAATGATCTTAATAATATAAAGCAAACAAACACTAAAAACATCTTGAGCACGATAGTGCTCACTCAACAAATATTCCATAAAGGAATGTTTGAAAATAGACCTCGGTCTAACTCACTAAACGATATCTTAGTCCCTACAACTCAAGAGTTGGAAAATGATAGTGAGCCACATGATAAACAGGCCAGGGACAAAGCAAATTGGGAAAAAGTAAGGGGAAAGAAAAGATCACGGGCAAGCCCTGATTGCAATAAAGGACCCGCAAAACAAATCAAACTGAATACATATTGGTTATCACAAACTCAAGTATTACCTACCAGTAACAGTTTTTCACAACTCGTAGACGACGATACTAAAAAACAAGAGACAGAGCCAAAAGAGAAGTCTATCAAGCCTCCACCAATATTCGTAGATAAAGTACAGAATATACAACCACTTATTAGCCTTTTAAATGATCATATGCAAAATAATTATGAACTTAAGGTCCTCAACAACGAACAAGTTAAAATACAACCAAAAAAACTTAATTAAAAAAATCAAAAAACCCGACTGCTTCAAAAGCGAACTAAAAAGTCGTAAACAAGGAAAAAATCATGCTGTTCAGTCGGAGGATACATATTCGCCGGCTGGCTGACCAAAATCTGGTGTATCCTCCGCCTGCACAGCATGATTTTTTTAATTAAGTTTTTTTATTTATAATTTTTTAGTTAGTTTTTTCGAATTAGATACATTTAAACATATAAGTGTTATATATTTTTGAAATCACCTCTTAAAACCCTTTATTTTGATACCCCACACGATGGGTTTGGAAGAAAAAAAAAATTTGGGCACCCACAATATGGCACCCAAAATCCGCCATTTCTCTATTATCCAATTTTAATGTAGCCTATGACACTCGCAGAGTTAAGACGCATCGATTGACGTACGAATCATCAAAATCGGCCAACGCGTTTGGTCTCTGGAACGCCACATAGGAACAAACATACATACATACATACTTACATACATACATACATACATACTTACATACATACATACATACATAGACTGATAAACACATTACCCTCCTTCGGCAGTCGGGTAAAAACACCAGATGCATATAGAAAAGTTGTTAAACAGCTTGAAATGAAATGTACAGAGTTTTACACGTACAAGCCCAAACAGGAAAGAAAATTCAAAGTGGTTCTTAAAAATATCCACCCATCAACTGACATAAACGATATAAAATTAGAACTCTTAGAACTAGGCCATGACTGTGTCAACATCTGGCATATTAAACAACGAGGAACTAAAAAGCCACTGCCAATATTTATTGTCGAACTAAAACCGCACGAAAACAACAAAAATGTGTACCACATAAAGTACCTTTTCAATTGTAAAATAACATTTGAACCCCTTCGCCCTAAGCGGGAGATACCCCAATGTGCTAAATGTCAACAATACGGCCACACAAAGGCTTATTGCCGTCGAAACCCGAGCGTGCATTAAGTGCGCTGGAGATCACCTATCCCTAGACTGCCCTAGAAAAACAAGATCTGACGAAGTGAAATGCGTTCTATGTGAAGGAAATCACCCTGCTAACTACAAGGGATGCCAAGTATATAGAGAACGACAAAAAGTCAAACTACCAGGAAAACCAGAAATAAATAAAAATCAACGCAAGCATGCTAGACCAAATCCGACACAACACACTGAAAATACAAATGAACCCTTGAAAAACCAAAGCCAAAAGACATATAGAGACGCACTAACTAAGGAAGCAAAAAAAACAGGCAAACAAATCTACAACACACAGGCTGAAAATAACGATAATAACAATAATGGGGACTTAATAATAATGGTAAAGCAAATGATACAACAACTTACAAATATGACAAACCTACTTATAACACTCACGACTAAACTGACAAATTCAACTCCATAAAAATGGTTATTTGGAATGCCAGTGGTCTGTCACAACACACCCTCGAGGTGAAAACTTTTCTTGAATTATATAAGATTGACGTACTCCTGATATCAGAAACCCACTTCACCAAGAAGAGTCATTTCATAATTGACTCATATAAATTATACCATACGACGCACCCTGACGGTACTGCCCACGGAGGTAGCGCCATATTAATCAAAAACAATATCAGACACCATGAAACTGCAAATTATTGTACAAATTAAATACAAGCTACAAACATAGTAGTTGAGGACTGGGCTGGACCCTTCACAATCTCAGCCGTGTATAGCCCTCCTAAACATAATTTAAATCAAGACGACTACGAGAAATTCTTCAACACCCTGGGCAGCCGATTAGTGGCTGGTGGTGACTATAACGCCAAACATACATATTGGGGCCCACGAACAGTTACGCCGAAAGGCCGACAGCTGCTGAGAGCGTTAGATCAGCTGAAACTTAGCTGTATCTCATCTGGTGAACCTACCTATTGGCCCACCGATGTAAGATAGACACCGGACCTAATCGATTTCGCAATAGTGAGGGGCATCGCTGGCACATACTTCACTCTCCAGTCGAAATACTGTTGAAGAGAAAAATAACCCCAACTGACGACGCATGTCGACTACATAGCAGAAAAACAGACTGGAATAGTTTCAGAGAGGCAATCTCCGCTTCAATAAACCTACACTTACCACTCAAAACAAACGAGGACATAGAAGAAGCCGTTGAGCATTTGAATAGTTGTATACAAAAATCAGCTTGGCATGCTACACCTGAAACTTCCAAAACCATCCCCAAATCACAAAGCTATCCGATTAATATTAGAGAATTGGTTGCAAAAAAACGAAAGGCACGGAAATTATGGCAAAAAACTCGGCACTTAACGGATAAAACTGCCCTAAATTCTCTAACATCCAAACTGCGCCAACTACTGAGTGAAAATCGGAACCAAAATGTGCAAGCATACCTTAGAGAGCTAGATGCCAGCGCCGCAACCGACTACTCACTATAGAAAGCGACAAGCAAACTCAAGCGCCCTATGCAAACACGGCCTCCTATACGCAAATCAGACAACAGCTGGGCTATAAAAGATTCAGATAAGGCACAGGCATATGCTGACCATCTGAAAAATGTGTTTGTACCAAACCCTGATCAGGGATCTACTCAGACAGAATTAGTGTCGAGTATACTTAATGAAACACATCAATTAGACCTCCCAATAAATAGCTTCTCTATATCTGAGGTTAAACAAGCAATTAGGAAACTCGATCAAAACAAAGCGCCAGGATACGATCTGATAACCGCTAAAATAATGAGAGAATTGCCAAAAGAGGGTGTGCGCTTCTTAACATATATATATAATGTTGCAGTTTCAGTTCTGCTCAATTTCAAGCCAACACTCTCCAGTCTGTGCCACCACACCTCCAATCTGCTCTGAACCTCTAGGCCACTCTCGGCGACCAGCACAATGTCATCGGCAAACAGCATACACCAGGGTGCCTCTTCCTATATGTCTGACGTCAGAGCGTCCATTATCATCAATGGACATGGATCCAGGAAGAGATAAGAACTGAGAGCCGGGTCCATATTGGTTCACCTAAAGTTCTTGTACATATCGTTTACGAGGAGGTAGGACACGACGGTATCGCCCGTCCGAAATGAGCTGTCCGACTGGGGAAGTACCTCCGCCCTACAGAAGACCACGGCCATAATAACCATCGTGTTGTGTTCCCGGCGGTAAGTAGGGTAGCCAGAGCTCACTGGAGGGATTCTGTGCTGCCAACGGAGAGACCGTAGGCTTGGGTTATCATCACTGACTTGTGTGGGCGTGAAATGTTGGTGTGGCGGTCAGGGAGACCCGGTGAAACGGTTATCCGCTGGCCGCCCGCAGGCTCGTACGGTTCCCGAACCTGGGGAATACTTAATCTCCGCCCCAGGAGGCTGAACCAGCGGTGTGTGCAAAGTCCCTGGTGCTGTGGTCGTGCCGGAGGAGGAGACCGGAGTGGACCCGATTACAGTATCCAGGGGGGGCCCTTCCGCCCGCCGCACCAGCCGGTCACATAACCCATACTTGTCGGTGGTGGCATGAAGTCTTGCTTTGTCACCTGCGTTGTCAGCACAGAGACTCTCTTAACCTTCCACATATCACCCACCCTTCGAAAATGGCCATTAATAGAAAAAGGAAAACTGTTGTGACAGCGGCATCCTCATCCACTCTGCAAGTGGACTTATGCAACATCAGGGGACTACATGCTAATCTGAATGCGGTCCATTACCACTTAGAAACCGCGAAGCCGACCTTGTTTTTCCTGACGGAGACACAAATATCATGCCCTGCCGATACAGCCTACTTACTGTACCCCGGGTACAAACTCGAACATAATTTTTTGAGTCGTGCCGGGGTATGCTTGTACGTCCGGGATGATGTTTGTTGTCGCCGTCTTAATGGCCTGGAAGACAGGGACCTGTCCACTTTGTGGGTACGTGTGGATTACGGTGGCCACACCCGTATCTATGCGTGCCTCTACAGGTCTCATAGTGGTGACTTGGGCACGACTCAACTGTTTGACCACCTGCAGCGATCGGCGGACAAGGCAATTGAGCAGTACCCCACCGCGGACTTAGTGTTCTTAGGGGACTTCAACGCTCATCACATTGAGTGGCTGGGGTCCTCGGTCACTGATTTTGCGGGAAGGGCTGCTCATAAATTTGCCTTGACCTATGGGCTCTCGCAAGTAGTTCATTCTATCACTAGAATACCAGATGTCGAGTCCCATAAAAGCTCTCTACTGGATCTTCTGCTGACTACGCGCCCGGATGAATACTCCATAACTGTGGAAGCACCCCTAGGTACTTCAGACCACTGCCTCATCCGGACGCAAGTGCCTCTCGTTCGGCCAGAACCACCTCGGCCAGTTAAATGGCGGCATGTTTGGCACTATAGGTCAGCGGACTGGGATGGATTGCGAGAATACTTCGCTTCGTACCCGTGGTGACGGCTCTGCTTCACTTCAGAAGATCCTAGCTCCTGTGCAACAGCAGTTACTGAGGCGATTCTAGCGGGTATGGAATGCTTCATTCCTAACCGCTGGATCGCTACGGGGGCTAGTAAGCGACCGTGGTTTAATCGGCCTTGCAGAGAGGCTAGTCTTAACAAGCAATCTGCTTATAAGGCTTGGACCACGGCTCTTGCGAACAAGGATCCAAATATCGCTGAAGTGAAGCGGAAATTGAATGCCGCCTCGAGGTCCAGTAAAAGAGCAACTGCTAGGGCCAAATTTGATTTCATCGGCAGAATTGGTGAACGGCTGGCGCGATACCCGTCGGGTACCCGTGCATTTTGGTCGCTCGCCAAAGCTGCCGAGGGAAATTTCTGTCGGCCTTGTTTGCCGCCGCTGCTTAAACCCGACGGCAGTCTGGCCCATGGCGCTAAGGAGAAGGCCGATCTTTTAGGTAACCTCTTTGCGTCAAACTCGACAATGAACGACGGGAATGCCGTACCACCCACTATACCCTGGTGTGGTGTTTCTTTACCAGAAATAAAAATCACATAACGGGTGGTCCGGCGGGAGCTCAAATCCCTAGACGTTCACAAGTCGAGTGGGCCTGATGGCATATCGGCAATGGTGCTTAAACAGTGTGCCCCAGAGTTGTGCCCTGTGCTTACACGTCTTTTCGCACTTTCCTACTCAACGAGACAAGTCCCAGCTTCGTGGAAGACCGCTTTCGTGCACCCTGTGCCTAAGAAAGGCGACAGGACAGACCCGTCCAATTACAGGCCTATCGCTATCACCTCCCTCCTCTCGAAGGTAATGGAGCGTGTTATTAACGCACAGCTCCTGAGATACCTAGAAGGAAACGATTTATTGAGCGACCGGCAGTACGGCTTCCGCCACAGTCGCTTAACCGGTGACCTTCTTGTGTATCTCACACACCGATGGGCGCAAGCCATCGAGAGTGGGGGTGAGGCACTGGCGGTCGGCCTAGACATAGCGAAGGCCTTCGACCGGGTCTGGCACAGAGGTCTTCTGGCGAAGTTGCCGTCCTATGGACTGCCCGAGGGACTTTGCGAATGGATTGCCAGCTTTCTGTCCAACAGAAGCATTCAAGTCGTTGTTGACGGCAGCTGCTCGGACCGCATGGACATAAATGCTGGCGTTCCACAAGGCTCCGTGCTATCCCCGACCCTGTTCCTGCTGCATATCAATGACATGCTGTCTGCTGACTCCGTTCATTGCTATGCAGATGACAGTACCGGGGATGCATTTTACACGGGCCGGGCTAACCTCCCTCGGTCCGCAGTGGAGGAAAGTCGCGAACAACTTGTGTCTGAAATCGAGACTACTCTCACAGGAGTGTCCGATTGGGGAAGACTAAACCTAGTCCAATTCAACCCCACTAAGACACAAGTTTGTGCATTCACCGCTAAGAAAACCCCATTCATTGTAGCGCCACAATTCCTGAACACACCACTCACCATCTCCTCGAGTATAGGGATCCTTGGTGTCGATATCTCCAGTGACGTCCAGTACCGTAATCACCTCGAAGACAAGGTCAAGTTGGCATCTAAGAAACTTGGAGTGCTCAACAGGGCGAAGCAGTACTTCACTGCGGGGCAAAGACTTATTCTCTATAAGTCACAAGTCCGGTCCCACATGGAGTACTGCTGTCACCTTTTTGCCGGGGCACCTGCATACCAGCTTGACCCCTTCGAGTCGGTACAAAGACGTGCGCTGCGGATAGTCGACGATCCCATACTTTTAGGCGGTGTGGAGCCGCTTAGCCTGAGGAGAGATTTCGCCTCACTGTGCGTCTTCTACCGCCTATATAATGGTATGTGTTCAGATGAATTGTTCGACATGATGCCCACGGCCACTTTTTATCATCGCACCGCTCGCCACAGGCAGGGAATTCATCCTCACACATTGCATCCGCTTGCAGTACGCACTGTAAGGTTTGAAAGAAATTTTATTCCGCGCACGCTTAGGCTGTGGAATGATCTCCCTGCCGTGGTTTTCCCTAGCGACTACAATATGGGGTTCTTCAAGAAGGGCATTAGAAGGTTTTTGCGGGGTCGGCAGCGCGAGTGTGATGCCCCTGGTGTTGCACGAGTTAAGGAACCCCAATCCCCCAATATTAGCTTCATCAGCCAATAATTATATTATATTAGAATAACAGCTATATGTCAGCATATAATATCTAGGACATGCGTCATTAGCAGAGATGATTGGTTTGCAATAAGATTAGTATATAAGATCAACATTTTGTAGAATTAAGTAATTACTGTCTTGCTGTAACTGGGATCAAATAAAGTTTATTTTTAAACTCTTCCGTTGTCGCTTACTTAATTGGCGCAGCCGGTAGGATCTCTGTAGTCAGTCTGTCACGTATCCACATCTACGGGAAGCAGCCGACGTCCGTTTCAACGGTTCAGCAGAGATCACCGAACAAACAAATACATTAAGAAGCCACATCAAGCCAGGAGAGGACCAGGAGCCAAGCAGTAATTCAGGGATCATGAAGATAGCTGCGGAATTGTGAGTAAATCTTTTCACCTTCCTCTCAGCTCTTCCATTTGCATCCCAACCTTGTATTAATCTATGTTGTGTGTATTATTAGGGATTGGACAACGCCGTAATAATATTTTATAGATTGTTAGTTGTAGTAAATAGTTAGGGATAATTTATTAATTTTTGTGCTTACTTTTTGTGAAGCTTCGTTATTTCACTTCATAATGGAAGGTATAAACCGTGTTCCGCAAGAGATGGTAAACATAATTCCAGTATTTAATGGCGATGTTAGAGCGTTACCCTTATTTATTAAAAAATGTGAATACATTTTAACATCATTCCATCATCATTGCGTTGTACAAAACAATTATTTATTTCATGTAGTAACAAGTAGATTAACAGGCGAAGCAGCTAGTTTGGTAGGCGAAAGGGACTCTATAAATACGTGGGATGAGCTAAAAATGCTGTTAAATCAACACTTTGGCGACCCACGTACGGAAGATTGTCTAGCAATGGAGTTAGAATCCTGTAAAATTAACAAAGGTGAAAGTTACTTAGATTTGTGTCATAGGATACAGCATATGAGAAGCATTTTATTTTCCAAAATATCAGAGACTATTGCTGATGACTCTTTACGGAAGGCTAAGCAGATAATCTACAGTAATAGGGCGATGAATGTTTTTCTATTCAATTTACCGCCATTCCTAGTTAGGTTAGTTCGTTTACGCGACGTTTCGACATTGGAAGACGCGTTGAAAATTGTTTTAGAAGAACAGAACTTTCAATCAGTCTATAATTCTAAAACAAACGATCACCGCAATTATAATAGATCTAATAAAAATATTTTTTCCGATTTCAATAGTGCGAAGTATAATTCGCAGAGCCTATCCAGTGCAGTTGCACCGAATAACGCCACGAGTAGTTCAATTACGATGAACAATTCGCAGCAGTTTAGGAATTATAGGCAACATTATAATCAAAATAATTTCAATCGGACAAATAATAATGATCATAACAATAGGACAAGTAGGTCACAGTTTCCGATGGCGCAACAAAGCCAACAGTCCACGGCATATGCACCGCGAACGTCACCTTTTGCAGCGCAAGCATCTCCGCCGGGTTCAAAGTCGAACACTGACGTTATTATGCGCACTGCAAGTTCACGCCGTGTTAATTACACTAATAATCATAGCTATAACGAACCAAGTTTTGACAACTCAAATAATGAGTTCCAGGAAATTCCTGAAGATCCCAGACAGGGAAATTTTTGTATAACCGCCTCTACCCTAGAGAGCGAATAAAAATTAATTGCAATAAACGTCTTAACTTACCACACATAGTTGTACCAGAATTAAATGCAGTGTTTATGATAGATACAGGCAGTGTTAGGTCTTTCATAAGCCCACACATTGCAAACAAGTACTTTAGGGATCGGTTGCAATATGAACCCTTCGAAGTTGTTAGTACTCACGCATCGAGTGTTCATAGCGAAACGGCATTTATTCCTTTACCAGCTACGTTTTGCAGTAAGGAATTTCATAAATTTTATGTTTACAGTGTTGATGATAGGTATGATGGGTTAATAGGTAGTAACCTACTTAAACAGTTACAGGTAAAAATAAACATGGAAAGTCAAGTTTTGCATTTAAAAAATGCGAATATTCCAATAATATACGCACCACCTATGAGAGAGGTATATCAATTGCCATCTCGTAGTGAATTAAGAGTTAGATTGCCAGTCAACTTACTATACTCGGAATTTTAATTCGATTCCAGATTTGACAATTTCAGTGTTGCAACGTTATGACAAGTACTAAATAGTGACGTTGCGAAATTATTCGACATGGAAATGGAATATTTCTGGATCGATTCTTCTCGTTTATAATTTTACCCTCGTAAACTAAGTATATCAGGAATTCAGGAAATTAAATATTTCTGTACCGATAATTTAGTTTTGACGATTAATTAACGAGCTGAGACTTTTATTTTATTTTTCTGTGTGTGGAATAAATAGAAAAATGTGATCATGAAGGAACATGACAAATAAAACAGATAGATGTATTATGGTAATAATTTATTTTATAAATTGTCGCCGTCATCGCTATCGCTGTCACTTTCTGTAACATTTATTATAAATGTGTCTGTCATATTGTCAATTAACATATCTAGCCTACTCATTTTTAGGGTTCCGTACCCAAAGGGTAAAAACGGGACCCTATTACTAAGACTCCGCGGTCCGTCTGTCCGTCTGTCTGTCTGTCTGTCTGTCTGTCTGTCTGTCACCAGGCTGTATCTCATGAACCGTGATAGCTAGACCGTTGAAATTTTCACAGATGATGTATTTCTGTTGCCGCTATAACAACAAATACTAAAAACCGAATAAAATAAATATTTAAGTCGGGCTCCCATACAACAAACGTGATTTGTTTGCCGTTTTTTGCGATAGTGGTACGGAACTCTTCGTGCGCGAGCCCGACTCGCACTTGGCCAGTTTTTTTTCCTCTTCTTTGACAACATGGGATACGCATTTAGACCATTCGGTAGCCGTAATTTTTTGAATGCCTTCCTGAAATAAATTTCTCACGTCTGTCAATTTGAAGGTTTTATTATTTTGAGCTACATGCCCCTTTACCTGCGCCCATATCAATTCGATAAGTTTTGTTTTTAATATAAAAACAAAAATATTAACTTTTTATAAAATAGAGCAGCGATTACTAAGTAATAAATAATTATTATGAATAATTATGTATTTATTTAAATAAAAATCAATAATTTAGTCTGTAATTGGCACACTGATGGCACACACACTGATTGTTTATCGATTTTTGTGTTCATCACTACACTATTATATGTGGTATCATTATTTCACAAAATGACAGTAGCTACTGTCAAATCTGGAATCGAATTAAAATTCTGACTATAGACGGGGAAGCTATACTACAATTTAAACAATTTTCGGAAGGGATTCGAATGCCCACCGCATTAGTTAAGTGTATTAAAGGTTACGCATCAACCGTTATTCAGAATTATACGGATGAAACCAGAACCTTAGTGGTAACAGGACCTTTTACGGTCGAACCTTACAGGCAGAACCCATCTGTTCACATTAATTTTACAGAAAATAACATAGAAATAGATAGGATGCTAACAGATAATTTAAAAAAATTACAGTTAGACCACATGAATTCTGAGGAACGTAAAACCATCGAAGGGCTATGTAATGAGTATAAGGACATATTTTATTGTGAGAATATTCCATTAACGTTTACAAATCAAGTAAAACATAGAATTAGAACAAGGAATGAAGATCCTATAAATATTAAAGCACATAGGTTACCTCCCATTCAATCGAAAGAAATTAGGAATCAGGTAGATAAAATGTTAAGGGACAATATCATCCAGGAATCACACTCCCCCTGGAGTGCTCCCGTACATTTAGTGCCAAAAAAATTAGATTCATCAGGACAGCAAAAATGGAGGATGGTAGTTGATTATAGACGTCTCAATGAAATTACTACCGATGACAAATACCCTTTGCCCAACATAAATGATTTATTTGATATGCTAGGCAATAGTACCTATTTTACTACCTTAGATTTAGCTAGTGGATACCATCAAATCGAGGTCCAGAAAGAAGATAGGGCGAAAACAGCTTTCAGTACACCTTCAGGACATTATGAATTTAACAGGATGCCGTTTGGGTTAAAAACAGCACCTGCAACATTTCAGAGGGCTATGGATAACGTTCTAAGAGGTCTCCAGGGCTTACATTGCCTGGTATACCTTGATGACGTCATAATTTTTTCTAAATCGCTGACTCAGCATGTAGAAAAACTTAGAGCAGTTTTTGATCGTTTTCGGGCGACAAATTTAAAAATACAACTCGACAAATCACATTTTCTTAGAAAGGAAGTTCTTTACTTAGGGCACACTATTACAAGTGAAGGATTGAAGCCAAATAATGATAAAATTGATGCAATCTTAAGATATCCTATTCCAGAAACAGTTACACAAATAAAAAGCTTTTTAGGACTCATTGGTTATTATAGGAAATTCATCAAAGATTTTGCAAAAATAACTAGACCTTTAACAGCTTGTTTAAAGAAAGGTCGTAAAATAATTATTAATGATGAGTATAGGGAATGTTTTGAAACATGTAAAAAACTTTTAACAAACGCACCTTTATTACAGTATCCCGATTTTAGTAAAAGTTTTATTTTAACTACCGACGCATCGAATTTTGCAATTGGGGCTGTATTGTCACAAGGATCAATAGGCTCAGACAAGCCAGTAGCATATGCTAGCAGGACTCTGAGTGACACAGAAGTAAAATACAGTACTATTGAGAAGGAGCTTTTAGCCATAATATGGGCAGTTAAGCATTTTAGGCCTTATCTATATGGCAATAAATTTACTATCTTTACAGACCATAGACCATTAGCATGGCTGTATTCATTAAAAGAACCCAACAGTAAGCTCACGCGTTGGCGTTTACGCTTAGAGGAATATGACTACGAGGTTAAGTACAAGAAAGGGCCTCAAAATACAAATGCAGATGCCTTATCTAGGATTAAAATTAATGCAATTAACGACGATTTAGATTCGATATTTGTTAACGTAGGTGATAGGAAAGAGCGAATACAAAAAATTATAGATGAAGAGCTGAAATTTGACGAAACGCCCATAGAAACGATAGAACTTTCGGATTCTGATGATGGCGTCACAGCTAATTCAGTTTCAAATAGGGAACATGAAGGTATTCCTATTTTAAATGAAGCTGTAGATACTAAAGCTAGACAAATTTTAGTTCACTCATGGTTTAAAGATAAATTGACAGTAAAGGATATTTCTAATAAAACACAGAAAATTTTTGAAGTTCACTTACCAACAAATAATGACAAATTAGTTAAAGACTTTCTAAAAGAATATATAGATCCTAAACATAAATATCATATTTATTTTGAACATCCATCGTTTAGAAAATCTTTTTCAAACATGGTTATTAACTTGTTTAAAAAGGGTTCAGTTAAGTTAACAGAATGTACAGAAAGAGTGATCAATTTGACAGAGTCAGAAGAGGATCAGAAAGAAGTTATTATGAAATACCACGACGGGAAAACCTGTCATAGAGGCATTAGGGAAACTTTAGCTAAACTTAAGAGATATTATTGGTGGCCAAACATGAAAGAAATAGTTACAACAGTTATTAACAGCTGCGAAATGTGTAGAAAAATGAAGTACGATAGAAAGCCCATTAAACCTCAAATTCAGTTAACCCAAACTCAGAATAGTCCATTCCAAGAAGCTTTTATGGATCTATTATACATTGAAGGAAAATATTATTTAACTATTGTAGATGCTTTTAGTAAATTAGCACAGGCAATAGAGGTACCTAATAGGAGTACACCAGAGATAGTTAGAGCATTAATTAAATATTTTAGTATTTATGGATTGCCCAGTAGAATAAGTTGTGATTCAGGGACAGAATTTAATAACATGTTAATTAAGGAAATGTTAAGTCTATACAAAATAGAATTGCACATAGGGACTCCAAACAATCCCAGTTCTATGGCAATAGTCGAGAGATTCCATTCTACTATCATCGAAATTTACCGATTAGCAAAATATGAAAAAAACGATTTAGATGCAGCTTCCGTTATGACGTATGCTATTATGGCATATAATAACACCATACACTCAGCGACAGATTTTACGCCTTTTGAACTAGTCTTTGGGCATACCGATGCCGGAAATGTATTTAATGTCGATAGGGAGAAAAATTTAACTCAGAAATTATTATTAGATCATAGGAAACGTCTCAAAGTACTATACGAATTTGTAACAGATAAATTAAACACAGATAAACTTAAGGTAAGAGATAAGAAAGGAGGTGAAGAAACACCAGTCCTTAAGACAGGAGATACTATTTACATGAAGAATACTAGGACTAGGAAAGCTAAGGAAAAACCTCGCTATGAAAAAGCCGAAATCACTGGTGAAACCGAACGTAATATAGTGCCTGTAGAATTAAATAAAAGACCAACTAGAGTGGCGATAAAAAATGTAAAACGTCCTCCACAGGTCATGCCTAGTACTTCTGGTACTAGTGATGTCAGGATTCACGCTGGAACTCCAGAACTTCACTCGGAATCCGGGGATAGCGTCGTTGAAGATGGGAGTAGCGGTGAAGAAGAATAATTATTGGACTATATTTAAGATTTTAGATTTAGAATCCTTAAGCTTACAAATAGATAATAATATGCGCGATTTTAGCAATATGAAATCGAAAATTATAGAAAGCAAATTAAGTAATGAAACTTTAGGTATAGAAAACCAAATCGAGTATTTAATAAGACTTACTAAAGATAAATTATATCAAATTTTACCCCTTAATCATAGAAACAAACGAGCTTTGTTCAACCCTCTGGGCTCATTTGTAAAAGCTATATCTGGTAATTTAGATGAAGACGATGCAATTAAATATGATAAGGAAATCGTTTTACTCCAGAATAGAGAACATGCAGTCGAACGTAAAGTGTCATCAATGCAAAAAGCTTTCGATAAATTAGTTAATGACTCAGAAATCATAAATTCAAATATTAAAAGATTAGGCTCACACACTAATGGCATAGAAAAACTAGCTGAAAATGAATTCAAATTTAACAAGTTACTACGAATAATAGATACTATGTACCAAATTTTAAGCAACTTTCGAACTTGTTATGAGAACATACAAGAAATAGAGTCCGCAATCGCCTTTAGCAAACTAAATGTTTTGCACCAGTCTATTATAAATAGCACAGAACTGTACAGCAGTTTAGAAACAATTAGTAAACATGCTAGGACAATATATCCAGTTAGTAAAAGTAATTTAATAAAACTAGAACGTAATATCATAGTCAAATCATATTTAAATAACAATAGATTAGTATTTGTGTTAGAAGTCCCTCTAATAGACAACGAAACATATAATTATTATAAGGTTATTCCTATTCCTATTTTCCATTCTCCAGACACTTTTACCATTATTCCCAAATACCCTTACCTAATGGTGAATCGATTGAAATACATGCCCGTGGTAAACTCATGTACTGAAATTGAAAATGACAGATTTCTTTGTGATGAGTGTAATTTAGCTCAGAATCCAGTCGAGACCTGTATAGAACAAATTATGTTGATGAAGAATAACTACAATAGCTGCGTAAAGAATCGTATCAAGATAGAAAAGCCTAAGGTGCAGAAGATAACGGATAGCCAATGGTTGGTCTACACAGAGGACAACCTGATCATTACCGAAAACTGCAATGAGGAAATCCGCAAATACAACATCTTTGGGACCTATATCGTGACACTGAGTCAACAATGCGAGGCGCAAATAGGAGGAGTAATTGTTGGTGCCGCCACAAACACTACAATTTCCAGTTTCAAGCTCCCATTGGTCGAGATGCCAGAGCTTCAACAAGACATACAGACAAGGACGGAGAAGGTCGACCTAAGAAACGTGGACTTTAGTGACGTGAAAGAATTGTTACAAAGTGCCAAATTTAGTGAAAGTGACGATACAACCCAAATAGTGACAATAGAAATTAGCGTATGGACCATTTTAGAGTATATCATTATCATAATAATTATTGTCGTCATCTCATACAAATTAAATGTTTTTCGTTTTTGCCGAAATTCTCCGAAGTCATCTGCGATGCCTTCGGATAATTTCTCTCTTAGGGAGGGAGGAGTTAAGGAACCCCAATCCCCCAATATTAGCTTCATCAGCCAATAATTATATTATATTAGAATAACAGCTATATGTCAGCATATAATATCTAGGACATGCGTCATTAGCAGAGATGATTGGTTAGCAATAAGATTAGTATATAAGATCAACATTTTGTAGAATTAAGTAATTACTGTCTTGCTGTAACTGGGATCAAATAAAGTTTATTTTTAAACTCTTCCGTTGTCGCTTACTTAATTCACGCGTCCCTAGGCCACGGTGACCGCTTCCCATCAGGTGGGCCGTGTGCTTGTCTGCCACCTAAGTGGTATAAAATAAAAAAATCGTACTGAGTTGTGTCTATTGTTAAGTTCATGTCGGTGTTTTATTATTACGTGCATGTTTGTGTTAATGCTTTATTTAATTAATATGGAGGAAAATGATTTAAAATGATCTAAAACCAGTCGCGGAGGATTAAAATTAAACGTAGGTACATGGATTTATATATGAAAAAAAACCGAATAACAATGGATAAACAATATTGGGCGTGTGAATTAAGAAGCAACAAAAAGTATAAGTGTAAGGTTAAAATTTCGATTATGGGCCGTTGATTTTTGGCGCGGATAGGGTAGAGGGGGGATGGGGGGAGGTTTGGATACCCCTCAGTACCATCCCCACCACTCGGAGCCATATGGATATGGAGATATCCATGGTTAAAGTTTTCAGGTTAGAATAAAAAATTCCATAAATTTCTATCGATTTAAGGGGTGCGGAAGGGGGAAAGGGGGATAGAGGGAAAGGGGGGTAGAGGGGCTACCTCACTGTACCATCCCAACCCCACGGAACCCCATGGTTATGGAGATATCCATGGTAAAAGTTTAAGATTTAAGCAACAAAGCCCAAAATATAGCCCTAAAGTTCTTCATAAAACAATAAATATTACAAACCATTTTTCTTTCCTTCATTTTTAAAACCATTGCCGTGCAAAGAAAGTTGCGTTGTGCGACTGTATTTTGGGAGCGAACAAAGCGTGATCTCAGCGCGGGCAGCATGGCTCTGACGGCTCTACTGACGCAGGCGCAGCAGTAGTGTGCGCGCACAGCTACACTGGCGGATGGCGGAGCATTCCGTCGCGCCACGCGCCCCCTTCATGCCACCAGTTTACAGTTAGATCGATAAATCGCTCAGTGCGCAGATTCAAAGCCTGCGTTATTTTTACGTGACGGGACCTGTACATACTATGTACTGTCTTCTTTTATATGTTTAAGATATTTTATTGTAAAATGTGCCTTATATTATAAATAAACGATATATTATTATTATGAAGTGTTTCAACTTCTCAGCTCTTAGGCTGGTTTAAGCTACATTTACGGGCCGAGACCAAGTAAATGCAGCGTGTGGTGTGTTATATTGAGGATGAATGATGTGGAGCTATTTCGTTTTCATCAATTTGCATGAACTTTCTAACAATTCGACATGTGTTCAAGATGGCTGCTTTTTGAAGGGTGATATAAATGTTTTCATTTAGATCAAGCAGCTTCAGACTATGGAGAAGGTGATTCGGAATAACGCCTGTTGTTGAAAGGACTATGGGGACCACATAAACTTTTTCTTGCCGCCATATTCTAACTATTTCTTCCTTGAGTTCTGCATATTTACTAATTTTCTCTGTAATTGTTTTCTGTATATTATGTGTATTGGGCACAGCAATATCTATTAGGTAAGTGACTTTATTCATTTTATCCTGTAGGGTAATATCCGGTCTATTGTAGTGAATTGTCCTATCAGTGAGTATGGCGCGGTCATAATAAAGTTTATGTTTGCCATTTTCTAATATAGTTTGTGGCGTGTAATTATAATAAGGGGTGTTAGTGTCCTGTGTGAGTGAATATTTAACTGCCAATTTTTGATGTATAATATTTGCAACCTGATTATGCCTGTGTGTGTAATCTGTTTGCGTGAGAGTTGTGCACGCTCCTGTTATGTGCTGGGTCGTTTCAGGCTGAATGTGGCATTTACGACATTTATCGTTATTTACTGAAGGATCTTTGATGATGAATTTTCTGTAGTTTCTAGTATTAATTATCTGGTCTTGTATCGCAATCATAAATCCTTCAGTTTCAGGGAATAAATTACCTATTTTAAGCCATTTATTTCACGCTACTTTGTTTCATGTGATTGTTCTAAGTCATGCGGATGTCGGCCATGAAGTACTTTCTTCTTCCAGTCTTCCATTTTTTGGATCTGTGGGTTATCGACAGTACTATCTTGGTTATCTAACTTTTCATGTAAATTAAGTGGAGTGTAATTGAAATCATTTAGTTCTATGGCTTTGTGGATATTACTTGAGCGAGATTTAGTGTGAAAGAATGTTTTGAGTCTAAAGACTTGTTTCCGCCAAAGATTCTGAATGTCTATAAGGCCTCTCCCTCCGTTTTGTCGTTTTATAGTAAGGCTTTCAGTAGCAGATTTAGGGTGTAAATTATTATGTTTAGTAAGAATGGTGCGAGTAGTTCGTTCTAATTGTTCAGTGTCTGTTTTTGTCCATTTAATAACTCCGAATGAGTATGTCAGTATGGGGATGGCAAATGTATTTAAGGCCTTGATGAGATTTTTACCAGAAAGTTGGGTTTTACATAATTATGGCGTTTAGTCACCTCTTATACTCTGCTGTAAGTGTTTCTTTAATCCTAACGTGATCTAGTCCCTTCAGCTGTGTGTATCCTAAATATTTGTATAAGTCAGAAGGTTCCATTGCCGTAATGGTGTCTGTGTTGTTAAGTACATAGTTGCCGGGTTTTATCTTGCCTCGTATGATGTGAAGTGTTTTACATGTATCTAAACCGAATTGCATGTTAATATCTTGGCTAAACTCTGCTGTTGCTTCTACTAGTTTCTTCATATCTTTTTCATTTTGTGCATACAATTTAATATCATCCATGTAAATTAGATGTGAGATTGTTGTTTGATCTGTAGAGTGTTTGAAGCAATATCCGGCCTGACAACGTTGCAGGAGTTGAGACAAGGGGTTCAGTGCGAGGCAGAACCACATGGGACTCAGTGAATCGCCTTGATAGATACCTTTCTTGATAAATATTTGTCGAGTGGTAATATTACTGTGATTGCTATTTATTTGAAGTGTGGTTTTCCACTGTGTCATTATATTTCGTAAGAAGTCTATTATTTTTGAGTTTATTCTATAAATTTCTAATATTTGTAACAACCAAGAATGTGGTACACTGTCAAATGCTTTTTTATAATCGATATATGTACAGTGAAGATTTCTATTTTTGGTGGCAGCATGTTTATGGATAGTAGAGTCAATTATTAACTGTTCTTTGCATCCCATGTGACCCCGCCTGCATCCCTTCTGTTCCTCCGCCATTATATTGTGGTGTTCAATGTGCTTGTTGATTTTGTTTGTAATTGCTGATGTCAATATTTTATATATAGTGGGTAGGCAAGTGATTGGTCTATATTGGGAAGGTAGTGGTGTATTTTTT
Organism: Orthosia gothica; assembly: GCA_949775005.1. Taxonomy (NCBI): domain Eukaryota; kingdom Metazoa; phylum Arthropoda; class Insecta; order Lepidoptera; family Noctuidae; genus Orthosia; species Orthosia gothica. The sequence continues at coordinate 760,796 of OX459044.1, forward strand.
ACTTTAGGCAGCATGTAAGTTATTCCTGTAGCAATAAATTCGGGTATACTTTGTTGTCCTAAAATTAATTCTGTTAAGTTTTTTGCTATAGGTTTGTATAATGAAGTTAACTTTTTGTACCAAAAATTATGTATTTTGTCTACACCAGGAGATTTCCAATTATGTAATCTACCTGTTATGTATGTGATATCAGATTCCGTAATCTCTAAAAATTCCATTTCATCGATTGCCCTCCATTTTGCTTCTTCTTCTGCTACCCACGTAGCTTTGTCATTGTGTTGTACTTGTTCTTCCCAAATGCTAGACCAGTATTCCTCTAATTGTTCTTTTGTGGGTTGATTAGGCGTGTTTGTGCTATTCTCATTAATTGTGTCGAAGGCTGATTTGTGTAGGTTCCTATAAAATGTTTTTTCGTTGGTCGAAAAAGTAGTGTTATCAATTTTACGCTGTTGTGCTTTTTTATATCTTCTGAGCCGATGAACTTTAAGTGCTAGTTTTTGTTTTAAGGTGTCTAAAAACTCCTCGGGTTTTCTGTTAGTAGTTTCGTGTCTGGTGTGTGTAAAACTGCTTCTAAATATTGCTTCAACTCTTTTTACTACTTTACTTGATCTGTTATTGTTTATATATTGTGTAAGCCTACCGCAATCTGCCCTAAGTTTTTCTATGTCTTTTTCTAATCTCTGTTGCCATGCAGGTTTGGCATTCTGCTTTGGCCTAGTGTTTCCTGTGTGCTGCGTGATTTTAAAGTTAAGCTCTTCGGATATGACTACTGCCGTGCAGTATATAAGAGTGTGAATATCTAAAAGTTGAGTGTCATCCGAAATAAATTGACTTAATATGTTTTCATTAAATAAGTTGACTAGACGAAAAAGACTAGGGTTATATCTAAGTTTAGGCAGTTTTGGTCGTACTGTTGGGTCCATCCCAGAATATAGGGCGAGAGTTGTTCTAAATTTATCATGTATTTCTAGGATATTCATGTCTGTTATAATGTTTTGTTCTGCGAACACTAAGGCTTCGATATCATTTTCTAGTGTTAGGTTTATAGTTTCAGTTTGCGTTGATGTGTGTGATGTTTGCGGGTAAGCTTGTGATTGGTTATATAATTGAGATTGACTATTAGGTTGTATTTGGGTGTAAGTTGGTGCTTGCGGTTGCCGATTAATTTCGTTTATGTTTTGTAATAATGGAGAGACATTAATGATATTATTTTCTCCTTCTTGTAGCATTATTCGCGTTTCTTTTTTTAATTCTTCTATCATTTCTGGAGGTAACAATTTATTTCTAATTATTGCTCTTCTCTGATCAGAATTTCTTTGCTCTGAAACGGTTACCTCTGGGTATTGCCGAGTAAAAAGTTCATGCAATTGTTGTCTGTAGGTGGTCATGTCTGTGTCTAATTTAGTTATGTAGAAGTAAGTTCGCATGATAAACATGTTAACTTCTTTGCTCCATCTCATGCGAACTCTTGTTTTGCCAGCCTTGGTGGACACGGGCAAGAAGGAACTATCCTCCCGCGCAACATTCAAGGTCGGAGTGGGTGTAACTGTAGTTAAACTAATAATGGGAGGTGATGATGGTATGGAAGGTGACGATAGTATGGATGGTGATGATGGCCTAGAAGGTGTATATGATACTGTGCTTGGACTATACGGCTCTACAGGGGTGTTTGTCCTGTCCGTCAGTCTGTCACCATCGTCAGTGATTTCGGCTGTAGTATCTTTGTCGGTGGGAGCCCGCCTGTTCAACTCCTGACCGCTGACGGTTCGCATGCTGTGACACCCAGCGTCAGCTCCAGGTGCGCCCCGGCGATCGCCCCCGGGCAGCGGTCCTATACGTTTACTTTTTGAACGTGTCTCCTTGTTGAATGGGTTTCCAGAGCCACGTTAGCCACGCCAGTAATTTCTCATTCGTGTGTCCGCCCCCCACGTGATTAGATGGTCAATCAGGACGTGTGGTTGTTTAGGGGGCTTATTATTATTATATACTTATACTTACGTTAAGCATTTTTTGTGCGGAGGTAATACAATGCCCTGAAGATGTCGTCTGGACTCGTCGGTCCAGAGTCAGATCGCCTAATCGAATATTAATAATATGTATACGAAATTTGGTCATCTCCAACACTTACTGGGACAATTTTGTCCGTAATCATCGTATAATGCTAAAACACAACTAAAACACACTGACACGTATTCTAAAAAGACACTGTGCGTTAATTTAATACAATCATTTATCGTATTTCCACTTTTTTGTTATACTTTGAATATTTTCGGCCTTTACCGGCAAACATTTACACGCTATGAAGTTGACAGCTAATTTACCTGTCAGCGTCTCTTTCAAGAGTGCACGCTCGCTGGAGAGATCCATATATCACTATGTAAAGGCAGAATTACAGACAGAAGTATCTTCTAACGTATTTTAGCATAGCACATAATAGCCGTCTGTGAAGCTAGCGATGGTAGTCCTTACCGTGAGCACGAGGCCGCCGTACGCGAGCACGTAGCGCGCCATGTGCTGCGCGCACTGCGGCGCCGCGTCCAGCGCGAACGTCAGGCCGGCGAGGAAGTCCGGCAGCGCACCGCCCCGGGGGCCGCCCCCCGGGCCGGGCGGATCGCCCTCCTCGTCCGTGGCCTCGTCGTCGTCCGAGTCACGCGCGTGCGGCACGCCGCTAGTGCCGGCCGCGGGACTGGCCACACATCTGTGGGCGTCGTCGTTTGTCTTTGACTCACTGAGCCGCCGCTTCTTTTGAGCTTGGAGCACTTTTTCTATTTCGTCGTCCGTGTCGCCGTCTGCAATGTGTGTTTATTTAATCTTAATAAGGATATTGCCTACGATTATTAGTTCGGCTTTTCGGTAAGGAGGATTAGAAAACTTGCCTGCGTCGGGATCGCGTTGCGGGTGGCTCGCTCCGCACGGCGCGGGCGCGGGCGCGGGCGGCTCGTGGCTGCGCAGGTGCGGCTCGGTGGCGTACCACTGCCAGGGCAGCAGGCGGCGCCGCGCACTGACTTGCTCCAGCCAGGCGGCGCGCGCGGCGGGCGCGGCGGAGTCACGCGCCCGCAGCGCGCGCAGCTTCGGCGTGTTGGGGAACGCGCAGCTGAGCACACAGAAGGACGCTTATATTATAACCCTCATGCTCCAAAAATATTCAATAAAATATTACAGCTATTTATGCAACTGTTACGTCTTGGACGGTCTTTTAATACGAGTGCCAGTTTTCGGTTCAAACGTAGCGCGTACCGAAACAGGTGGGAACGAGTTATTAAAATACCAATAACGTACAGTTGCATACAAGATTTTATCTACGAAGGAAAGAATAAAACACAGATATAGACAATTAAGTATTTTTAATAGAAACTTAACTACACACTCAGTGCTGGATTTATACTAGGGGCAGTCGGGGCTAGTGCCCAGGGCGGCAAAATTTGGAAAGTGAGATAAAATTTTCTATACAATATATAATTAACTAATTCCTTTAAATAAACATTTTATCTTTCAAGAAATATAATTCTAGTACAGGTTGCGCAAAAAGAGTTGGCAAAAATTGAGGTCGCCACTATCGTTTATATGGCATCATTTATACTATAAATAATAACTATAAATAAATGTCATAATGCAGAATGTAGATAAAAAAGTACCAGTTTGCGCAATTTTTACGGACATGACGAGGGCATTTGATTGTGTTGATTACGAAATTCTTATAAAAAAGCTTGACATCATAGGCATCAGAGGAAATGTACTTAATCTTTTAAAGTCATACCTTAGCAATCGTAAGCAACACACAGAAATATCTAGAATATGTCTTAAAACTAAGCGCGAAGAAAAATATTTATCTAAGGCTAGAATTATTAGGTATGGCGTACCACAGGGTAGTGTGCTGGGCCCTTTATTATTTCTGTTGTATATAAATGATTTACCTCGCCACATTCAACATCTTATGGTCTTATTCGCTGACGATAGTACTGCCTTGATTAAATGTATTGACAAAAAAACATACAAACATGACATAAATGACTCTTTAATAAATATTATACGCTGGCTTGACCAAAATAATTTAATGATTAATATACCAAAGACAAATATAATGCATTTATATCAACGGATTCCACCATAAGTCTTACAGTTACATTATAATGGACAAAAAGTTGACCAAATACTAGTTGCTAAATTCCTTGGCATTATGATAGATAGCCAATTAACTTGGAAGCCACAAGCAGAAGAAGTATGCAAAAAACTTAGTGCAGCTGCATATGTGCTCTTTAACTTGTCTAGGAAAGTAAATATGGCCACAAGGTTAATTGCGTACCACGGGTTAGTCGTATCGATTTTGAGATACGGCATAATATTTTGGGGCAATTGTAGTCTGAGAGAACAGGTGTTTAAGGCTCATAAACGCTGTATAAGGTCTATGTGCAATTTATTAGTAACAGATAGCTGCGTACCTGTATTTAAGTCCCTAAAATTACTAACATGCCCATCACTTTATATTTTAGAGGTGGCTGTTTTTGTCAAATCAAATATGCATCTATTTAATAAGGTGTCCGAAAATAGAAACCGGCCAATCAGGAGACGGTACGAAAATTTGCTAATTGTTAGCGGTTCCGATACCGCCCTATTAAAGAAAAGTATTATATGTATGGGTCCGATAATTTTTAATAAAATACCCGATGTAATAAAAAAAGAGACATTTCTACTTTTCAAAAAGAAATTGATAGATCTATTAATTAGTAAATGTTATTACTCAATTAGCGAATTTCTGACCGATAAGAATTTAAATTGATATGATGACATCTCTGTTTTTGTGACTTATATTTAATCATTTTTTAATTATTATTTTTTTGTTTAATTGTACTGACCTGGAACTTGACGAATTTGTAATCCCTCTTGACATGGTAAACTTGTATTGATTTAATTGAATGTTTTAATAATATATATTAAATGTGTTTTTATTATCATAGCTAAAACTGTTTGCATGCCTTTGTTAAGGTAGTGTGAGGGGGTAGCTAGGGTAAGCAGCAGTAAAACATGGAAATAACTTAATTTTTCATGTATTTATCGAGAATATTACAATATGCCTGCCTTTGGGCGGCTTCAATCCAATTCTGACACATTGAAAATTAACAAAAAACATCTACAGCTATTCTGTTCGAAATTCATACATCTTTCAAGTAATAAATATTGCCAGTGTATTTATAGGCAAGTAGGTTGCCTTCTCAAATGGTAAGTCCTTACATGAGCTACGCCCCTACGAATAGGCGCACAGAATCATATGAGGTGCTTCTATTCTAAGTCTTGAAAGGATATATGAATCCTACCTTATCCTAACCCGAACATTTACCTAACAGAGGAATCAAAGTACAATTGAGGTACGACCCTTAAAAGGGGAAGGCTTAATCATGACAAACGAGTTACCGGATACTCCGATATGTGCTTTTAACTTCAGCTGACGTGCACATACGCACTAACAAATCAACGCAGTCATGCTTGAACCTCCTTGGCCAAAACCTCTGAAAAAGGTACAAGGCGTCCTCCCAACACTAATAAGAATGATGCGTCAACTCACATCGACCCGGATGGGGTTTAAATTCAAAAATTCAGATATGATACAATATTTCGATCTCGTGCGTTTATCAGGCCAGAGAAGGAAAGGCTGGATCGCATCGAATTTAAATTCTACTCATCAAACTTACACCAGGGCTTATAATCATAAACATATTTACTTTCTTAAACAACAGTCATCAACTGGACCGATGATGTCAACTCAACATCCTTTGCAAAGGCTATGGTGGAGGCGCCGGGTAGCTAGGGTAAGCAGCAGTAAAACATGGAAATAACTTAATTTTTCATGTATTTATCGAGAATATTACAATATGCCTGCCTTTGGGCGGCTTCAATCCAATTCTGACACATTGAAAATTAACAAAAAACATCTACAGCTATTCTGTTCGAAATTCATACATCTTTCAAGTAATAAATATTGCCAGTGTATTTATAGGCAAGTAGGTTGCCTTCTCAAATGGTAAGTCCTTACAGTAGTTAGTATAAGGATCATTACATTAAAACTTAACATCTGTAACTTGTACCTAGTTTCTGTGCAAATAAAGAACTATTCTATTCTATAACATAAATGTATTTGATACTTAAAGTATTTTTAACAATTAAAATAAAATTTGTCATAGGGCGGCATTTTCTTCAGTGCCACAGGGCGGCACAAATTTAAATCCGGCCCTGTACACACTGACTATTGTTTATTTATATGTAGATTTTGTATTGTATAATTATTAAAATAAACAGGAATTGCAGAATTACAGGCTGAACTTGTAGATGGGCCTGGAGACATGCATTGCGGTACATTAATGTTAACTTCGTTTAATGTATTTTCTATAAAATTAAATTACACTAATAATTTTTCCCGCGTCCACTTTTTATTTTATTTTTTAGGTTTTATTATGTATACGGCAAAGATCTTGTAGCCGCAACAGCCAAATAGTATACGATACTTTTGTTCTAAACGTTCCATTTAAAAAAATATCATTTACATTGTCTCGACTTCGAAGTAATATTATAGTAGGGGAGCCCTTTAGGTTAGGGATTTACTCGATCGTGGATGAATAACATAAGGGGGGATACCTTGTACCCGGGTAAGTACCTCCACCAAATATGAGCCCCATATACAGGGTGACTTGTAATTAGAGCACAACCTTGTAAGGGGATATAGTACAGGTCATTTGCAACAACTTTTGTAGGAACACTCATATGCAAAAGTGCACCAACATTGAGTTATAATTTTTTTCGTGTTATTTTGAAAAACTCTTATGGGGTAACCTTAAAAATTTAATAAATAAAAAACTTGACATAATTTTGTTAATTTTCTTTTTATTATTTAGTCTATAACGTTCCAGTTACATGTCAGCATCATCAAATGTACATTATTGACATTATTTTAGACACAGTGCTCCAAAATCCAAAAAACTTAAACAAATTTTACTGGCATTATTACACAAAACAGCCTGTTTAAAAAAAAAATCACTATGACACTTACTCTGCGTATTATTAAAAAAACATCTACATTTCATAAGCTTTCAAATGAGATATAAAACCCTAACATAGCTAGTCCAATAGGGAAGATATTCGCATAACAAAGGCGCACGGCCAAAAAAAGGTCTGTTTCTACTAAGCAGGTAAAAACAGCCGGTCATTGTTTAATCTCTTTTGTGTTGTTTAGGTTAGTCCGTCCTTGTGATTCGTTGCGATCGGATGCTTTTGTGTGTGCTCTGCAGTTTTGTTTTATCTCTGACGACCCGGCTTGTGACTGTTTTTGTGATTGATTGCTCTCCTGATGACTTGGCTTTTCAACTGGTTTCCGTGTGTTATGCTCATCTGTGGTTTTGGCGCGTATCAAGGACTATGGCTCAAAGACAACGGGCAAATTTTACGAATGAAGAATATGCCGATATTCTGTACACTTACGGCGTAGCTAGAGGCAATGCTTTAGCTGCCCAGCGCGAATATCAACAGAGATACCCCAATCGCCGTTTACCTGATGTAGGCGTAACCACAGATGAGCATAACACACGGAAACCAGTTGAAAAGCCAAGTCATCAGGAGAGCAATCAATCACAAAAACAGTCACAAGCCGGGTCGTCAGAGATAAAACAAAACTGCAGAGCACACACAAAAGCATCCGATCGCAACGAATCACAAGGACGGACTAACCTAAACAACACAAAAGAGATTAAACAATGACCGGCTGTTTTTACCTGCTTAGTAGAAACAGACCTTTTTTTGGCCGTGCGCCTTTGTTATGCGAATATCTTCCCTATTGGACTAGCTATGTTAGGGTTTTATATCTCATTTGAAAGCTTATGAAATGTAGATGTTTTTTTAATAATACGCAGAGTAAGTGTCATAGTGATTTTTTTTTTAAACAGGCTGTTTTGTGTAATAATGCCAGTAAAATTTGTTTAAGTTTTTTGGATTTTGGAGCACTGTGTCTAAAATAATGTCAATAATGTACATTTGATGATGCTGACATGTAACTGGAACGTTATAGACTAAATAATAAAAAGAAAATTAACAAAATTATGTCAAGTTTTTTATTTATTAAATTTTTAAGGTTACCCCATAAGAGTTTTTCAAAATAACACGAAAAAAATTATAACTCAATGTTGGTGCACTTTTGCATATGAGTGTTCCTACAAAAGTTGTTGCAAATGACCTGTACTATATCCCCTTACAAGGTTGTGCTCTAATTACAAGTCACCCTGTATAAGGCCGTCCGTCAAGGATAAAGGATCAGATTATTAGTCGCGCTCCACGCGCTAGGTACTCACATGAGATGCGTGGCGGGGGGCCCCCAGTCGCGCTCCACGCGCTAGGTACTCACATGAGATGCGTGGCGGGGGGCCCCCAGTCGCGCTCCACGCGCTAGGTACTCACATGAGATGCGTGGCGGGGGGCCCCCAGTCGCGCTCCACGCGCTAGGTACTCACATGAGATGCGTGGCGGGGGGCCCCCAGTCGCGCTCCACGCGCTAGGTACTCACATGAGATGCGTGGCGGGGGGCCCCCAGTCGCGCTCCACGCGCTAGGTACTCACATGAGATGCGTGGCGGTGGGCCCCCAGTCGCGCTCCACGCGCTAGGTACTCACATGAGATGCGTGGCGGTGGGCCCCCAGTCGCGCTCCACGCGCTAGGTACTCACATGAGATGCGTGGCGGTGGGCCCCCAGTCGCGCTCCACGCGCTAGGTACTCACATAAGATGCGTGGCGGTGGGCCCCCAGTCGCGCTCCACGCGCTAGGTACTCACATGAGATGCGTGGCGGTGGGCCCCCAGTCGCGCTCCACGCGCTAGGTACTCACATGAGATGCGTGGCGGTGGGACCCCAGTCGCGCTCCACGCGCTAGGTACTAACATGAGATGCGTGGCGGTGGGCCCCCAGTCGCGCTCCACGCGCTAGGTACTCACATGAGATGCGTGGCGGTGGGCCCCCAGTCGCGCTCCACGCGCTAGGTACTCACATGAGATGCGTGGCGGTGGGCCCCCAGTCGCGCTCCACGCGCTAGGTACTCACATGAGATGCGTGGCGGTGGGCCCCCAGTCGCGCTCCACGCGCTAGGTACTCACATGAGATGCGTGGCGGTGGGCCCCCAGTCGCGCTCCACGCGCTAGGTACTCACATGAGATGCGTGGCGGTGGGCCCCCAGTCGCGCTCCACGCGCTAGGTACTCACATGAGATGCGTGGCGGTGGGCCCCCAGTCGCGCTCCACGCGCTAGGTACTCACATGAGATGCGTGGCGGTGGGCCCCCAGTCGCGCTCCACGCGCTAGGTACTCACATGAGATGCGTGGCGGTGGGCCCCCAGTCGCGCTCCACGCGCTAGGTACTCACATGAGATGCGTGGCGGTGGGCCCCCAGTCGCGCTCCACGCGCTAGGTACTCACATGAGATGCGTGGCGGTGGGCCCCCAGTCGCGCTCCACGCGCTAGGTACTCACATGAGATGCGTGGCGGTGGGCCCCCAGTCGCGCTCCACGCGCTAGGTACTCACATGAGATGCGTGGCGGTGGGCCCCCAGTCGCGCTCCACGCGCTAGGTACTCACATGAGATGCGTGGCGGTGGGCCCCCAGTCGCGCTCCACGCGCTAGGTACTCACATGAGATGCGTGGCGGTGGGCCCCCAGTCGCGCTCCACGCGCTAGGTACTCACATGAGATGCGTGGCGGTGGGCCCCCAGTCGCGCTCCACGCGCTAGGTACTCACATGAGATGCGTGGCGGTGGGCCCCCAGTCGCGCTCCACGCGCTAGGTACTCACATGAGATGCGTGGCGGTGGGCCCCCAGTCGCGCTCCACGCGCTAGGTACTCACATGAGATGCGTGGCGGTGGGCCCCCAGTCGCGCTCCACGCGCTAGGTACTCACATGAGATGCGTGGCGGTGGGCCCCCAGTCGCGCTCCACGCGCTAGGTACTCACATGAGATGCGTGGCGGTGGGCCCCCAGTCGCGCTCCACGCGCTAGGTACTCACATGAGATGCGTGGCGGTGGGCCCCCAGTCGCGCTCCACGCGCTAGGTACTCACATGAGATGCGTGGCGGTGGGCCCCCAGTCGCGCTCCACGCGCTAGGTACTCACATGAGATGCGTGGCGGTGGGCCCCCAGTCGCGCTCCACGCGCTAGGTACTCACATGAGATGCGTGGCGGTGGGCCCCCAGTCGCGCTCCACGCGCGCCCCCAGAGCCAGCGCCAGCGCGCGCACGGCGGCGCGGCGCGGGTTCTCGTAGCCGCTCAGCACCAGCACACAGCCGCTCAGCAGCGTGTGCGGCTCTGCACTCAGCGGGCCCGGCATCAACCCTGTACACACACTTGTAATTAACCGAAAACGCTTATTCAACAAAAATCCAAGATGGCGACATCCATGCCAAAAAGTGAACAAGTTTTTGTCGGCACCATCTTGAATTTTTGTTTTGACCCCATTTTCGTAAACCAAAAACCACGAAAACGACACCCATGATAAAAGGTTGGCAAATCGTAGGTGCCATCTTAAGGTGAACGCGCACCTAGACGCATCGCACTCGCCGCACGCGCCGCAGTCATCGCATTTTATAAATCTTTATATGAAATCGTATGCAGCCTCGCGCACCTATCCGCGCTGCACGAGCCGCATTTCAGCAAAATGCTGTAGGTATACGGATTCTACCAGCGCGTGCGAATGACGTCATCAGACTCGGCGGGCGATGCGGGCGGCGCGGCAACATGATCCTTATCCGTATGAAAATATAGTTCAAGATGTACAGAAGTGGATACAATGCGTGCGGCGCGTTCGGCGCGGATAGCGCAGGGCCAAGAGAAAATGCGATGACTGCGGCGCGTGCGGCGAGTGCGGTGCGTCTAGGTGCGCGTTCACCTTTAGACGTGTGTCTTAGAGTGCGTCCATCATCATCATCATCCACAGCCCCACTTCGCCCACTGCTGAGCATAGGCCTCTCTCTTCTCGTACGAATTACCACGTTCCCGTGCCAACCTCATTTAGGTTCTACCCGCAATGGCAACAATGTTATCTGCCCATCTCGTCGGAAACCTTCGTACGTCTTCGGATCTCAACTTTTGGAACTCAGTCTATTAGTCGCATGCCAAGCATGGAACGCTCCATGGCTCTCTGTGCAAATCGAAGCCTATACACAGCCTCATGTCACAAAATAGTAAGTATACAGAAAGGCCACTCCCGCCGTTTAGAAAATTGACAGCTAAACTTGACAGATTCACTAGCGTTGTTACTATATTGATTCCGAATTTGAAAAAAGAGTAGGTTGTATAAGTTACAAACATAAATACATCGATTCGTCTAAACATACATCATATCATGCTTACATGCCTTGGAGGGTAGACAGGGCATCAAATATCCATTTAATTTCACGAAACATTTATTATTACGCCAAATACGAAGATTGGAGAGTAACAAGACGTAGTAATTAGTGTAATAATGATCCCACTTAAAACATTAAGTTGTGAAAAGCACCAAGCTCGACAAAAATATAAATGGGAAAAACAGGTACCTAATTAAATCAAAAAACCAAAGATAGACAAGACAAGAAGAAAATTATGCTGTGCAGTCGGAGGAAACATATTTGTAAGCTGTATGACTTGAACCTTATTATTATGACAAGTTCCCAATTTCGACTATGGACTTAAAATAATTTATTATAATCCTAGATAATGAATTTCTAATTTGTCATCTTCAAAGAGTTAATGACCTATATAACTTAAAAATTATTGAAAGAAAGAATTAAAAACAAAAAAGTAAATTCGGTCTGTAACAAATAATAAAGGTAACCCATCCAATGCAACCAACCTCGTTACAGTACATAACATATGAATGACGTGACAAACGCACTCATGACAGCCGCGACTGAGCTCGGTCCAATACAAAGACCTTATACGTATTTCTTACTACTAGACTGTGCACTATGGCGCAAAAACCGGTCCGAGCGAGAGGGCTCCCGTTGGTAGTGTGTCTCTTTCTAATGAGGTGACCATGACCAAACATAACACGGGACAAATTGATTGTAAAAACAATAGTGTAAGTATCCCAATATATATATTTATGCTACCTAAACCTACCAAATTCATTGAAAAAAAAAAAAGTGTATATTTTTTGGAATCTACGTCACTTACCGAGTCGATGTCGAGCGTACAGAATTTCGACATCCCATGTTTTTCCATTGGTGTCGTAAGAGGCGACTAAGAGACAAACCAGAGAATAATCAGCAGCGTTCTCTGTGCATTTGTAACAACCATACTAGGATCGCCAACCCGCCTGCGAAGCACTCCCCATGAATAGCACAAATAAAACATAACCCCTAGTGTCCGGCAGCCTACCTAACCTCGACTACGGTAGCGGTCAAGGTTACGGTATGGCAATGGGTGCAAAGAATCCCGGACGAGATCCGGCTACCCCAACAAATACCGACGACAGGACCAGCTGGCAACGTACAACACGCGCACACTCCGGACCGACGATAAGATGACCGAACTCAAGAGGAATTGAGCAGTTTACGATGGTGTATTCGGGGAGGACTCGATAATCCTCAAATCCCAAGTCTGCATAAGTCTTATTCTTCAAGACCCATCGTATAGATAGGAAAAAAACTCTCTGACTTACTCTCAAGCTCATGAAGGAGAAGCGTTAGATGATCCTGCCTTCAGACGATGCTTTGAAATACCCCAAAGGATCCTAATGATTTCACATATTGTCCAGTTGAGTAGACAGTTGAGAAACAAAACTACACCAATTTTATTCCACTAGGAATCAATTTGCGAATAATATTAACAGCCGCTGAATTTTACTCGAACAAAACCCGCCAAAAACGCCACAAACCTGGTGGTCTTTTTTTTTTGTTCGCCCTTTTCGGGCAGGCTAAGGTCTTGGACCATACCGCCTCGTCTTCAGTGCAATTTTAACATTCTTTAGTATGCATTAGAATACGGGTGTAACAGATTCTAATAGTTTTTGGAGTATTTGACAGCAAATTGTATCGAGTCAGCCTTCCCAGTAAGCTTTGCGAAGGTAGTCAATACTACAATAAAATTCTCCGCTCCACTATCCTGAGATCGCTTCTGTCAATGATTTCACATATTGTCCAGTTGCGTAGACAGTTGAGACACAAAACTACACCAATTTTATATCACAATATCCACTAGGAATCAATTTGCAAATAGTATTAACAGCCGCTGAACTTCACTCGAAAAAATCCCGCCAAAAACTCTAACCTGGTGGTCTTACATTTAGTATTACCAGGGCCAAACATTTAAAAGTACTACTCATACACAGTATTAATGATTTTTTTTTAAATACAAGGAATTGATTAATTATAGGAACTGTAAAAATATTTAAATACGTTTCAAACTTTCATAGACTTTGAAACGTATTTTTTTTTTTTTTTTTAACGAATAAAAAAAAAAAAAGATTGTGGTATCTTGACTGACTGCGTCCAACTTGTTATGAAATACGAGGCTGAAACGTGAACACTCACGATGTGGCTGGTCGCTCAGCGAGCTATAGAAAGGGCTATGCTCGGCGTCTCTCTAAGGGATCGAGTCCAAAACGAGGTGATCCGGCAGACATGAAAGTTGTCGACATAGCAAAGAAAGCTGAAGTGGCAATAGGCCGGTCATATAAGTCGTGGCACCGATGACCGTCGGGGAAGACGTGTTCTTGAGTGGAGACAGCGAAATGGGAAACGAAAGGTAGGAGGCCCTCAGGATAGGTGGAGCGACGATCTTTGCAAGGTAGCTGGTCGCAGCTGAATGAGAGTTTTAAATTTAAAAAAAAAACAAAACCAGACTGGTTAATAAGCGAACTAAAAATATGTAAACAAGTAAAAAATCATTCTGTGCAGTCGGAGGATACATATTCGCGAGCTGGCTGACCACCTGATCCTCCGACTGCACAGCATGATTTTCTACTTCTTTACATCTTTTTAGTTCGCTAATTAAGCAGTCGGGTTTTTGATTTTTAAATTAACTTTTTTTATTTAAAACTTTTTAGTTGTTTTTTTTTTTTCGAATCACATTTAAACATAGTGGTATATATTTTTGTAATCACCTCTAAAAATCCTTCCTTTTGATACCCCAAACGATGGGTTTGGAAGAAAAAAAAATTGAGTTCCGTTTCTGGTTTTGATCAGCTAGCTCGCGAATATGTATCCTCTTTTTTTTAACGTCTTTTATCTAAGACACTTGGGCAGTCAAGCCCTATCTAATGATGTATTAATTATAAAATCCGCTTAGCGGTTTGCAAGATATGAGGTAATAAAGAATATTACATACATACAAACATACAAGATACGCGCGAAAAACATAACCCTTTCCTTGCAGCCGGGTAAAAATCGGAGCAAATGGCGTATAATTGGAGAAGCTTATGTCCAGCAGAGGACTGCTATGTTAGGCTGCTGATGATGATGACGAAACAAAATTCGACCTGAATGTGTACGCTTACGATGGATCATGAGTCAGGTTTGCTGACAGTCTGGGTCGCGGATAAATTTGAAAAAGAGTTACCGCGGCCTTGGCTTAAGGCGGTACCCCAAGCAAAACGCCGCGCAAGCCGTTTTTTGTGCTGTTTTTAGGAGCTATCTACTCGTTATTTAATAAGAAATATCAATTAATAAAAATACATAAAACTCCTACATAATATTGATTCTAAAATGGTAGATTTAGTTTTTTGTTAAATGTTGTATATATTTCACTAATCTCCTTCCAAAACAACATAAAGATGAGAAATAATTATTGATATTATGCATCTCCTCGTAAAGTGTTCATTAATTATTTTTTGTACTAACACTAATGGATAGACAATTTAATAACGAACATTTTTGTAGATTTTTTTTTTTCATTAGACCAAAATTCGATTTTATAAAGATTTTATTCTAAAATCTGGGCGTATCCACTACTGTAATTCATGCGCCACCAGTGCCGCTAGACCAATAGGAATGCTCATATCTCAAGCCGATTTTTTGGTCAGGGTACCGTCTTAAGCAACTGAAGGACCACGGGTGGGTTTTAGTCAGTAAAAGTTTGACACGCCCTCCCGCCTCACCCAGAGCGGGAGAAGTCATTAGATGATTTCCCAACCCAAAAAAAAAAAAAAAAAGGTTTGCTGACAGTACCTGTGTGGAGCTCAACCACTCACCGTGTGTATCCCGCTGCTCCTGACTGTTGGAGCGCCGCCGTTTTCTCTCTTCTTTGTCTTTGTTCTGTGTACTCGGCGGCTTGTCGCGATTCCTCTGCGGTCTCGGCGGCGACTCACTTTTGTTTCTTTTAGGGGTCCTTTTGGATTCCTCTTTTGTTTTATGTTTTATATTGGACTCGTCCTTTGTTTTAGTGTTATCTTTTGTTGTCTGGTTGGTATTGTTGAGTTTGTCTTTATCGGTGTCGCGCTGGTGGCGGCTGAGCACGCGGTCGATGCGGGCGTGCGGCGCGGCGTCGTCGCTGCAGTACAGCAGGCCGGCGCGCGCGCGGTCCGAGCGCTCGGCGGCCGGCGACTGCGCGCGCGTCGCGTTCGGCTTGCTGATCGGAGTCTTTATGAGCTTTGTCGACGACTCGGGTATATTTTTCAGAGCTTGTGAAGTAGCTTGTCTTATTTGTGCACCTAGAAAAATCAGTGTGCTGAACCAACTTGTTCGGAAAAATACTCTTGCTGAAGATAACAATCGGTGAAAAGGAGTAATTTTTTGGCCGCTGTAGCCCATGAGAAGCTTTTTCAGACTTCTCTGATATCTCTCAGATTTGAACCATCTACATATAAAATGAGCGTTACGTACCAGTATTAGTGCTAGCGTTAGACGGGGGCTCCACGCTGGTTTTCTGCAGATGCTTAGCGAACAGTTCGCCCGGCTTGAAGTCGTCCTCGTCGGATGAGAAGGTGTCGAGCTGCAGCAGCCGCGCCTGTTGCGGCACGCACGCCGCCTCGTCGATGTGCACGAATGACAGCCCGAACTGCACGCCCACAAGTTTCAGCATGAAGCTAGAGAATACCATTTAGGGACACGCAAGCCAACGAAAATTATCAATTAGAAAAAAAAACCCTCGGTATGCTGTAAGGGTCTGTCAGACCCACACCTCTGCACATAAATCATTGTTTTTATTCAAATTTGAATTTCGCGCCTAACCGCACTCAGTAGCTGCAATTTAAAGAAATATCCAACAAAGCAAAACAATCAGTTGCAGGGATTTTTGAATGTTGTGCTGTAGAGTTATTATCTTATAAAAGGAGAATGACCAAAAGTGGCACCAAAAAGTCTCACGCATCAAAACCAAAATTGTATAGTAATTAGTTTCATAATTTTTGACGACAATACTAGGGCATGCAAACCGGATACCCGGATAACCGAAAAAACCAGATAACCGACTGATTTTAAAACCGGGTTTTGAGGTCCTCAAAACTGGGTTTCTCGGTTTTTTCGGTTATTTTTACCTATGTTATTGATTTAATAATACTTTAATTTAACCAAACAAAATATTAAATTTGACACTGACAAACGTGGGCAGGACGGCCAGGCGGCGTTAGTTCCTATTTCGGCCACTTTAATTTAGATCCTTGACGCACTACTATGCCATGCTGCCACTATTTTGTTTTTCGGTCAGTCTGTGTATAGTGAGACGAGTGCACGTGTTGTGTTTGTCGATGATAACATTGCAGATATTATTTTATCAAGGTAAGTTTGATCACATTCTTTTATATAAATGCTAATATTAAATCAAGTGTATGACCAAATACTGAAATGTAATGACAGCAGGGATGATTTGCATATTTAGGTAATAGCTTTAATTAATTAGTTTTTTTCGTAGCAATATGGATAGTGGTTTTGAGCACTGAAATCTATACCTCCAACAAGTGGGGAATCAGAGAAAGCCTTTTCATTAGCGGGTCTCATGTGTTATAAAATCCGTAGTACTCTAAATTATACCTCCCTTGATGCACTTGAATCCTCACAGTCATTCTACCAAAGTAAAGAATAGTAATTTGGTTCGGCTGTGTAACTTTAATTTTGAGATTTTAATCTATATATAGTAGTAATTTATTCCATTTAATTGACACTAACAATTATGTTGGTAATCACTTTTATTTGACAAAAGATATCTTTTTTACGGATAGGTACTTTCTTTCAAAATATTATAAAAGACAGATAGCTGAGTCGCTATCATATTTTTTTTCTATTACAGCCAAGAATTTGGCTAAACAACTTGTTTCTATTGAACAATGCCAAGAAATGTTATTTAATTCAGACAAAAAACTATTTTCTTTTTTTTTTTTTCATAATTTGGTATCATCATCATCATTTCAGCCGAAAGACGTCCACAGCTGGACATAGGCCTCCCCCAGGCGTCCCCACATTGACCGATCCCGTGCGTCTCGCATCCAGCGCCTGCCCGCAACCTAAACCAGGTCATCGGTCCACCTAGTGGGAGGCCTTCCAACGTATCGTCTTCCAGTTCGCGGTCGCCATTCCAGAACTTTTCGGCCCCATGGGCCATCCGTTCTGCGAGCAATGTGCCCTGCCCACTGCCACTTAAGTTTGGCAATTCTTCGGGCTATGTCGGTAACTTTGGTTCTCCTGCGGATATCATCATTTCTGACGTGATCACGCAAGGAAATTCCGAGCATAGCCCTCTCCATTGCCCTTTGGGTGACTAAGCCTTTGATAAGGCCCATTGTGAGCGACCACGTCTCGGTCCCATAGGTGATCACTGGCAACACACACTGGTCAAAGACTTTTGTCTTGAGACACTGCGGTAAATTGGACGAGAAGATACCACGCAACTTCCCGAACGCCGCCCAGCCGAGTCGGATTCGACGGTTGACCTCTTTCTCGAAGTTGGACCTACCCAACTGGACCGTTTCTCCCAAGTAAACATAATCGTCTACAACTTCGAGTGTAGAGTCTCCGATCTTGATAGGAGTGGGTGTTACATGGGCGTTCACCATGACCTTGGTTTTGTCCATGTTCATTTTAAGACCCACTCTTTCGGAAGCTCTACTAAGGTCATCGAGCATTTTACTGAGGCTCTCCATGGTCTCAGCCATGACCACTATGTCGTCGGCAAACCGAAGGTGAGTGATGTACTCGCCATTAACGTTGATGCCAAGCCCCTTCCAGTCCAGAACCTTGAAGACGTCCTCCAGCGCAGCAGTGAACAGTTTCGGAGAAATGACGCCTCCCTGTCTTACGCCGCGCTGGAGAAGGATTGGTTTCGAGGTCTGATCCTGAAGACGGACTGACATGGTGGCGTTTTTGTACAGACACTTCAACACCTCAATGTACCGGTAGTCGATCTGGCACCGTTGGAGAGACTGCAGTACAGCCCAAGTCTCGATCGAATCGAAGGCTTTCTCGTAGTCCACAAACGCTAAACAGAGAGGCAGGTTATACTCTTCGGTCTTCTGTATAACCTGCCGCAGCGTATGTATGTGGTCTACGGTGCTAAAGCCTTTTCGGAATCCGGCTTGTTCGGGAGGCTGGAAATCGTCAAACCTGCGCGCGAGACGATTCGTGATGACTCTTGAAAACAACTTGTAAACATGGCTAAGAAGCGAGATGGGCCTATAGTTCTTCAGCCGGGCATTGTCGCCCTTCTTGAAGAAGAGTACCACCACACCCCTGCACCATGCCTGTGGCGTTTTGCCCTCGAGTATGACGGAATCAAAAAGCTTCTGAAGGGCCTTGAGGACCGGTCCCAACAAACAAAAATTGCTCTTGTAGTGGCTTATATTGCCAAAAATAATATTCTTATAGGAGCCGCATTATCGCTAAAAGGGTGCGTTTGGGCACAATTTATAAAGACAATAACCTTATACCCCCCTTATAGTTGCTTTATTGTCCGCATTTTTTCCTTATACGTGTTATATTATGACAAGGAACAAGGAAGTTAAACTTATAAGAAACATATAAATAACCTTAATACGGGCGTTAACCCTTATACTTGTTTTATTATGGTCCGATACATGGGAGTTTAACTAATTGCGTTAAATCAAAGGCTCTTAAAAACCCGTAGCCCTTATGGCCGTCTGTTTATGATTATACAATAAGTCTTTTTGTTAGTGATTTACATTTTTGCAACAGTTTGACGAAGAAAAAGGAAAGTGAACGGTAAGTTATTATTTTATGTAGTTTATTTACCTGATTTATGTGCTCGTTTATAGTGAAAAGTGTATGGGAATTCAAATGCATGATAAAATGTGGTACGCTGTGTGTTGTAGAATCAACCCGCTCTTGAATTTAAGCTGTTTTAGGGCTACAAACGTTATTAATTATTTAGTCATGTTAAAAACAGTGCTATTAAAAGAGCAAAACGATTTGCACATCGTCTACAAGGAGTCTATGAAAGTGAAGACTTTATAATGGCAACAATTGTTGCTTATACTATCGCCATTTTACATGTCGTTAGGGTTCCTTCCTTTGACACGAACAAAACCGTACCGAGCTAGTGTTGTATGTATAAAAAAAAATTTGGTGCTGGAAGAGATCTCTTTATAGGAATACATAAGCTCGCTTTTGTGCACTAATTTTAAATTTGAAATATAATTATAATTTTTAAGTACACAATAAAGAATATAATTATATTTAATATGTTTGTCCGCAGATATTGCAATGGTAGTATACATATTGAGTCATTCCCGCTCGTCCACACCCCGTCGTCCACACTGCGGACGACTGGGAATGTTGCGTTCTGTTCGTCTACACTGTGGACGAACAGAACGCATTATTCCCAGTCGTCCGCACCTCGTTTCATGTTTAGTTTAAGAGTCAGTGTTTTTTTTTTTTAAATTAAATAAATGATTTAACGGTTTAATTACTTTAAAAAACAACATAACTATTAAGTTTTTTTTATTTAAAATCATCAAATGTTAAAATAATTAACAACAATTCTAGTTTTTAGTCGTCCACACCCCGTCATCTCACGTCTAGTCTAAGAGTTAATAAAAAGAAAATATAAAAAAAAAAAAAAAAAAAAAAAAATATATATAAAAAAATATACAAATTACTTTGTTGTTGCCCTTAATTATTGTAAAATAAGATGATCTGTGATGAAAAATACTGTTGAATTTAAACACTACTTAGTACATATTATGTTGTTATTATATACTTTAAAAATGTTTATATAATACCAACAAAATATTAGTTAAAATATTGCCTTTTAATTATTGTAAATTATGTTGATCTGTGATAAAAACTAGAATTGTTGTTAATTATTTTAACATTTGATGATTTTAAATAAAAAAAACTTAATAGTTATGTTGTTTTTAAAGTAATTAAACCGTTAAATCATTTATTTAATTTTAAAAAAAAAAACACTGACTCTTAAACTAAACATGAAACGAGGTGCGGACGACTGGGAATGTTGCGTTCTGTTCGTCTACACTGTGGACGAACAGAACGCATTATTCCCAGTCGTCCGCAGTGTAGACGACGGGGTGTGGACGAACGGGAATAACCCTACATATTGGCAGATTGGATGGATCGGATTTAGAAATACAGCGGCATGATAGCCTATAAAAAAATTATGACCAATAAAAATACGTGATTTTCAAAGTAGTTGTTTTATTTTATAAAGTATGGATTAATGGTGTAAAATACAACACCGAATTATATTCTACATTTAACAATTTACATTTAATATCAGTACATGAAAAGTCATATATATTTTTTGACTTACTAGAGATGTAATCTTCACATTTATCTTAAATTTCGTTACGCGACCTCTAATATTTATTTATTTCTTACCACAAATTTACAGAGAATAATTTTTTAAAGAGTCTAAGATACAATTGTCTAATTAATTTGTGGAAGACTGGTGCCTAAACTAAGTTTTTTACAAAACCTGTATGTTAGGTCACCAGAAATTCTCAAAAATATTTATAAATCACATTTATAAATATTAATTAATGTTATTGTGTTATGTATTAATTAATTCTCTAATATCACTACGAATATCAATATTCTTCAACTCTTCATTTATAAATTTGTCTACTAGTTTCCTTTTCATTCTCATTTTCTATAAAATAATCTTCTACGGAACCACTGGCTGATTCCGTGGTATCGGTTTGGTAATTTTGTAGCATCATAGGAGTCTACTCCAGCAGTCAACATGTTTTCGTAGACCTTTTTTACTTTTCTTCTAAACACTCCTTTTAAACTTCTTCCATTGTTTTGAATCCATTTTCTAAATGTAAATTTCGCTCCGTAAAATTCACACAATCTGCTGTACTTTTGCTGAAGTTATGTAAAGCATTTTAATGTAACCATATAGAGAAAAATATATTTATTATTACTGTATAAGGGAATATAGATTGCTTTCATCCTTGTCAAGATCGTATAAAAAGTTAGAATTCGTTTTTTTATAGACGTTATATCAAATGCTCCCATAAGTTAAAAAGCATCATAGTTACCTTGTGCATTACTTTTCTAAGAATAATTGACCATATTAAAAGCCTTTATATGGCTTAGAATATTATACGGCTAAAAAGCAGTGTAATTAGCCTCTATAAGAAGACCACATTTCAAACCCTTATTGTAGCCGTATTAATTGGATTTATTGACGTTTACCCAGCCAAATTATAAAAATAAAGGTAATATTAGCTAAATCTTCTAATAATGTGCCATTATAAGGAACATTGACATAATAAATGCTCTTTATAATAAGTATAAGAGTTTAGTCCTTATAGACTTAACTTTATAAGCTTAATTTGTTTGTTGGGGTTTTCCACCCGCCTTCAGGAGTTCAGCCGTGATTCCGTCATCACCCGGCGCCTTGTTGTTTTTAAGCTGTTTCAGAGCCATCCTAATCTCGTAAAGGCTGACGTCCGGGATATCTTCGGTATAGTGCCGGGTCAATCTAGCTCTTGGGTCGTTTGCTAGATTCGCAACGGGTTTACTGGTTGACGTGTACAACTGCCCATAGAAACTCTCGATCTCCCTCAGAAGCTCCGGTTTGGCGGATACAATCCTGCCATTATCGGTCTTCAGTTTCGTGAGCTGGCTCTGCCCAATAGCCAGATCCCTTGAAAAAACCTTGGAGCCTTTATTTCGCTCAATCGCGTCTTTAATACGCTCGGTATTAAAGCGGCGGAGGTCTCTTTTCAAGGATTTAGAGATCTGTCTATTGATCTGGCGGTATTTGCACGCCTCATCTGAAGACTGCAGGATCATCTCACGCCTCTCCTTCATAAGCTTGAGGGTATGATCAGAGAGCTTTTTGTTTCTATCTGTACGACGGGTCTTGAAAAACTTAGACCCGACAGTATGGACAGCTTCCACGAACCCGTCGCTGTATTCGTCCACGGAGCTCCCCAGGCACTCGAAACGATTCTGGAGTTCGAGCTGAAAGCTCTCGGGGTTTTGGACCTGGACCTGTGCTGGACGGAGCGTGGACTTCATCAGTCGAGACCTTTCAAGCTTAATATTAATGTTCAATGTGCCTCTTACCATGCGGTGATCGCTCCCGGTTTTTACCGAATTGATCACAGACATCATTGAACATTTGCTTCTTGGTTGACATGATGAAGTCGATCTCATTTTTTGTTGCACCATCGGGGCTCTGCCAGGTCCACTTCCTGTGTTCACGCTTGGTATCAGTAATTGATATTGATAATAATTTAAATTACAAATTAGGACAATAGTCAACCTCTTGCAAAATTTTACAAAATGAAAATTGCAAAGTAAAATCAAATAAAAGTTTTAATGTAGTAAATAGTATTAACCTGGTGCATCAAAATATTCAAGGCTTTATGAACAAAGATTTAGAAGTAGAATTGTTTATTATTTTTAACAGTATTGATATTCTTTGTATAACAGAACATTGGCTTAAAAGCCACCAGTTATTGTTCAATTTTTATAATCACCAGGTTGGTAGTTCATTCAGCAGAGTTAATGCTATACATGGTGGCTCCTTGATTTTAGTAAGTAACCAGCTTAAATTTAAAGACCGTAAGGATATTGTGAGCCTATCTGTTGAGCGGACAGTTGAAATAGCTTGTATAGAATTGGAGCAGTTTATTGTATTAAGTGTATACAGACCCCCTTCAGGATTGTATGACTGCTTTGAAAAGGTAATGGATGAAGTGTTACACAAGATTTGTAACTCTAATAAATCCATTATAACTTGTGGTGATTTTAATGTTAATTTGTTGGAAAACTCAGGTTCTTGTAGTAAAATAATAAATCTTTTTCAGTCCTACAATCTTGTAAACCTATTTTTGGAGCCCACAAGAATAACCCCTACTAGTGCCACATGCTTAGATAATATTTATACTAATGTTGTACCAGTCCACAAAGAAATTATAAATTTACTAAATTCTGATCATTGCGGGCAGAGGATTACTATACCAATCCAAAACAACAAAGTGGCTAAAAAGGATATCACTGTTAACCCCAAAACTGCAAGTCGCTTGAAAGCTTTTAAAGTTAAACTCATTAATAAATTACCAATTTTGCCAATTCATGCTGAACCTAATCATCAATATGATGAATTTTTTAGTATATACTGTAAATAATTTAATTCCACCTTTATTTCCAAGACAATCTCCGTTAATGGTAATGCATCATTCAGTGATTGGGCTACCATTGGTATTCATAAAAGTAGAACACGGCTTTATGAGCTGTACGATGAAAGGACTTATGTAAACACTGCTGAATTTAATTTATATGTTAGAAATTATTCAAAATTATTTAAAAAAGTTTGTTTTTTGGCCAAGTCGCGTTATTTGAGTTCGAAGATTAAAAACAGTAGTAATGTTATTAAAACGACTTGGAATATTATTAATAGTGAAACAGGAGGATCTGGTAACCGAAATATTGACTACAGCCTGTCTATTAATGACAACATCATAAAATCAGACTCACAAGTCGCACTGGCCTTTGAAAATTTCTTTTCAGATATTCCCGTTTCTACTACTAAATCCTTAAACTCATCACCTTCTGTTGCTGAGTCTTTGCTAAAAGAAAATGTTAATGTTTGCGATTCGGAATTTATTTTTGAACATATTACTTGTAGAGACATAATTAAAACCTTTCACACTTTAAATGTTAAAAAGACTGCTGATCTGTGGGGTCATTCTGTTGAAGTCGCCAAGTCTATTATTGATATTGTCGCACCTAGTTTAGCTATTATCTTTAATAATTGTATCGACTGTGGGGAGTTTCCTGACCTAATGAAAAATAGTAAAATAATACCTTTGTTTAAATCAGGTAGTACATCTGACCCTACAAATTATAGACCTATTTCAGTACTACCTACTTTTAGTAAAATACAATGTCAATGGTTATTAAATAAAATGTCACTAATGATTAAATACAATGAAGAGAAAAAAACAATATAATGTCATAGAAATGAAATTCCATTCAATTATTGTGAGGTAATTCGTTGTTTAATTTAAATTTTGAATCAAATTTTTCATTTAAATGATGATGCATAGACTAACCAGTAATCGTTTCTTTTGTGTAATAAATAACTATAACTTACGTGTATAACGTGTCTATATCAATTACGTCGTTGGTAGCGTCGAATAAAATAGACCTAGTTTTTAGGTTATTTTCGATTTTATAAAATAATTCCGAAACCCAGGTTTTGTTTTCAAAAAGATCTTTTGTAGGAGGTAACATTGTCTGTGTAGTCTATTAAATACAAAGATTGATTTTGATGCATCATGGTACGGGATTCCATACATCCATGAGCATTCTCCTTTATTTGTATATATAGAAATCCTAAACCTAATTATGAAGTCTTTCATGAAAAAGCTTTTTACAAAAAATACAACCGACTTCCAAATAAAAACACTACAAAGTGAAAATAACTTCAATTTCGGAAGTCGGTGTTCTTGTTTTCTCTCTCGTTTTTTGACACCATATTTGGAAGTCGTTTGTATTTTTTGTAAAAAGCTTTTTTATTTTCACTTTTTAGTTGTGGTACATAATGGACCAGTTGTATAGGCTTGGTACCAATAATGCCCAAAATGAAGCCAGAATAGATTAACCCAATAACATGAAACTTAAACAAAACCGGTGGAATAAGAGTATACCAAGGTGAACTGTTTACACCTGCGTATCCCGAGTGATTTGCCGTCATTTATTGAAGAGTTCTGATGTATATCTCCGAAGTTCTTCATCAGATCTTGATGAAAATTAAATGGGACCACATGACAAGCACCAACTTTCAAATAAAAAAATAATCATCAAAATCGGTTCACCTAGAAACAAGGTAACACACATTTAAAAAAAATACAGTCGAATTGATAACCTCCTCCTTTTTGGTAAGTCGGTTAAAAATTAGAATTTATGTTCAAATTTCGGTGCACGTACAGGCAAATTGCTAACGCCGCGACCTACTTTTCGCTACTCGTTTTATTTACTTTATTATGATACTCGTATTTATTTAGTTGACCAATAGCAGCCGTAGCGCTACAATCGCGGGTTAGCATCCAACTTAACTTTTACGAATAAACTTTACTGTGGTGAAATCTGTGGTTTTCGTCAACTCATATCAAACAGCTCATCATTCATCATCATTTCAGACGAAAGACGTCCACTGCTGGACACAGGCCTCCCCCAGGCGTCGCCACATTGACCGATCCCGTGCGTCTCGCATCCAGCGCCTTCCCGCAACCTTAACCAGGTCATCGGTCCACCTAGTGGGAGGCCTTCCAACGTATCGTCTTCCGGTTCGCGGTCGCCATTCCAGAACTTTTCGGCCCCTTCGGCCATCCGTTCTGCGAGCAATGTGTCCTGCCCACTGCCACTTAAGTTTGGCAATTCTTCGGGCTATGTCGGTAACTTTGGTTCTCCTGCGGATATGATCATTTCTGACGTGATCACGCAAGGAAATTCCGAGCATAGCCCTCTCCATTGCCCTTTGGATGACTTTAAGCTTTCTGATAAGGCCCATTGTGAGCGACCACATCTCGGTCCCATAGGTCTCTCTAGTCATAGACTTTTGTCTTGAGACACTTCGGTAAATTGGACGAGAAGATACCACGCAACTTCCCGAACGCCGCCCAGCCGAGTCGGATTCGACGGTTGACCTCTTTCTCGAAGTTGGACCTACCCAACTGGACCGTTTGTCCCAAGTAAACATAATCGTCTACAACTTCGAGTGTAGAGTCTCCGATCTTGATAGGAGTGGGTGTTACATGGGCGTTCACCATGACCTTGGTTTTGTCCATGTTCATTTTAAGACCCACTCTTTCGGAAGCTCTACTAAGGTCATCGAGCATTTTACTGAGGCTCTCCATGGTCTCAGCCATGACCACTATGTCGTCGGCAAATCGAAGGTGGACTTCATCAGTCGAGACAGATTGAGCCCCAAAACGTGTCCCTGCAAGTGGGACAAATTGCCTAACTTGCAGGTCATCCTCGTCTCGTTTGCCCAGTTTCGCGTTGAAGTCCCCCATGACAACGGTGAAGTGAGTTTTGAAACCATGCATGGCTCTGGAGATATCCTCATACATGGTCTCTACCTCGTCGTCGGGGTGTGCCGAGGTTGGGGCGTAGACCTGTATGACCTTCAGCGAATATCTAGAGGATATTCTGAGTATAAGGTACGCCACCCTGGTCGACACACTCTCGATCTTCACCACGCTGTTCACAAGGGACTTGTGGACGATAAACACGACACCACCCTGGGACTGCCGGTCACCCTCTCGGAAATAGAGCAGGTTACCGGATTTGAGGATTATCGAGTCCTCCTCCTCTCTTTGGACTTCAGATAACCCTATAATACTCCATCGCAACCTGCTTAATTCCTCTTCGAGCTCGATGATCTTCTCGTCGGTCCGAAGTGTGCGCGTGTTATACGTTGCCAGGTCCAGTCGTCGGTGATTGTTGGGGTAACCGGATCTCGTCCGGAGATTCTTAGCACCCCTTGCCATGCCGTAACCTCGACCGCTACCGTAGTCGAGGGTAGGCAGGCTGCCAGGCACTAGGGGCCATTTTTTATTTGTACTATTCATAGGGGGGGTTTTGCCATAATCGCCACGCTTGGCAGGCGGGTTGGCGATCGCAGTATGGTTGTTATAGAAGCACAGAGAACGCTGCTGCCCATACTCTGGTTTGTCCCTTAGTCGCCTCTTACGAAACCCACGGGAAGACACGGGATGGTGAAATTCTTAACGTCCGGCACCATACGGAACAGCTCAACTGTAAGTAACTGGCTACCTCTGAGCCGTACATTATATTTTGACTAAAGTTTGTATATAGTCAAATAAAAAAATCGTCGTGTGTGGTGATTTTAATATAGAGGTTTTGAAAAAAAAAACAAGACTACATTAGAATTTGAGTATTTTCTTATGAAGTACAATCTAAAACTAGCGCTTTATACTCCTTTATGGTTAAGTAGTAACACTTGTATTGATAACTTTGCGCACAACTACAGAAAAAATGGCAAAGCTGAAGTTAAGAGGAAATACGGGCGGAGAGACTTTTGAAAAATAGGTATTTGAAAAAACTATCGCTGTCGCTCTGCGAACTGCGAGCGCGTGGCGTCCGGCCGCTCTATCCATGTGTGTGTAAGTTGACAATGTGTGCGTGCCTCCGAAACGCTCCCGGCCGCGGCTCGCGCATTTCTTGTAATCGCCCCAGTCACTCGTAACTTTTGTTCTTGTGGATTGTGGACTGATATCCAACAAAATCTGTTATTGTTAAACGCAAATGCAGAAAATCTTATTTTGGACGTGACTAATAATACTGTAGAGCAATTAAATAATGTAATTGCCAAATTTATTGGCGGAAAAAGAGTTAACTTTGCAGGAAGTGGCTCATATCATATCAGACAAGATGTTATGGAGCAGTAACTTCATGGAATAGCGAATGGCTATTCATTCACGTATCAAAAAAAAATATAGGGCTGCAGTCCGGGCCAATATACAAAAAAATATAGAACAAAAGCAGCGTTCGAAAAAAACCACAGAGATTATCCGGAAAAGAAAACTGACGTATCCCAAAGACGGAACGAGCAAAATAAAAAGAACTGCAGAACCAGTTAAAAACTACGGTCGTTTAGAATTGGAAGAAGATATGCTTTTGTATTTATATAAATAAAAATAATTTCTTGAAAGATTGCTCTCAAGTCTCAACTAAGAATGTTCAAAGGAAAATAGTGTGGGCCAAAGCGATATTAGCTTATGGGTAATTGAAAGACTGAAGAGGCTTACGGCATCGAATTTTGGGCGAATATGTAAGATGCGACCGAAAACATCGGTTCGCAAAATATGAGAAACGTTATTATATAACAAATTTAAAGGAACTGTGGCTATCAATTATGGCAAGGAAAAGGAATCTGAAGCGATCGATCAATTTATCAAGCACACGGGGCTACAGGTATTAGAGTGTGGAATGTTTATCGATGAAAACAAACCCTTTTAGCGGCAAGCCCGGATGGTCTGATAGGTGAAGACTCGATAATAGAGGTAAACTGTCCTTATGAAATTGCAAGTATGTCACCTGAAGACGGAATTGAACAAAAATAAATAGATTTAGAGCTGTTTTCAAGGGTCATCACTATAAACGGTTGTACAAAAGACCGAAGAGTACAACCTGACTCTCTGTTTAGCGTTTGTGGAATACGAGATAGCCTTTGATTCGATCGACACTTGGGCTGTACTGCAGTCTCTCCAACGGTACCAAATTGACTACCGGTACATCGAAGTGTTGAAATGTTTGTATAAAAACGCCACCATGTCAGTTCGATTTCAGGATCAGACCTCGGAACCCGTCCTTCTGCAGCGAAGTTTGAGACAGGGAGACGTCATATCTCCGAAACTGTTCACCGCTGCACTGGAGGATGTCTTCAGATTTCTGGACCGGAAAGGGCTATGCATAAATGTCAATGGCGAATACATCACTCACCTTCGGTTTAGTGGTCATGGCAGAGACCATGGAGGACCTCAGTACAATGCTCGATGACCTCAGTAGAGCTTCTTAAAGAGTGGGTCTTAGGGTGAACATGGACAAAACCAAGGTGATGTTGAATGCCCATGTTACACTCACTCCAATCAAGGTCGGATACTCTAACCTCGAAGTTGTGGGCGTCTATGTCTACCTGGGACAAACGATCCAATTGGGTAGGACCAACTTCGAGAAAGAGGTCAACCGTCGAATCCGACTTGGCTAGGCAGTGTTCGGGATGTTGCGGTATCTTCTCGTCCAACTGACCACAGTGTCTCAAGACGAAAGTCTATGACCAGTGTGTGTTGTCAGACATATGGCTCTGAGACATAGTCGCTTACAATGGGCCTCACCAGAAAGCTTACAGTCACCCAAAGGGCAATGGAGAGGGCTATGCATGGAGTTTCTTTGCGTGGTCGAATCAGAAATGTAGAGATCCGCAAGAAAACCACGGTAACCGACATAGCCCGAAGAATTGCCGAACTTAAGTGGCAGTGGGCAGGACACATTGCTCGCAGAACGGATGGCCGATGGGGCAGAAAGGTTCTGGAGTGGCGACCGCGAACCGGAAGACGTTGCGTTGGAAGGCCTCCCACCAGGTGGACCGATGACTTGGTGAAGGTTCCGGGGATCCGCTGGATGCGAGACGCACGGGACCGATCAATGTGGTGACGCTTGGGGAGGCCTATGATCAGCGTCAGGTGGTATACCCTGTGTTACCATTTGGCATTATGCTGAGCTGAGGCCCTTTTGGCATTAATAGTTTAAAAAATATTTTGTTTAATTTTAAGGTGTTTTTGTTTTTAATGCAAATAAACTCATTTTCTTTCTTTCTTTCTATGTCCAGCAGTGGATGTCTTTCGGCTGATATGATGACGATGATGATGATGATGAAATAGATTTATGTACGTTTAAAGGCAAAATGTTACAATTAAAACAGAATCACCATTACTTCTACCAAGTACAAGGCCAACTACACATAACTCGTCGAGATTTCTGTATTTTATTTTATGGAGTCCCAAAAGCTTTTATTTTTCAAAATATTAAGAGGGACGATGCATTTTGGCAAAAAATGGAACCATTATTAGAAAAGTTCTACCACATTAGTGGCAAGCCTAAGGCCTTAGCCTAAGCCTTTTAGCAGAAATCATTGACGGTCGGATAACAAAGAATAAACCAGTGAGAGAAAGCACGTCGTCATAATCTGCCTAGCCTTTTCCCATCTACGTTGGAGTCGGATGCAGCTGAATACCAGTATTTTGATGGATCGACTGCCTATCTGACCTCCACAACCAGTTACTGGGTAATATAAAACCCCTTGGTAAAACGAGTCAGACTTTCGGGCTGTCAAAGCCGAAAATAACAGCCGGGACCAACGGCTTAACGTGCTTGGCGAGACACGGACGGGTCTTGGTATGTAAAGATGGTCACCCATTCACGGACCAACCACGGCAAGCATACCTCCACAACCAGTTACTAGGTAATATGAAACCCCTTGGTAAAACGGGTCAGACTTTCGGGCTGTCAAAGCTGAAAATAACAGCCGGGACCAACGGCTTAACGTGCTTGGCGAGACACGGACGGGTCTTGGTATGTAAAGATGGTCACCCATTCACGGACCAACCACGGCAAGCATACCTCCACAACCAGTTACTAGGTAATATGAAACCCCTTGGTAAAACGGGTCAGACTTTCGGGCTGTCAAAGCCGAAAATAACAGCCGGGACCAACGGCTTAACGTGCTTGGCGAGACACGGACGGGCCTTGGTATGTAAAGATGGTCACCCATCCACGGACCAACCACGGCAAGCATAGCTTAACTTGATCGATTTACCAGTGCGGCTGACGGACGTTGAAATAAGTTTAATTTCGCTGATGTACCTAGTAGGCGATCTATTTGTTGCTATCGTTTTGTATTGAAAACTTTTTGTAATAAACATTTATAGACATGCACTTAATTTTATTTTGTATCCATTACTTTTTAATACTTCTATTTGTAATTTCCACTAAATAGCACATACAAACAATATAAATGTGTTTATCGATAACTGTTTACAACACTAGTATATCGATTTTATTTTCAACTACTACGCATCACCTTTCCGTCTGTGTAAGTATTATGCAGACCCCTTGCGTCTCACCCCGCCCTCAAATTCGTGCGATAAGGACAACTGCAGATCCGACAAATTTTACTGAAGTAAAAAGTCATAATTCGAGGTTTGGCTCTCGCCTGTTTTCTCCTCCAATATTAGACCGATTTAGAAGATATTTCATAAAATGAATAAGAAGGATATTTACTATGTCTCTATGTTTTTCTTTTTTCATTAATAGTTTTCAAATTTGTACTCTAGGGCTCTGAAGATAGCGACTTAATACAGACAATTTTGAGCATTTTGAGAGGGTGGTGATATATTATCCGTATAAGCACTAGGGCTTATACGGATAATATATCACCAAATAGGAAAACATAGGGACATAGAAGAAGTTGATATTTATTTTACGGTAAAAAATCATTGCTGTAAGTTCATAAACCAGAGAGAAAACAGACGAGAGCGTTTGTATGGAGAAAAGACCACCCCCGTTTCCTCTTAAAGATCTGCTCCTTTCAGATCATACGTCTGAAATACTTAAAGTACCTATTATCAAAACTTGTAAACTACAGTATTGGAAAACTAAAAAGCAGGACACAAGCTTGAATAATTTCGAAACATTAAAACGCATCTTAGCTCTCTATCATTTATACTACGACAGGTGAGAATCAGTAATAATCCTGTGAAAGTGTTGTGTTTTTCCATGTTTTCGTAAAAAAAAACAGTGAGTGAACTAATTACGCGGTATCATATTTCATAAAGTAAAAACTTAAAGGTGCTAAAATCATGCACGGACATTCAGCCATACGACACCAAACGGAAACAAAATGCAATGTCGGACTTTTTTCTTAGTCGCATTTACGTAGAATGTGTTACATTTTTGCAATTCTATTATTAGATTAAGAATATGATTGATATTTTGGAACAAAATTATGTCTTGTTAGTAGAAATACGTAATTATTTAATTAAAAAGGGACAAGCTAGATATACAGGTAATGTTATTTCAACAAAGTTAGAGCAAGCAAAAAGCGCATACGAAAAATGTTGTAAAATATTTTTACTATTAGAAACAAGTAAGGATATTAATAAGGCATCGGTAATAGATCTTTATGAGAAAATAAAACAAAATACGAGGAAATAGAAAAATTGTGTACATTGCCCGTTACAGTGGATTTAGGAAAAATGGATTTTAACCTTAAGGTGGCGTGTAGTTTGATTCCAGTAATGGACGGTGTTGAGGCCACCACCAAGCGCCTAATAGACTCCGTGGAGATGTACGTCGCAAAACTTTCTGAGTGTCCCAGAAAGTTTTGCGAAACTAAAAAAAATTGTTCTATACGTACATATATTTTTATTAAATCTTTTCAAAGTACTTTCCACCAGCCTCTATACAAAGATTCATGCGCCTAAACCAGTTTTCAAAACACTTTTTCCAGTCCGCCGCAGACACCTCGTTTACAGCCTGCTCGAACGCAGCCAGCGCATCTTCCGGCGACGAAAATTGTATCCCTTTGAGCTGATTTTTTATTTTTGGGAATAAAAAGAAGTCACACGGTGCTAGATCAGGGCTGTAAGGAGGGTGACCCAGGAGTTTGACTGGCGTGCTGTCCAGGAAGTCCCTCGTTTTGAGTGCGGTGTGCGCAGGTGCATTGTCGTGGTGGAGCAGTAGCCCGCGGAGCCCTGTGTTTGGTCGCTTGTTGCTTATAACAGAGAAAACTTCTGGCAAACATTTGGTAGTATACCATTCGGCATTAATGCTTCTTTGATCCCGTAAGGGAATTGATACCAAGTGGCCAGTCAAATTAAAAAAGCTAGCGATCAAAATCTTACCCCCGCTTCTAGATCGCTTCACTTTGGTAGGCGTTGGCTCATTTTGAAACACCCAAACAGTCGACTGGCGCTTGGTTTCTGGGTCGTATTGATAAATCCAGGACTCATCACCTGTAACGATGTCGTAAACACGCCGAGACGAGCCTGCTTCAAATTTGTTAAGCATATCACGGCACCATTCCACCCGGGCCTGCTTCTGAGCATCGGTGAGGTTGTGCGGCACCCAGCGTGATACTATCCTCCTCACGCGAAGATGGCTGTGTAGAATCTCGTGAACGCTTCCCGATCCAATCTTCAATATGTGTTGAATCTCCTGATATGTAATTCGCCTATTGTCTTGGATTAAATTTTTCACTGCTAGCACGTTTTCTTCGGTAACAGCCGTCAAAGGGCGACCGCTTCTTTCGTCATCCCCCAAAGTTGGTCGACCGCGCTTGAATTCGTTATACCAACGATACACGGTTGCCTTGGAAGGGCCTTCATCCATGAATGCCATTTGAAGTCTATCGTACGATTCATCCGGTTTCAGGCGACACTTGAAATCGTATAAAATCATAGCTCTAAAATGTTCCCGGCGCAGATCCATATTTCAGTGAGACACAATACTTTGAATTAACTCGCAAAAAATGTGGAGGGAAATTTTGAAATTGGAACTTACTTATTTTTACTTATAAATAATCATATTTTCGAAAAACATTATAACTGGCCAGTCTCCCATATATAAAAACTTTTTTTCGCAATACTTTCTGAGGGGCCTGGTATGCTGACATGCTGGATGGCCCAGGTAAAGCATTATTAATTACTTTCGTTTTAAAAAGTAGGCTGAATGAGAACGCAAAGCTAAAAGTACAGGCTTATACAAAAGTATTCCAGAATTAATTGATGATTTAAGGTGTACGAGCACTTGGTTGCTAATACATGTGCTAAGTTGAGATTGAAGAAAACTATTCTTGCTGACTTCTTGATAAAATATTTATTGATTTGTACTTGTTTACAATAGAACGGTCGAAAGTGTACTCAACAATAATAATATGAATGTCGATTTAAATTAAGTAAAAATGCTTATGCTAGCGTGCTAAATAAATGTGCGATGTAATCGTACATATTCCCGGACGAGATAGGAAAGATGAAGTGCATTTAGATTTACAAAAATAGCTTAAGGACGCTATTACATTTTTCTACAAATAACAGTACTTTTGAGGTACCATTTTAATGCATAAGCAATCACCGGTGTGAAGATATCATGGTCTTAATTTAAAGATAATATATTCAGCTCCAGATAAGCATCAGAAAAATTGTATGACATCATACAAAATTTTCGCACAAATACGTTTTGCCCATCACAATAACCGCAAAAAATTGAAAAAAGTAGGGTCCGAATAGGTTCCAGTTTAGGTAAATTTACAGCATATTTTATCTTCAAAATTATAAAAAATTGCGGCATATATAGTCCTTTACAGTTGCAGCTAATTATTTTTCACCTAAATAATTATATTTTTTAATTATTAGCTAAAAAAAAATCACTTGCCGACGTCTTCATACATTTTGTACCCGCCGCTCATCATTCCGCGCATGCCCTGGAAACTTAGAACATTTTTTTTAAATTGTGAAAAGTGCCATCTATTCGGCATTCATGGAACTTTTGGTTGCGTGTGTTACCACTTTTTTCCTCTAAATATTTGGTAGTTTACATAAATTGTTAATTTTGCTATTTTTCTTTAATTAGTCCAGCTACACAAAAATTTACGATTTCATAAAATAGTATAAATTATTCTCAAAACGTTTATTAAAATTTTGTATTATTTGAGATACTTTTACGATGATAGAATTTTAAGAGTAGATTACTGATACCAAACGTTAGCAACACTGTCCATGAAAAGTCACAAGAAATTTTCCAACGGTTTGTTTTCGTACGCGCGCGGATTTTTCTTGTAATTTTTGGTGTTTTTGTGTTAATTACGTTGAGTTGAGCTTCGTTCCTCCGTAAATGCCAGTAATACCTAAATTCCAGCATAAACTGTACTTTGTGAAAGTGGTTGTGACATACATTTAGATAGGCCCTCCATAGGGAGTTTGGACCATATATCTCGGTGTAGTGTTGTTTTACAGATAGGCCCTCCATAGGGAGTTTGGACCATATATCTCAGTGTGTTATTGTTTTACAGATAGGCCCTCCATAGGGAGTTTGGACCATATATCTCAGTGTAGTGTTGTTTTACATTTTACAAAATGTCTCGAAACATCTGCTGTGTTCCTGGGTGCCCAGTAGTAGCAGGAGATGGTGAGTAAAGTGTGTTTTTATATTCTGAACTCGAGCATAGGTTCCAAGCTAGCAAAATTGGTCGTCCTAAGACCATCTTCTTTTTACTATTCTAATACATTTTCAAACGTTTGTCAGTGTGGAATTGAGCGCACTTTGTATGAGCATTTACGCTTACGGTTGTTGTATCATGGTCTCACTAAGTGTTTCTTGAACCTACTATTATATTGCTAAAATTGCTGTTATAAGAACAAATAAGCATTTGATTAGTCTTACTAATGTCTTTCTGGGTGTAACGGTGTAATTCCCCTTGTATTCCTCTCTGATCGATCAATCTCTTTGTATGAGTATTGTAAACCCGGCCTAAATATCACATTGCAGTCAGTCCCATTAAAGTCTCTTTATTTTATTTCAGATGTACCTCTACACTATTTTCCGTGTCCTGAGAAAGATGCAGAAAGGTTTCAAGAATGGGTTAAGATGATTGGAGGTGATATTGCGAGTCTGAACAGTAGTTGAATCCACAAAAATCGAAGAATCTGTCGTCGGCACTTTCAGAAAGAGTTACTTTACCCAAAAAACAGACTTTGTAAATTGGCTGTTCCATCTTTGCTATTACCCTCTATAGATGTATCAGGTAAATGTGTTATTGATTAATTTTATTAAATACTAGCAACCGCATTGGTTTTACATACTTACTAATATTATAAATATGAAAGTGACTTTGAGAATGAATGTTCTAAATTGCATTGCATCAAGATATTTAGAAAATTTAATCTCTTAAAGCACATACATAAATAATGAGCATCTTATAATATTCCAATACCTTGACTTCCAATATTTCATACAATATTTCTTTAAAGTGAAATATTTACTTCTTATATTCTGTACTTTTCAGCACCGCGTCAAATGGTTCCAGACAGCCTACCATCTACATCCCAAGAAGCTGTAATGCATCGTGAAATAATAAAACCCATGACAACTAGAACTGTTCAATACTTCAAGCCTTCTAGTTCTGGTATGTTATCTATTTCTTTATGATCACTTATATAAGTCTAACAACAAATGCTAATTCTATATTCAGTTCATGTTTACCATGATAAAGCAGATATTCACTTTTCGATGCATTTTCCTTAAACATTCTTCACAATTCATTCTATATTTTATATTTTCAGTACCCTTTTTGAAGCAAAAGCATGAAGAAAATAAGGTGCAAAAATTGGAGCAAGCACTTCGTCAGGCCCTTAAAGACAAACAGACCTTTCGCAAAAGATATCTGCTAGCAAAGAAAATAAGGAAAACAAATGCTTTCAAAATTGTGACCAAAAAGATGTCATCAGCGGCTAAAACTTTATTTTATATGCAAGTAACAGGAAGTGGTAAAAAACAGAGAGGAAGGCGTTTCACACTTGATGAAAAAATCTTAGCACTATCGCTATATAAACCATCACCTAAAGCATATCGCTTGCTAAGCCAGCTGTGTGTTCTGCCAAGCCGAAGAACACTTCAAAATATTTTGCAGAAAGTAGATTTAAAGCCTGGCATTAACGATAAAATATTTGAACACTTGCAGAAGAGAGTGTCTAAAATGCCAGAAAAACATAAATTTTGTTGCATACTGTTTGACGAAATGGCAATTGCTGCAGATTTAAGTTACAATAAGGCACATGACAATTTAAATGGTTTTATCGACAATGGCAGCAAAAGAGAACAAATATTTGCTGATCATGTACTTGTATTCATGGTGAGAGGCATAGTAAAAAAATATAAGCAGCCAATAGCTTATAGTTTTTGTTCAGGTACAACAAAGACAGCAGATCTAAAATACCAATTGAAAAATATAATTCAAAAAGTTGAAAGCACAGGTCTTAAAGTTGTAGCTACAGTATGTGACCAAGGAGCCACAAACCTTGCTTCAATAAATCAGTTGATGGAAGAAACTAAAGCAAAGTATCTAAGAAAAAATGAGGATTATAGAGGTGGTTTTTTTGAAGTGGGCAGTTTCAAAATTGTACCTATTTTCGATCCACCTCATCTAATGAAGGGTGTACGCAATAATTTATTAAATAAAAAATTAAAATATGTCATGGATGACAAAGTACGCGTGGCTAAATGGTGCCATATAGAAAATCTTTTCCAGAGATGCCCTTCATTCCAGGGTGTAAAGTTGGCCCATAAACTGACAGCTCAACATGTGGTGCCCTCAATGATACCAAAAATGAGGGTTAAGTTTTGCACACAAGTGTTCAGCAAGTCTGTTGGTGTGACACTTGGATGTCTGGCAGGTATGTCACGTTTAACTTCAAGAGTACAACCAATTTAGTAGTCTAAAAACAGATAATACTATTATAGATATCGGGTTATACGTCGACATCTCCATCATCACAGTTATACATCACCTATTGAACTAATAAGTCTACATAAATTAAACAAATCCGAATATAGTTTAATTAAAGCAAGTGCCTATGAATCATTTAGTTTATATATCTAATACCTTTAAACGAGCAATTCTTGTATATACAGGGTGGAATTTTATAATGCCACCTGAAGGGAAAGTTCTCTTAATACTGTAGATAGAAAATTTTAGTCAAATAAAACATTCCTTTATTTTAAAAAGAAAGAAAACTGCATTCAAAGATTTTCGAAAATTCGCTTGCTACACCCGGGAATCGAACCAACAAAAATATTTAAAATTACACCCTGTACTTATAAGGATGAATCCTCTCTAACAAACTTGATAAATTATATGAAAGGAAAACCATGAAATCTTAAATTATTTTAATTATTTTCAAAATTAATTAGTTGCTCGAAATGGGCTCCATTTTCTTGGATACACAAATTTATTCTTCCAACGAATTCTAGTCTTATCTAAATAGTAATTCGTCATTTTAATAGATAAATGACGTCAATGATAATTATTAATTACTCAAATAAGGATACAGATGGATCTTTGAGTAAAAGTGCTTTAACTTGACCCATTGAATTTATAAGTCCAGATTTCATGGCTTTTCTTTCATTTAATTTATCAAGGTTGTGAGAGAGATTATATCCTTATAATTGACCCTAACGATCGATGCAATAAAAGTACAGGGTGTAATTTTTACCAGACTGCCGAAGGAGGGTAATGTGTTTATCAGTCTATGTATGTATGTTTGTTCCTATATGGCGTTCCAGAGACCAAACGCTTTGGCCGATTTTGATAATTCATACGTCAATCGATTTGTCTTAACCCTGCGAGTGTCATGGGCTACATTAAAATTGGACAATAGAAAATGGCGGATTTTGGGCGCCATATTGTGGGGGCCCAAATTTTTTTTTCTTCCAAACCCATCGTGTGGGGTATCAAAATCAAGGGTTTTAAGAGGCGATTTCAAAAATATAAAACACTTATATATGTTTAAATGTATCTAATTCGAAAAAAAACTTATATACAGGAGGAGGATACATCTGGTTTTAGTCAGCCAGCTCGCGCGTATGTATCCTCCGACTGCACAGCATGATTTTTCCCTTGTTTACGAATTTTAGTTCGCTTTTGAAGCAGTCGGGTTTATTGATTTTTGATTTAACTTTTTTTCATTTCATTTCATTTACAGAAAGTGGGTCCTTGCCAGAGGAAAGTGTGGACACTGCATACGTGATAATGCTGTTCGACGAACTGTTCGACTCTGTGAATGCTAGTTATCACAAAGAAGAAGGCAAAATATACAGATCAGCAGTCACACCAACTTCGCCCCATTTAAAATTTTGGAACAAGACATTACCAATTATAAAGTCAATGAAATATGTTAACAATAATGGCAAAGAGGTAACAGTACCATCTCTTACTAGTTGGGTGAAAACAATAGAAGGGTTTAAATTAATCACAAATAGGTTAAGGACAGAAGGAATTAATTCTATATTACTTCGTCATATAAATCAAGACCCTTTAGAAAACTTTTTTGGGGCGATAAGAGCTCATGGCTATAGTAATATAATGCCCAACTCAGCAGCTTTTGAAACTGCATTTAAAACATTATTAATAAATAATATGACATCGCCACACTCTGTACATGGAAATTGTGAAAAAGATGACAGTATATGTTTAAATTCTTTGAAATCTTTAATAAATCAAAACTGTAATGTGGAGGATGATAATGAAATAATGGAAATTATTGATGAACATTTGAATATTGATATAATAAATACACAAATCCTTCTAGAAGGCCGTTCTCGAGTTCTAGTAGAGAAATGCGCGGCCATAGCATATTGTAGTGGGTGGATAGCAACCAAAGCTAAAAAGTTTGTTTTTAAAAATTGCAAAACATGCAAAAACAATTTAATTACTCCAAATACTGAAGATTTTCACAACTTTATTGTAAAAAAAGAATATTGTGGCAAAAGATGGTTATGCTATCCTACCCGGGCATTGTTTGACTTTTTTGCCCAAGTAGAAGACATCACAATGAAAATTTTAAATAAATATGAACACATAGAAACAATTTCGAAATATATAATCCTAATTATAACGGTCCATATTGACTTAAATTTTATTAAATGTAATAAACATAAAGAAAAATTATGCAATTATTTGCTGCAAAAAAGTGTAGTGTTTTTCATTATGAATTGGTGCAGAGAAGTCAGCAATGTCCTCACTGGCAAGAGCCATCTTAATTTTGTTGAAAGTGTTGAAACTGAACGCATCTTCCTACAGGCTCGAGAATATTATAAAAAAACTAAGGGTGCGAAACGATAGATTAAGAGATTCTTAGTCTATCGTTTCCCACCCTTGATTTAATTTTTCGACGATCTGACATTCGTTATTTTATAAAAGCTGGAAGTTTCTCTGTGTATTTACCCAATACAGATTAGAACGATCCCCGAATATGAACTTTAGATCAGGGTGGCTTTGGGAGGTGTGCGTTACCCTAACATGAAAGTGTCTCCTAGAGGGATATGAGTGGAACGTATAATTAGTGCGTAATCTGCTGTGTATGTGCGCCACATAAAAAAATAGTGCGTGTTGTCGTTTTGGAATAAAACGGGAAAAACGATTCCTACTGAAGTAACGATGTACCAGCAGGAAAATTCTAAACGAATGATCAGAGTGAGAAATATTGTGCATGGCCAGAGAGTTTATAGTTGTGCAAAATGTGCGCCGAAAATATAATTGGTGCGTCATCAGGTTTTTGAGATATTGCATTGCCTGCTTGAGTAACGTTTTGCAGAATCGTGTATCCCTAAAACCATTGTTTATGTGCCTGTAGAATAAACATACACGAGTACTCTTGATATATGCGTATTTGTGCCGGAATTAGATTTAAGAAAATATTTATAATTTTCAAAAATCGCGCTTTTTTGAAAACCCGAAATAAATTTGCAGCGCCTACATGAGAAAATAACTAAAGGCCTTTGCCCTGCAGTGGGACAGAATAGGGTCAAAATAATAATAAAATGAGAAAAGGTACAAGCTCGCTGAAAACTGTATTCAGTCTATCTTGACGCTTGTAATAACCATAAAAAGTTTCAAAAGCATACATGCTTGCGTCATCGAATAATATTGCTAAAAGTCAAAACAAGGGTGTCATAACTTTGACGGCTAAAAGATACAAGAACTTGTTTTACCCAGCCGTTGTTTACATGTTTAGTTTTTGTTTAAATCTACTTAATGC
The DNA here is from genome assembly GCA_949775005.1 of Orthosia gothica. Classification (NCBI taxonomy): domain Eukaryota; kingdom Metazoa; phylum Arthropoda; class Insecta; order Lepidoptera; family Noctuidae; genus Orthosia; species Orthosia gothica. The sequence continues at coordinate 801,556 of OX459044.1, forward strand.
GAAACATTCCAAACTGAATATTTTCACTTTATATTTTTGACTAAACACACTTATTTGTGGTTTACACCTACCTATCTTGGGTTGAGCCGGTTTTTTGTATTTTGCCGTCAAATTTATTACACCGTCGTTTTGACTTTTAGCAATATTATTCAAAAACGCAAGCATGTATACTTTTGAAACTTTTTATGGTTAATACAATCGTCTAGATGGACTGAATACAGTTTTCAGCGAGCTTATACGTTTTCTTATTTAGGCACTGCGAATTTATTTTGGGTTTTCAAAAAAGTGCGATTAAATACGCACATATTAAGAGCTACTCGTGTATGTTTATTCTAAAAGCGCAAATACAATGGTTTTAGAGATACACGATTCTGCAAAACGTTACTCCAGCAGGAAATGCAATATTTCGAAAACCTGATAACGCACCAATTATATTTTCGACGCACATTTTTGCACAACTATAAGCTCTCTGCCCATGCCCAATATTTCTCACTCCGATCATTCTTAAAGAATTTTCCTGTTGGATTGACGTTACTCCAGCAGGAAAATTCTTACTTTTTCCAGCAAAATAAACGGGCAAACGATTCCTCGTTTGCCCGTTTATTTTCAAAAATAACGACACGCTCTAACTGGTTTATATGTGGCGCACATTCACAGCAGATTACGCACTAATTATCTGTTCCACTCATATCACTCTAGGAGCCACTTTCTTGTTGGGGTAACGTACACCTTTGGGAGATAGCAGGTACCAAAGTTGTCTAAAATTGCACCTCACTTTGGTTAAGTATAAAGGTCAGATTTTATATATTTTATTTGGAATAACATTAGAAATCACGTCTTCCATTATCAGACAGTACGGTGGCAATCCCCTGTTAGACACCCTTAAAGTATGATAAAATGTGATGGAACTTTCGTCATTGTATAAAAGCTGAATTTTATATATTTAACTTGGGGAACTATCAAAAGATGTTTCCCCAGTAGTCAGACCGTTTGGATTGTTCTTACGTCTTGTCAGACGCTTTGAAAGCCTGCCATAGTCACTCTAAAAATAAATAAATGTTCTGGGAAAATCATCCTAATTTAGTACTTGTACCGGAATTATGTTAATTATGCTAGCAAAATCTACAAGTCCGTGATTAGACCTGGCATACTGTATGGATCAGAATGTTGGGCTGTGAAAAGATGGATGAAAAAAGATTAACTGTAGCAGAGATGAGAATGTTGAGATGGATGTGTGGAGTGAAGGGAATGGATAAAGTGAGAAATGGTTATTTTAGAGGATGTTTGAATGTGGCACCAGTGACAGAAAAGTTGAAAGGAAACCGTTTTTCCTGGTATGGTCATATGATGAGGAGGGATGAAACGCATGTTACTAAAAGAGTTATGAATATAAATTATGTGGATGGATGGAGAGGGAGAGGAAGGCCAAAGAAAATATGGATGGACTATGTGAGGAGTGATATTAAGGAAAAGGGAGTCAGTGATAGCGTGACAAGTGACAAGATGGTATTGCAGAAGAATACGTGTTGCGCCGAGCCCAAGTAGCATGGTACAAGGAAAGGAAGGTGATGATGGTAGTAGCAATGTTACCTGAAAAGTTAAAATCCCAACCGTTGTAAAATAAATGGGGTGTCAGAGGGCCCAATAATCAGTTTTTAGCTTAATTCTCGTAAAGTTTTGATTTTAATGCAATTTGTGCTAGGCTAAGATTATGTCTTGTTTAATTGTGTGCAAAAAAAGTTTAGTTTAAGATTCTCTATTGATCATTAGTTTTTGAGATATGAGTTAAATTTAAAGTAATGTGTTAATAAAAAATGAGCCCCTTCCTTAACACATATAATGCCGTAAGAACGAGACACAATAGAAAATGTATTGTTTGTCGGGCATCTGGCAGTTAAGGTGTTATGTTTGCCGTCAATCATTACTTCACAGAATTTGACCCTTATTAGCGACACTATCGAATGGTATAATAATACAGCACATGTTTTATTTTTCAAAATCAACGGGTTCGGTTCCTGAGTAGAAATATTATTTATAGGATTGTGAGATGAACTTTAAAACACGTGCTGTACTATTACACCATTCGATAGTGTCGCTAATAAGGATCAAATTCTGTGAAGTAAAGACTGAAGGCAAACTTAAGGAAGGTTCATTCTTAAAATAGTACTTTATTTTAGCTCATTTCTCGAAAACTAATGAACCTTAGAGAATCTTATGTAAAACTTTTTAACGCACAATCTAACAAAGAATAAACTTGGCCCAGCACAAATTGCAGTAAATACTTTGTCCAACCATTTTTTTTTTGCTGCTATGGATTTTTTATGAACTTTAGGCAACATTACTACTACCACAATTAACATAATTCTGGTGAAAATACTTGACTAGGATCATAACAGAAAATATCTTTATTTAATGGACTACTACGGCAGAAAGGCCGAGTGCGCGGTACCCATAACCGGCGTGTGTGTATGACTAGATGTATGAATGTGTGTGAAGCAAAAGAAGTATGTTAGGATCGTAGCAGGTGGCGTTCTGTAGTTTCTGCCTACCCCCATGGGAAAAAGGCGTGTGTTTATGTATGTATGTACTACGGCAGACTTTCAATCCGTCTGACAAGACGTAAGAACCATCAAAACAGTCTGACTACTAGGGAAACATCTTTTCATAGTTGCCCCATACACTCAGCGTCACAAAAATCGCACCTTTTCGAAAATAGTATTCAAGCCTGTCCAGGTATCAACACATGCATTAAACCCATGTAAAACTGGTATCTGGAAAAATATGTTTAATGACCTTTAAGTTAACAACCGTTAGACTTCATAAGTAACACAATTCTATAAAAGATGAGTCGTTAAATAACTGCTGTTATAACTCGTATTACAGGAGCCGTTAATTGCACCACCCTAGAAGAGTATAAAACGGCCGATTAAGGTCAAATGAAAGTCATACGCCATACAGACCTTGAAATGAACAACTCCAGCAAGAAAAACAACCCTGAAAGTGGATACATCTACAGATAAAGCCGCTCAAGTGATTGCACTACTCCAATCTGGGATGCGACAGTGTGATGTTGCTTGACTACTGAATTTAGGCCATTTTTCCGTTCGACGAGTGTTCCAATGATTCGAAGACTGGTTGGTGACTATATTCACCCGCTGGTGGTGGATCTGGCAGACAACGATGCGCACCCGAAAGAGACGATCGTTTCATTGTGTCGACTTTAGAACCAAATCGACTCTCTAATGCTGTTGCAGCGAACAAGGGCTCCGGTTAGTACGCAGAACTTCAATAAGCATCTCCACGGTTAGCAGAAGGTTGCAGAAAAAGGAAGTTACTGCCCATAAAGCGTCTACAAGGCACTTCAACAGCATTGGAGAGTCGATTCCTAAATGAAATTGACACAATGAAACGATCGTCACTTTCAGATGTGCAGCGTTGTCTGCCAGATTCACGTATTCGAATATAGCCACTAGTCTCTTGGAACCATTGGAACACTCGTCGAACGGAAAAATGGCTTAAAGTCAGTAGCCAAGCCACATCACACTGTCGCATATCTGGTTGCAGTAATGCAATCACTCGAGGGGCTTCATCTGCAGTGATTTTCTTGCTGGAGTTGTTCACCAGCATTCACTTCAAGGACTGGATGGCGTATGACTATTAATTTGACCTTGATCGGCCGTTTTATACCCCTCCTATGATGGTGCAATTAACGGCTCCTGTAATGCGTATTTTAACTGTTGTTTAACGGCACGTCCTTTGAAGAAATGTATTATTTATTGTTAATTGAAAGGTCACTAAACATAGTTTCAGTAGTTACCAATATTACCAGGGTTTTAATGCATGTGCTGATGGCTGGACATGCTTGAATGCTATTTTCGAAAAGGTGCGATTTTTGTGAAGCGGAGTGTATATAAAATTCAGCTTTTATACTATGGTGCAAGTTTCATCACAACTTATCATACTTTAAGGGTGTCTAATAGGGGGTTGCTACCGTACTTAGTGACTGATAATGGACGACGTGATTTCTAATGTAATTCCAAAATAAAATATATCAAATCTGACTTTAACGAAAGTGAGGTGCATTTTTATACAACTTTGGTAGCTGTTTTGCTCCCAAAGCCACTCTGATCCAAACTTCATAAGTTTTCGTGGATCGTTCTTACCTGTATTGTGTACATACACAGATAAATTTTCAGGTTTTACAAAATAACGAAGGGCAAATCGTCGCAGGCTCTTGGGATACGAGAAAAGCAAACTGGTGTTCACATAAATTTGTAATAATGTAATAAATTAATTAATGAATTAATATATTTTTGTATTATTTTTCTCATTCTCTTTACCCCATTACCCAAGATACTTAAACTTGCGTGTCTAAAAGCATTCATAAAAATATGCTTAAGACAAAACACAGTTTGAGTATCTATTAATTAATAAACGAAATAGTTATAATAAAACAGTATTCATAGTACCTACGAGTACCTATACATTTAGTTCAATGGTTGGCGTTCAGGGGGCGCTGATCGCTAAGTAAAATGAAAACTTCAGTTGCCAGTCTATCTCAATCTATTATATATTAGTCTATGATTCCGCGCTCAGAAGCGCTCGTGGAAGGACGGGCGTATCGCTTTCTCGCAGGAAATAAATACGATAAAAGTAATAGAAAGATTGTAGTGTGCATGCGTGTGAGTACCGTCCTCGTCGTGATCGAAAGGAGTTGATATTTTATCGGACGTATGCCGTATTTTTGAGTTTCCTATTATTATTATTAGAATGTGATTTAGAAATTATTTTGGGTAAGATCGAGTTTTGAATAGTTGGCTGTTAAGCAGTTGTTGACAAGGTTGAGAAATGGATGGGTGGGTTTAAACAGCTCTGACTAAGGTTAGGATTTGGATGGGTAAGGTTAAGCTGCCGACGGGGAAGTTTAGAAGTGGATGGGTGGGAGGAGATTTATGATTTTAACCGGTTTGTATGTATGTATGTATGACAAATACGGGGCCAAAACCAAAATACAAAATGGCGCCGACGAAAATTTTGCCGCTTTTCGACATGGGTGTCATTTTCATGGTTATTGGGGTCATTTTTATCGATTACGGGGTCAAGACCAAAATACAAGATGGCGCCGACGTAAATTTTGCCTGCTTTTCGACATGGGTGTCATTTTCATGGTTTTTGGGGTCGCTTATATCGAATATGGGATCAAAACCAAAATACAAGATGGCGCCGACTAAAATTTGTCATTTTTCGTCATGGGTGTCATTGTCATAGTTTTTGGAGTCGCTTATATCGAATATGGAGTCAAAACCAAAATACAAGATGGCGCCGACGTAAATTTTGCCTGCTTTTCGACATGGGTGTCATTTTCATGGTTTTTGGGTTCACTTATATCGAATATGGAGTCAAAACCAAAATACAAGATGGCGCCGACGTAAATTTTGCCTGCTTTTCGACATGGGTGTCATTTTCATGGTTTTTGGGGTCGCTTATATCGAATATGGGGTCAAAACCAAAATACAAGATGGCGCCGACTAAAATTTGACATGTTTTTGTCACGGGTGTCATTGTCAAAATTAGACAAATTTTCGTCATGGATGTCATTTTTATGGATTTTGGGGACGCTTATATCGAATACGGGGTCATAACCAAAATACAAGTTGGCGCCGACGAAAATTTGGCATCTTTTCGTCATGGGTGTCATTTTCATGGTTTTTGGGTAGTATGTCATTAGCTTGACTTACAAGTTGTAGGTCGTGGGTTCGAGCCCAGGCAGGCGCTTTACTTTGTCTAAATTATTTCTTCACCACTGCTCTCAAAACGGTGAAGGAAAACATCGTGAGGAAACCGGCATCTCCTAGAACCAAATATTCGAAGATATGTGCATCCACCAACCCGCACTGGGCCCGCGTTGTTGGTTACAGCCCATTCCCTCTCACATAGAGGAGGCCTGTGTCTCAGCAGTGGGAACATTAAAAGTGACTGATGATGTGATAGTAATATTTAATATATTCCATATAATGAAAAATGTTCAATTCATTTTTAGGGTTCCGTAGCCAAATGGCAAAAAACGGAACCCTTATAGATTCGTCATGTCTGTCTGTCTGTCTGTCCGTCCGTATGTCACAGCCAATTTTTTAAAACTATGCTGTTGAAACTTGGTAAGTAGATGTATTCCGTGAACCGCATTAAGATTTTCACTCTAAAATAGAAAAAAAAACAAGAAATTTTGGGGGTCCCCATACTTGAAACCGAAACTAAAAATTTTTTTTTTCATCAAACCCATACGTGTGGGGTATCTATGGATAGGTCTTCAAAAATGATATTGAGGTTTCTAATTATTATTTTTTCTAAACTTAATAGTTTGCGCGAGAGACACTTCCAAAGTGGTAAAATGTTGGTCCCCCCCCCCGTAACTTCTAAAATAAGAGAATGATAAAACTAAAAAAAATATATGATGTACATTACCATGTAAACTACCTCCGAAAATTGGTTTGAACGATATCTAGTAAGTCGTTTTTTTTTAATACGTCATAAATCGTAAACCGCAATTTACCAAGTACGGAACCCTTCGTGCGCGAGTCCGACTCGCACTTGGCCGGTTTTTAATCCTTGTGACCGGCAATTTATTCGTTTTAGGTATAGCTTTATTTCACGTAGCGTTGTTTTTAGGGTTTCGTAGCCAAATAGCAAAATACGAAACCCTTATAGATTCATCATGTCTGTCTGTCTGTCCGTCCGTATGTCACATCCACTTTTTTCCGAAACCATAAGAACTATGCTGTTGAAACTTGGTAAGTAGATGTATTCTATGAACCGCAATAAGATTTTTACACAAAAATAGAAAAAAAAAACAATAAATTATGGGGGTTCCCATACTTGAAACTGAAACTATTTTTTTTTTGATATTGAGCTTTCTAATATCATTTTTTTCTAAACGGAATAGTTTGCGCGAGAGACACTTCCAAAGTGGTAAAATGTGTGTGTCCCCCCCTGTAACTTCTAAAATAAGAGAATGATAAAACTAAAAAAAAATATTATGTACATTAATTACCAGGTAAACTTCTAACGAAAATTGGTTTGAACGAGATCTAGTAAGTAGTTTTTTTAATACGTCATAAATCGTTAACAGCAATTTACCAAGTACGGAACCCTTCGTGCGCGAGTCCGACTCGCACTTGGCCGGTTTTTAAAATACCTACTTACTACAACAAAGTGAAAAATAAAATTCCTTTCGGAAGTCGGTGTCGGTACCTATTGTTTTTCGTAACAGGAAAGCTATTATTTTTCTCTTTTAAATTTTTGTAGGTACCCCATATTGGGTATACTAAATACATCTGTTTACCCCCTAAAACCGTACAAGCGTGATGATTTATTATGGTATGGTTAAAACAAAACATAAACATACGATCACAGTAATCGCAGGTCATTTGCTGTTTGTTATTAAAGAGTTCCATTGTCTATCTCCGAAGATCTTTAACAGATCCTAATATATTATACAATAAAACCTTCCCTGAAAATACCACCACATACTTTTATCGATGAAAACCCGATAAGTATCGGATAAGTAGTTTGGCCGAATAGATAGAGCATCTCCTTTTTTTGAGGTCGGTTGAAAATAATAACCTACTTTTTACGACGACGGTTTGTAACAGTTATCAAATGCATTTTCAAAGTGCCAACTAACCTTCCTGAATCAACTTAATGAAAACAATAAAATTAAAAAATAATATCAAGGACCAAGATTGTTTCCGTGATGTATAAAATCGAGCGCTCAGTAGTTTCAATGTGTGCGTACGCGTAATGTTGCTGTGTGCGACTAGATACCTAAATTTGAGTTCGTCGAAAATATAACAGCGTCCTTAAAGTTTGAAACATGATAATTAAATTTTAGAGCTATTAATTATATAAACTTAATTAAGGGGAAGTTCCTTTATGGACGCGAGGGTTGCGAGGAACATGGACGCGCACGCAGTCTAGGTGTCCACTTGTTTACCTTGTATCGCTGTTGCTCCCACGGCGCGGCGCGGCAGGCCCTGTTCTTGATTCCTCAGCAACGGACGGTGGTGGTGACAATGGAACTCGCCATCGACATCGCGTACGGCGAGCTATAATGACCATTGCAGCGATGCCCAATATACCAACTAGAGTGTAGATCACAGCGTAGTGATGAATATCATGATAAGATAGATCATCAGGTAACATCACATCTGCCGCTTTCATAGACTGTATCCTTTTGTCTACATAGCTGATTTCTTGTTCTAAATCTTGAGTTTTGCTGTCCAAAACTAGTTTAGGTATGCTGATGTTGATGATGTGATTGATAGGGGAAATCACTGGTGCATAAATATCTGCGTTCGTCCTTAATTCACTTATGTGAGGCTTGTGTGAATACAGGGTAAAGTTGTTTGTTTTGACGATGCATCCTTGGCCTATATTGAATAGTCCGGCTTGTGCCAGCTGATGTGCGGTTATTTGATCGCCGCATATTGTTCGAACGTGACACCTATCACACCAAAAGTAAAAATATCTGTTCAATGTGTATGTTTCTTGTAATTTATCTTTACAGAAGCTTGATGTTGTTTTGCATTCCGAATTTTCCGTTTCACAGAAATTCTTGTCTCCTTTAATTTGGTATATGGGTCGTAGGATGTGGCAGTAATAAACTCCCGAAACGGTTGGACATGATCTCAAGTCTTCTTCGGACATGTTAATATATGTATCTTTCTTCATGTTGATAGATATGAACTCAGATACTGAGTTAATGCTGATCATGTCACTTTGGCCCACTGTCTTGTGGATCGGAATGATCTTGAGGATTTCGTATCAATCTCGACTGATGAGCTACCTCTCATCTCGACTGATGAGAGGTAGTTTGATCTCAAAGATGATAATGTCTTCCAGAAGTCTTGTTTTTATTGCCAGTAGACCATATATCTTCCGAAGGTCCGAGTGTATGTTGTCAATAGGGAACATTACTGCCAATTGCTCCCGCCAGATGGCGCTTGAAGGATATAAGTAAACAAAAACAACAACATGGCGTCTACTACTGTTTGTGGTTACCGAAATATTTTTCCTGTTTTTAAGTATAACTTGTGTTCAAAAACCACATAATAATATTGCTAGCTGTTGGTCAAGAATGCATCAGTGTTGTGTTTATGGATGCAGAAATAAAACCGGCCATATGATCCCAGAAAACGCCAATAATCGCAAGCAATGGAACCTTTATTCAAATAATAACAGTAATGATTATGTTTAATGCTATAGACATTAAAAAGAAGGTACATAACATTGTGTACTAATTAAACACAACTACAAAATGGTTTTAATGTCTACATAAATACGCATGTTTAACCATATGGTGTTAATAAAACCTAATTTATACTTACAGGACTGAAACTAAATAGAAAAATATGCGGTTACCTACCATTGTTTGGAGAAAAAAGAGTTGATGAAAGATGAACAGAGAAGGAAACTTTGAACAAATTGAGCAGAACAATCAGCACTTTAAATTGCCGGTGCTGTTGGAATAAGTGTCACAATAATGTCTTAAAAATAGTGCTTTAAAAAGCTAAATTTCTTTTGTGGTAAAACAATAAGTAAAACAACAGTTTGTAAGTAGAATAACATGGGCCCTTAAGAATGTAATATACCCAGATAGCCTAGATTTACACTCAACTCTGGACCTAAGTCTTATGACAATCCCTTCTAAAACTCTTGTTAATTGATGTGAAATATTGTAAATAAAGAAATATATTTCTTTTTAACTTAATTTGTTACTTGGACAATAATATAGATTCAGTACCTACTCTCAGAAATAATAAGTTTCACCGGTTACTTACTTTAATGGTTATCTAATCTTATGGAGGGGCCGAGAAGCAGCTCGGACACTTCGACCCATTGGAATCTATTGTGGTCTACTTTAACAGTTGGTCTATTTTTAATGATTTTGACACATTACTCAGGTGGACCAGGATTTCTCCGATTATATTGGCAGACAACATTGTATATGAATTCATCAAAATGTGACCGTGTGCAAGACGGTTCCACTGCAGTAATTATGTAAGTCATATAAAATCAACCTGGAAGTATTGTTTTGAATTTTAATTGGAAGTTCATTGATGTCATTACATAGTAAATTGACATAATATCTACAAGTTACACAAGATTTTCAATTTTCGCATTCATATTCGTACCTTTCAACTAAATCCGTTTTCTTTTTCCTTTTACTGATGCACCGCGCTCTTGAAGCCGGGTTTTTAGGTACAGTATGGTCTGATTTCCTCAATTATAAGTTAGCTCCATTTGTCTTTCACTATTAGTTTTATATTTTGTATGCTTAAACTGCGAAATATTGCCGCTCGACTTTGTCAGTTTAGTTTGTTAACAGCGTAGTGTTACATACTCTTTGTTGTTAACCTCCCGGCTTAGGGTATATATATTCTGTGGTTATCTTTGTTTTAAGTGGTGCCATCTGAGCTCAGCTTTGCGGATAGTTCCCTATTGGCAGGGAGACGTCCTTGGTCAACTTGCTAGAAATCGTGCTTAACTCGTTCATGAGTTTTTCGGGTGTAATCAAATGTAAGTTGAAACGACCACTGTATATGTCAGTAACGGTGTCTAATAACGTATTCTGAATACTCTTTAAATTATACATCATATTACTTGCTATTATAGCTCCCATGTTGAAGTCATTAATGATGCTGTTAGCTTCAATGTTGTTTTTCAATTGGTCCACTGCTGCGTGTAACTTATTCATATGACGGTTTATCATTTTAAGTTGCTGGTTCATATCATGCTCTGTGCGCTTAAGAAGGTTGTTTTCTGCTTCCATGAGTGAAGTCTGATTATTCCACAGAGAAACTATATGCCTTTCGTTTTCTCGAATGAGAGAAATGTCCTTGCGATAATTTTCAGCGAAACTTTCGTCGAGCACTCCGAATAGGCTGTTAGCGATGTATCCCACGCCATTGTTAAGGCCTCGGCGCTGACGCAGTGTCCCGGGTCGCGTGCCGGAATGCTGACTTTGCAAAACTTGGTTGTAGTGCTCGAGTTCTGAGAACGCATGACGTAGCTGCTGTATGATTACGTCACAGTGAACTTGATCTTGAATGATGTCACATGTTTGTTTGAGCGATTGGATGTATTCATTGAGCCTTGCAGTTGATTGCCAGTACGTTTCCATGTTGTAGTAAACCACAATATTCCAATCGTCTCTGATAAGCATCATGTCAGATGATGACATCTTGTTTGAAATGGGGCTATTCATGTTACATTCTGCACTTGTAATGAATGTGAAAAATAACATGACCATAGTAGTGACCATGGTTGTTAAGTTGAACTTGCTTTTCGTTGACCTCCTTGTTGAGGATGCTTGGGCTTGCTGGTGTTCCACGTCTTGGTTCTTGCCTCGTGCCGTGTCGCACTGTGGGGCAACTTCTTTATGTTCTAAAAGTATGGAAACTTTTATGACGGGACGTTTAATAGTGCCGCTTTTCGTTTTTAAGGTCACGACACGCACGTGGCCGTCCTTGCCTGGATGTAGTTCTACGTCTCTGCCCATCGCCCACTTGCCGGGTGGGAGGTTGTCGTCGTGGATGAGAATATCTATATCGTCCAACTTGATGTTGGTTTGAGGTTGCCTCCACTTGCTTCTTGCAGTTAATTGCGCAAGATATTCTGTGCGCCATCTTTTCCACAGATCTTGTAGTATTTTCTGTGTTAACTGCCAGCGTGTTCGTAGATCTCTTTCGGTTTCAACTAACGTTAACGTAGGTCCGCCAGTTATGAAGTGAGAAGGTGTCAAGAAATCTAGGTCTTCAGGATCTTCTGAGATTGCACACAGTGGCCTTGAGTTTAGGCAGGCTTCAATTTGTGTAAGAAGTGTGGTGAACTCTTCGTAAGTCAATTTTTGTTCACCGATCACTTTCTTGAGGTGCTGCTTGAAACTCTTCACTGCAGCTTCCCATAGGCCTCCTGCTGATGGCCATGAAGGGGCGTTAAAATGCCATATGATCTCCATATCCGTTATCTCAGCCATGAGCTTATCATTAAGGATTCTCTGCAATTCTTCATATTCGTTTAGTAGAACCCTGCTAGCTCCTACGAAGTTGCGGCCGTAGTCACTATACAAGTGACAAGGTGTGCCTCTTCTAGCTGCCATCCTACGTAAGGCAGCGATAAATGATGACGTTGTGAGGTCGGAGACTAGTTCCAAATGCACGGCCTTCGTCACAATGCAAACAAATACTGACACATATCCTTTGGTGGTCTTGACACCACGGCCCTTGTTGGTTTTGATATAGACATGGCCAGTAAAATCAACGCCGGTGTGCATGAAGGGTCGAGATGGATTGATTCTTGCTGCAGGCAGGTCTCCCATCAGGGGTTGTAGTTTGGCAGGTTTTTGTTTTCTACAGGCAATGCATTGACGTATTTGTTTTTTCGTTGCATTATTGCCCCCGATTATCCAATATTTTTGCCTGATACATGCTAATGTAACTCGAGCTCCGCCGTGAAATGTGAGTTTATGTGCGTGTTCTATTATTAGTTCCGTCAGACGATGTTGATGAGGTAAAATTACAGGATGTTTGAGTTCAGGATTGATCGCAGCATGATGCAGCCTCCCACCCACACGCAGTATTCCCTCTTCATCTAGGAACGGACTCAAATTTACGATCTTGGTTGACGTGGACACTTTGTTTTTTTCTTCAGGTCATGTATTTCTTGCTGGAACTCCACACACTGAACTTCTTTGATTAATAAGACCTTGGCCTTACGTAGCTCCGCTAAGGTAATATAGGGTTTTGGTGTGTTTTCTGGTTTTCTAATAACCAGGCGCCGTAAACGTGCTAGTACGTGCAGAATCATTGTAAATGAGCTCAGTCTGTTAAGAAGTCTTTTGATAACGCTGTTTACTTGTGACTTTTCTTGTGTCACAATATTTACTTGCTTGTTAAGTGATTCTTCATCTGTGAAATAAGTTTGGCGTCTTGCTTGGACTTCCGGCGTACAGTGAGGTAGCCAGGTGGCTCCATTCCACCACAGATTGTCTTCCTTCAGTTTCAGACATGTTGATCCACGGCTCGCGCAGTCTGCAGGATTCTCCGCTGACTTCACATATCGCCAACATTGAGATGGCATCTCCTTTGTTATTTGTCGCACCCTGTTGGCAACAAAAACTTTCCAGCGATTGGGATCGCCTTGTATCCATCCCAGAACCGCCATAGAATCGGTCCACCCATAAACTTTGATGTCATGATCGATCAAACTTTCCTTCACTTTGACCATTAGTTTAGATAGCAGATGAGCTCCACTTAATTCCAATTTGGGCAAAGAGATATTCTTGTTGCATGGAACCAATCTTGATTTCGCCACCATTAAAGTTATTTTTGTTTCACCTTGATTTTTGTTTCATGTAATTTTGCAATTCACGACACATGCATACGCCTTCTGCGATGCATCGCAAAATCCGTGTAACTCGATATTGTTTCCGGCTGATTCCGTACCTATCCATCGAGGTATTTGACATTGATTTATGTTTTCTACGTCATGTTTAATTTTTGTCCATTCTCGGTTAATTTGTTCGGGAATCTTGTCATCCCAATTCAAATTTTTCTCTTTCCAGATGTCTTGAAACAGTATTTTCATCTTGGTAGAAACTGGAGTGAGCCAACCGAGGGGATCAAAGAGTTTGGATATTTCAGACAGTAACTTCCGCTTCGTGAGTTGCGTACTGGTACTGGTTTCAATCCTGGATTGAAATGTGAAAATGTCTTGTTGTGGATTCCAGTAAAGGCCTAATGTTTTTGTCGATTCCGCTTGTTTGAAGTCGTAACGCTCCTGGTCGCAGCCTTTGCTGGTGCTGTCTTGTAATTCCTGATAATTGGACCTCCATTTTCGTAAATTGAAACCACCTGTCTTGAGGATTGCCATCAAATCTTGCTGTAATTGTTTTGCTGATGCTACAGAGTCTGAACCGTGTAACAAATCATCCATGTAAAAACATTCTTCGACGATTTTAGCTGCATATGGGTAATTTGATCTCTCGTCATCCGCTAATTGCCTTAGGGTCATCATTGCCAAGAATGGCGCGGCCTTGGTGCCATAGGTGACCGGAGTAAGTTTATACTCTTGTACGTATTGATCAGAAGAATCTCGCCAAACGATTTTTTGGAGGTTTTGGTCGTCTTCATGTGCCCAAATTTGGCGAAACATTTTTTCAATGTCCGCGATAAACGGTGTTGTCTCCACTTCAGTATAAGTGTCATAAGATCCTTTTGCAGATTGGGTCCCGTATGCATACAATCGTTTAAGCTCGTCCCAGTAGAAGTTTTTGATGATGCATTGAATACTACGCGGAGTGACGTAGTTGTTGACTCGCTACGTATTACGCAGTGATGCGGTAGAAAATACTCTGGTTTCTTGTTGCTGTGCGCCCGTTTCATGTGACCGAGAGATAAATATTCATCAATAAATGTTTTGTATTGTTTTGCAATACATTTGTTTTTTGCAAGCTTTCGTTTTATCTGATACAGCTGAGCGACTGCCTTGTGTTTAGATGCCCCAATACCCTTGTTGAAAGTTGACTTTAGTGGCATTCTCACTTGATATCTTCCGTCTTCCAATCTTGTCGTGGTCGACTTGTAAAATTGAATGCATTCATCGTCTTCAAATGATATTTGATCATCTTCAGGAATATCTTCGATCTCCCAAAATTGTTGAATGTCTTGTATGTTATTCAGGACTAGGTTGCATTGAAGACTTTGGACCCCGCCGAACAAAATCCACCCAATGCGTGTTTGTTGCGCAATGAAGCTACCTGAATCTGATCGGTGGATCTTGTTCATGATGATGATGATCTTAGCATATATATCCGCACCCAATAATATGTCCACTGGGTTGCTGACGTAGAACTGAGGGTCGGCTAAGTCAATTTCTTCCAAAAATACCCATGATGGTTTAGAAAATGTTGAATTCGGCAGGTTTCTTGTTGTGTTGTTCATTATAAGAACATTAGTGCTGAACTTGTAGTTGTCGTCCAATGATGTACAGTTGATACTCAACATTCCTTTGCATGTCTTGTCATTTATACCAACGCCAGTAATAACTCCCTTGCAGTTCTGTCGTGGCAACCTTAGCTCTTGCGCTGCGTTTTCGGTGATCAAGGAAACATGGGATCCTTGGTCAATGAGGGCTCGCATCGTTCTTTTTATTCCATCAGCTCTTGTCACCTTGATAATTGCAGTTGCCAAAAGAACTGTCGAAGCAAGTTTTTGCTGTGCAACATGAGCGCCGGGGCTTGATTCTTATTTGAGACAAAAGGGGTCTTCTTTGACGTAGCCTTGTTGCTGATGTAGTATTGTTTTCCCTGATTTGAAGGAGGACTTGTAGATTTTTGTATCGCATCTTGTTTACGACGTGCTGACTCCATGGTAGTGAACTTGTTCTCCAGAAATTCTAAAAATTCCTTCAGGGATGGCAGTTCTCTTGGCTGTTTGAGTGTAGTGAAATATTCGTTCAATGTTTCGGAATCCATTTTTTGAGTGAGCAGATGTACTAGCATTGCAGGTGTCAATGTTGACACCTAAATTCTTGATACCATTAAGACACTCGGTTGTTACGTCATGAATACATTTGATGTGATTCGATGTCGCTTGTTGCCTAGCTGGGATATTCATCAAGGTGTTAATATGAGTAGTAAAGATAAGTTTATTGTTGTTATAACGGTGGTTTAATATATCCCAGCTAGCGATGTAATTGTCCGCGCTGATCGGAAGATGTTGTATTAGGCGTTCTGGTTCACCTTTAATCTTGCTCTTCAGGAACTGCATTTTCTGTGCAGCAGATAAAAATGGGTTACCGTGAATTGCTTCCGTGAACAAGTCTTTGAATGATACCCAATTCTGGTATTTTCCGTTGAATATAGGAATATCCAGCTGCGGCGTAGACTTTTCTCGATGGGATGCAGAGAATAATCTACGATTTATTTGTTTCTTAATATTGAAGTACGTCTGCTCATGCTGCGTATATGAAGTCTCGTAATTTTCGTCTACCTCATCAAATTCGCTGTCTATTTTCCAGTGGAGACCATCAACCGCATTCCAACGGGTTTCTAGAGTTTTCAAAATGTCTTCAAACTCCCATTTTTCTTCTATGGTTGACAAATCAATGTTAGTCACGAAGCGAGAAAAGGCTTTGAAGTTGCTAGCTTGTTTACGCAACCTTTCATCTAACTTGCTATCGTTCCTCGATTTGTATACTCAGGAGCTGGCATTGGACTCACCGGAGTAGTTCTGCCCTCTGCGGTTGAAGCACCTGGCTGCTGACGTCCAAACAGGGTTGGCTTGATCAGACTTGCTCTCTGAATCGAATCTCTAACTTCTATGTAGAACGCCTTAGTTTCTTCATAGTGGTTTAATATTCTTGGGTTTTATCTTCGTACATGCACAATTTTTCATGATTTTTCTGAAACTCGTTCCAATAGCTGTTCAGAGTCTCAGTTCTCTTCTTGATATATTCTGAAGTTTAGCGATCTTGACCATCTTTCTTGAAATTTGAGCAAAGTTGTCGCATGTCATTGATGGCAACTTGCTGCTTGTGAAATAGTTCTTCCATCTTGATACTTGAAAAACAGGAAATTTAAATAAATCGGTTGATTTTCCCTGCTGATTGTGGAGTTCTTTCGCCGTCAACTTTCTTGAAACTTGCTGCAGATCGATCTGTTTTGGTTTG
Source organism: Orthosia gothica (assembly GCA_949775005.1). NCBI lineage: Eukaryota > Metazoa > Arthropoda > Insecta > Lepidoptera > Noctuidae > Orthosia > Orthosia gothica. The sequence continues at coordinate 818,284 of OX459044.1, forward strand.
CTATATAGCTTTTTCTTGATGTGTTTGTCTTGTCTTGTATGAAGCCTTGATGCTAAAATGCTTACTTGATGTTTGCCTTGATGCTGGCCTTGATGCTGTTGTTGATCTTGGACTGCTAGCCCACTGTCACTTGGTCTGTGTAGGTGCTCTGATATTCTTCCGTGCGACCTTATGCGCTCGGCTCCGGCTCGAAGGACCAAAATGTACGAGCACTTGGTTGCTAATACATGTGCTAAGTTGAGATGGAAGAAAACTATTCTTGCTGACTTCTTGATAAAATATTTATTGATTTGTACTTGTTTACAATAGAACGGTCGAAAGTGTACTCAACAATAATAATATGAATGTCGATTCAAATTAAGTAAAAATGCTTGTGCTAGCGTGCAAAATAAATGTGCGATGTAATCGTACATAAGGAAATATCTTTTACCCAAAAAATCATTTATAGCCATACAGATGCAGCTTCAAAACATTCAACAGGGAACGAGGACCATTGATGATTATGGTTCTGAGATAGAAAAGTTATTTACAGAGCTGACAATTACCCAGGCAGATGGAAAATCAGAAACATTTTCAATTTTAAAACAGATCAATGAAAACTTTGCTATAAAACGATTTTCAGATGGCCTACGTAGCTCGAAGCTGAGCACCATCATCTCGGCACGCGGCTTCAGCAGCTTAAAAGATGCCATACAAGCAGCGAAAGACGAAGAGTGCACTTCTTTCCAACCATCAGGTAATATTTTGCATGTATCTAAAAATGGCCCAGTTTCACATAATATTAGGAGTTCACAAAATTATCAAAGAGGTACATTCAGTAGACAATATAGTAACAATTACCCCCGTGGATACCAATCTAATAATAATTACAACCGAGGACAAGGTTTTCGTGGAAATTTTGGAGTAAACTATCGCTCATCATTCAATAATCAACGAGGTTATAGAGGTTCAAGATATTTTAAGAACCGTGGACGAGGCCACAATACATTTACAGAAGAAAAAGTAGATGACACGCGTCAATGCGATAAGAATGATAATACAGGTTCATCGAACCAGTTTTTTCGATCTTAAGCATTTTATATTATCATACCAAGGAAATGCGAAGTATATAACTTTTTACATTAAAAATATTAAATACTATTGGCTTATTGATACGGGTGCAACATTGTCAATTATTAAAAATGAAATGTTACCAAAAGATACCGTAGTTCATACAGATAATACTGTAATAAATGGAATAGGTGGTCAGCGACGTTCTCAAGGTACTGTAAATTTATTATTAAACGACGACAATGTTACGTTTCAGCATAACTTCCTTGTTTTTAATTCGCTACCACCTAAGAGCCGACGGAATCATAGGCTTAGACTTTTTAGAAAAATTTCGAGCAAATATTGATATCGATTCAAATAATTTAACACTCTTTAACAATAATAAACAATATTGTCTACACTTTGTTGATGAATATGACAGGATAAAAAAAGCAATTATTATTCCGGCCCGTTCGGAATCAATTCATTATATTTTTGTGAATGAGACTGTAAATGGAGAAGTTGTAGTGTGTAGTAAAGAGTTAGAGAAGGATGTGTTTATAGCGAACGCAATAGCAAAGGTTAGTAATCAGAGAATTCCAGTCAAGATACTTAATGTTAGTGACAATGAAGTAAGTTTGCCATCATTTACACCAGATTCGAAGAATTTGGCAGACTATAATATTTGTCAATTTAATAAGACCAATATCAACGTTGCTAGGGTTAAAACTTTGTTGTCAGAATTAAATCTAAATTATTTAGACGGAGAAGAAAAACAATCAATTGAAGCAATATGTGCAAAGTATTCTGACGTGTTTCATTTAGAGGGAGATAAGCTAACAACAACGAATATTTATGAGCAATCTATAGTTGTGAAACAAAGCTCTTCTCCAGTTTACGTCAAGCCGGTTACCACAGGCACTAAAACCAGAAATAGCTAAGCAAGTTGATAGTATGTTAGAAAATGATATAATAGAAGAGTCAAATAGTGAATGGTCCAGTCCAATTTTATTAGTACCCAAGAAAAGTAGCAAAGGGAATGAGAAAAAATGGCGTTTAGTTGTAGATTATAGAAAAGTGAACGAAGTTATTTGTGACGATAAATTCCCGTTACCAAATATTAATGAAATTTTAGATACGCTAACAGGAGCCATTTATTTTACTCACCTTGACCTTCACCAAGGCTATTATCAAGTAAGTTTAGAGCCTAGTAGTCGTAAACTAACAGCTTTCACTACAAATACTGGCCAATATTGCATGAAATGTTTACCAATGGGTTTAAAAATCAGTCCAAATGCTTTTAGTCGTATGATGTCTGTAGCAATGTCTGGATTAACATACGATAAATGTTTAGTGTATCAGGACGATCTCATTGTATTCGGAAGAAATCTATCTAGCCATAACCGAAATTTAATAAGTGTAATGGAAAGATTGAGAAAAGTTTTTTATTTTTTTATTCGATATAGGCTCGCGCTTGACCACTATCTCACCTGATGCAAATGCTCCAAAATGTGAATTTTTAAAGAAAGAAATTATTTATTTAGGACATTTGGTATCAGAAAAAGGCGTTTTACCAGATCCAGAAAAAAACAAAGTATTACAAAATTATCCTACTCCGAAAAATGCAGATAAAGTAAAACGTTTTGTAGCTTTCTGTAACTATTGCCGTAAATTTATAAGAAATTTTTCGGAAATAGCGATGCCATTAAATAACTTAAGTAAGAAAAATGAACCATATATTTGGACAAATGAATGTCAACACGCTTTCGAATTTTTAAAAAATGCGTTAATATCGTCACCTATTCTACAATATCCCGATTTTTCCGAAAATCATGAATTTGTTTTACAGACAGATGCTTCGGGTACTGCAATTGGTTCAGTATTATGTAATAAAGATCTTACACCAGTTGCATATGCGAGTAGACCCTTGAATAAAGCAGAAAAGAACTATCCGACTATTCAAAAAGAGCTTTTGGCAATAGTGTGGTCCGTTAAGTATTTCAGACCGTATTTGTATGGAAACAAATTTACCATAATGACGGATCACAAACCATTGATATATCTTTTTGGTATGAAAGATCCATCAAGTAGATTACTTAAATTTCGGTTAACTTTAGAAGAATATAACTTTAAAATAATCTAAGTGAAAGGAAGAGCAATGTTGTGGCAGATGCTTTATCCAGAGTATGTATAACGTCTGATGAACTTAAGAGTATGAATGAGCAAGCGATGGTTGTAACGACCAGGGCGCAAAATAAAAAGATGAATGAGCAAAGTAAGAGTAAGAATGAAGACGAAAAGAAGGCTCTTAATAAATCCATTAACAACTGGACTGATCAACCAAGAGTTGTGGATATATTAAGAAAACCATGTGATTCAGTAGAAGTGTATTTGATTGATGGCAATAAAATAAAAAGATTTAGAAATAATGACATGATAACTGAAGAGTTTGAATGTTTTTCATATGTAGAAAATAAGAAGACATTATAAATTAATCTTGATTTCAAGGCGCATTTCTCGCGAGCCGAATTTGTGCAGAAATTAAGCTATTTTTGTGAAAAGATACGTATCAATGAAGTTTGTATAATTAAAAATAAATTGTTTGTTATATAAATTATTAAAAGTGTTTGTGATGAGATAACTACACTTACTAATTGGTCCGGACCACGAATATGTATATTACGAGGCGTAAAAAGAATAATTGATGACAATGAAAAGACTATAATTATGAATGAATTTCATTTAATGTCGTCCAGTGGCCATGCTGGAGTGCGCAGAATGGTAAGTACCATCAAAAGACGATACTATTGGCCAAGTATCGACAAGGATGTCCAAGAATATGTCAAAAAATGTACAACATGTCAAAAATCTAAATATTTTCGTTACATTAAAGAACCGATGGAAATTACCACAACGGCTTCCACGGCATTTGACAAGATTTTCTTAGATGTAGTGGGTCCTTTAGATAGAGACGAAAGTGGTAATTGTTATATATTGACTATGCAGTGCGAGTTAACAAAATTTGTACAAGCTATTCCTTTGAAAAACAAAGAAACGGTGTCCATTGCAGATGCATTTGTTAGACAGTTCATATTAAGGTTTGGTATTCCGGAAACAATAGCTACGGATCGAGGAACAGAATTTATTTCTGCAACTATGGAACAGGTTTGTAAAATCCTTAATATTGAAAAATTATCATCAACAGCCTATCACCATCAGTCCATTGGAGCTCTTGAGAATTCTCACAAAACTTTGGGTGCATTTTTAAGGATCCAGTGTGGCAATTATACGGACACATGGAGCTATTGGTTACCATTTTGGTGCTTTAGCTTCAACAACACAGTCCATTCAGAAACAAATTATACGCCATATGAACTTGTTTTTGGTAAACTTTGTCGAATACCTGATAGCTTTTGCGATACCGTAGATCCATTGTACAATATAGATAATTATCCTTTACAATTAAAATACAGGTTACAGTTAGCTCATGCAGATGCAAAGAATAATTTGTTGTTAAATAAACAAAAACGTAAGGAAATACATGACAGATCTGTCAATTCTACAATATATGAGAAAGATGATTTGGTTTTATTAAAAAATGAAACACGTAGTAAATTAGATGCGCTGTTTGAAGGTCCCTATACAGTTAAGGAAGATTTAGGTAATAATGTAAAAATAATAAAATAGAATTAGTACATAAGAATAGGACTAGGCCTTTTTGTCAATAGATTTTAAGTAATGTAAGAGTTAATATAAGTTAACATTGCAAAGTATGATGTTAAGGATAAATAGGTACCCATACATTTGTAATAATAACTATATATAACTAAAAAAAAAAGCTATGTATTTTTTTTTTTTTCGCTAACCCCGGGAGGTGAAGTGTAATAATATAATATGTATGCTCCTTTAATTTACTTAGTAAGTACACTCCTTTATAACTGTGCATATATGCTGATTTGGCACTATACTTCATATGCGCACATTTTATAATTATTCATTCATTCAATAAATAGCACTTAAAAGATGTTGTTGTTTCCTTGAAACTACCCTTTAGGAACCCCAACATTACAATGGAAATGGAAGTAATATAATAAAGAACCAAGAGGTAAACCAAATCTATATATATAAAAGAAAGTCGTGTTAGTTACTTCACTTATAACTCAAGAACGGCTGAACCGATTTAGCTGAAAATTGGCAGGGAGGTAGTTTAGAGCCAGGAGAAGGACATAGGGTAGGGTAGGGTAGGGTAGGGTAGGGTAGGGTAGGGTAGTGTAGGGTAGGGTAGTGTAGAGTAGGATGGTGTAGGGTAGTGTAGGGTCGGGTAGGGTAGGGTAGGGTCGGGTAGGGTAGGGTAGTGTAGGGTAGTGTAGGGTAGGGTAGGGTAGGGTAGGGTAGGGTAGGGTAGGGTAGGGTAGGGTAGTGTAGGGTAGGGTAGTGTAGAGTAGGATAGTGTAGGGTAGTGTAGGGTCGGGTAGGGTAGGGTAGGGTAGGGTAGGGTAATGTAGGGTAGTGTAGGGTCGGGTAGGATAGGGTAGGGTAGGGTAATGTAGGGTAGTGTAGGGTCGGGTAGGGTAGGGTTGGGTAGAGTAGGGTAGTGTAGGGTAGTGTAGGGTAATGTAGGGTAGGGTAGGGTAGGTAGTATAAGGTAGGGTAGGTAGGGTAGATAAATGTTTGGTATTTTTATGGCAAAACAAAGTTTGCCGGGTCAGCTAGTTAGTAATAAAAAGAATTTCGGAAGAGGAAAAATTATGCTAATGGAACAAGACAACAAACACAAATCGATTCACGTTGCACCAGATGTGGAAGCAAATGTCACAAAGCCACTGATGAAAACTGTTCAGCAAAAGGAAAAACATGTTTTTTATGTAAAAAAACAGGCCATTTTTCCACATACTGTAAATCAAAACCACAAAAGAGGAAAAACGAAGGCAACTCTGACAATAACGCAGATGTAGGGAGCTGGAAGAGACCGAAACAAAATAAGAGCAACAACATAGATATGGTTGAGGACGAAGAAGTGGACTAAGTTTTCCAAATTGATGACAGTTCTACCATTTCATGTATGGTTGGTGGAGTGCAAATCAGTATGCTGATAGATTCCGGTTGTAAGCCAAACCTTATAACTGACAAGACATGGGAAATGTTGAAACACAGTCGTGTGCGGTTAACAGATCAAACTAAAAATCCAAACAAGATTCTTGTCGCTTATGGCAGTCAATCGCCATTAATAGTGAAAGGCTCATTTGAAACAGAAATCCAAGTGAATGGCCGGCAAGATCATACTACTTTTTACGTTATAAGTGGAGGCACAAGAGATCTGCTAGGAAAACAATCAGCAATGAAGTTGGGACTTTTAAAAATAGGACTTGGCATTAACAATGTCAGAAATCTCGTCTCGCCATTCTCAAAATTCAAAAATGTTATCGTTGAAATTCCGATAGATGATTCTGTAAAGCCAATATCTCAACCATGCAGGAGAGTACCTATTCCTTTAGAAAAAAAAGTAGAGACAAAATCAAACAACTACTGAACCAGGATATCATTGAAAAGGTACGAAGCTCTTCAAGATGGGTTTCCCCCATTGTTCCAATCCTGAAAGAAAACGGAGAGGTGAGGTTATGTGTAGATATGAGACGCGCCAACGGTGCGATAATGAGAGAGAATCACCCACTCCCAACAATGGATAAGCTACTGCCCAAGATAAATAAAGCAAAATTTTTCACCAAACTCGCTATAAAGGATGCTTTTCACCAAGTGGAGGTTCACCCAAACTCCAGACATATAACAACTTTTATAGCGCCAAATGGGTTGTATTCTTATAAGCGGTTGATGTTTGGAATCACATGTGCGCCGGAGTTATTCCAAAAAATTTTGGAGGGTATGTTGATCCAGTGCGAAGGGGTAATAAACTTCATTGATGACATTCTGGTGTACGGTAAAAATGAGATGGAACACGATAACAGACTCAAGGTGGTATTGGAAAAATTAAAGGACAACAATGTTTTACTAAATGAAGCGAAATGCATCTATAAAACGCAGAGTGTGGATTTCCTCGGACACCATCTAGATCTTGCGGGTGTAACACCATTGCAAAAGTATGTCAACAGCATAAGAGATTTCCGTGTACCAAAGTCAATTGGAGAGCTCCAAAGCTTTCTAGGTCTCCTTAACTATATTAATAAATGGATTCCCAATTTAGCCAGTTCGACTGAACCCCTCAAAAAACTACTTAGGATGCAGTTGGGTAAAAATGCCGATATTGGAAGATTTTGGAGCAAAGAACAACAAGATTCTTTTGAGAAATTAAAACGGAGCCTTACAACCATACAATCATTGGGGTATTACGATGTCGAAGATGAAACCCAGGTGATTGCGGATGCGAGTCCGATGGGTTTAGGGGCCGTCCTAATCCAAATTGATACAAATGGACCACGTATAATTGCGTACGGGAATCGAACTCTGACCGAATGCGAACGGAGGTACAGCCAGACTGAGAAGGAGGCGTTAGCGTTAGTGTGGGCGGTCGAACACTTTGACATTTTTCTGTTTGGAAAAGAATTCGATCTGGTTACGGACCACAAACCCTTAGAGATCCTTTTCGGACAGAAATCAAAGCCATGTGCACGCATAGAGCGTTGGGTATTACGCTTACAATCTTATCGATATAGAGTAACTAGCTGACCCGGCAAACTTTATTTTGCCATAAAAAGACCAACATTTATCTACCCTACCCGACCCTACCCTAACCTACCCGACCCTACAAAACTCTACCCTACACTACCATACCCTACCCTACCCTTACCTACCCGACCCTACACTACCCTACAATACTCTACCTTACACTACCATACCCTACCCTACCCTACCTATATAGCCTATGTTCTTTCCCAGGTCTCAAACTATCTTCATACCAACTTTCATCTAAATCGGTGCAGCGGTTTAAGCGTGAAAACGTAACAGACAGACAGACAGAGTTACTTTCACATTTATAATATTATATAGTATGGATTTACAAGCCAGGCAATAAGAACATTGCCGACCCTTTATCACGCCTGTGTAAACAGCCGATGAGCCCACCTAACGGTAAAGAGGAACATGTTTACCAAATTGTTAACTACGCGCGACCCCAGGCAACATCAATAAGTGACATAAGCAAGGAGTCTGAGACCGACAAAGAAATTTGTGAGGTCAAGAAAGGATTATACCAAAATGATTGGGATGAATCTGTAAGAGGGTACAAGATTTTTGAAAATGAATTGTGTTTTTTTGAGAAGATTTTACTGCGAGGGCATAAAATAGTAATACCACGAAATCTACGTAAAGGCGTGTTGGATGCTGCACACGAAGGCCACCCTGGCATTGTGGCGATGAAGGGCCGTTTAAGAGCAAAAGTGTGGTGGCCACGCATCGATAAAGATGCGGAAAATTTAGTCAAATCCTGCAAAGGATGCACTTTGGTGGCTGTGCCCAACCCACCGGTACCCATGAAGAGACGTGAGCTGCCTTTAGGACCGTGGATAGATGTGGCTATGGATCTTTTAGGACCACTCCCTAGCGGTGATTATTTCCTCGTAATCATAGACTATTACAGCTATCGGCTGTAATAGTCTATGATTTTTCCTCTTCTCAATCGTGTGTATTTAGAAAGTGTACCAATTATAATACCAAATTACATAAAGCAGAAGGGATCTCATACCATATGTAAATACGCAATACACCTCAATTTACTAATTTATTTCATTTTTTTTTCCTAATTTTCTGATATTTGGAGGTTACAAAAAGAAAAAACATTGGTTGTCAGAATAATGTTTGTTTACATTTACACGCAAGTGACAAAGACTAGCTGTCTCTTTTTTTCTTGTTTGTTTTATCAAGCCATCCCTTTCGACATTGTAGTGAAATGTCAGATGAATGAAAAGTGTGTATGTGTGCTGCCGCTGCTGCGCGGAACACTTTTTTCAATTGTTTTGTGAGTGTATAACGTATCTGTTTATTTGAATATCATTGTAAAAAATCAACTGTTTAGAATGATTAAAGGTCGTTTCACTGATTTTTGTCTTAAATGAATGAAATTCAGGTCAGAGTGTCGTCTTGGGGGCACTATGAAAAAAATACTTAGAAAAATTTCGCGACCAATTTCGAGGTAGCGCTCGCCGGCCGCAGCCGCGGCACCGCTCGCTTCGCTCGCTCGGCTAGGGCGTAGTTGGTCACAGTTCTAACCTAACCTAACCTATGGATATCTTTGCAGGTACACACCGCTATAAATAAAATTAAAGTTATGTGAAAATAAAGTCACGCAAAATTAATGTATATAATACTGATTATTATGAATAAAAGAAATCTAAACAAAAAAAATATGACTTTGAATAATAGTGTAAAAGATGGTTATGTTGAGAAAATATAGGAAAACAAATAAAAGTATAATAAATGTTTATTGCTACTGACATTATGAAGTTGAATGCTTCGGAATTATGAACATTAGAGACAGAGTAGTTAGGAATTGTGATTGTTAGGAAGAACATTTTCGGATTTCCAATTATCGGAGTTAAAAATTTAGGTGAACTTTGGCGCACCCTTAGAAAGGGATGTAGTGTACGTGCTTTATCCAACCCCCACTCACACAGACATACACAATCTCGGGCGCACCGCATTAGTGAGTCTCAGTGTTGCCAAAGCCGTAGGCTAGTGCAGACGTGTTGACAGTGATTAGTGTAGTGCGTGTGCGAGCCTGTGAATACACCCAGTAGTACTGGTTTTACACGACCGTATTGACCATAATATACTTTTACAGAAGATTTTTTTTGCAGGTATTCATGGTAACTTATACCGGTGGATAACATCTTACATAAAGAATCGTTCCCAGGCTAGGGTAGGGTAGGGTAGGGTAGTGTAGGGTAGGGTAGTGTAGAGTAGGATAGTGTAGGGTAGTGTAGGGTCGGGTAGGGTAGGGTAGGGTAGGGTAGGGTAATGTAGGGTAGTGTAGGGTCGGGTAGGATAGGGTAGGGTAGGGTAATGTAGGGTAGTGTAGGGTCGGGTAGGGTAGGGTTGGGTAGAGTAGGGTAGTGTAGGGTAGTGTAGGGTAATGTAGGGTAGGGTAGGGTAGGTAGTATAAGGTAGGGTAGGTAGGGTAGATAAATGTTTGGTATTTTTATGGCAAAACAAAGTTTGCCGGGTCAGCTAGTTAGTAATAAAAAGAATTTCGGAAGAGGAAAAATTATGCTAATGGAACAAGACAACAAACACAAATCGATTCACGTTGCACCAGATGTGGAAGCAAATGTCACAAAGCCACTGATGAAAACTGTTCAGCAAAAGGAAAAACATGTTTTTTATGTAAAAAAACAGGCCATTTTTCCACATACTGTAAATCAAAACCACAAAAGAGGAAAAACGAAGGCAACTCTGACAATAACGCAGATGTAGGGAGCTGGAAGAGACCGAAACAAAATAAGAGCAACAACATAGATATGGTTGAGGACGAAGAAGTGGACTAAGTTTTCCAAATTGATGACAGTTCTACCATTTCATGTATGGTTGGTGGAGTGCAAATCAGTATGCTGATAGATTCCGGTTGTAAGCCAAACCTTATAACTGACAAGACATGGGAAATGTTGAAACACAGTCGTGTGCGGTTAACAGATCAAACTAAAAATCCAAACAAGATTCTTGTCGCTTATGGCAGTCAATCGCCATTAATAGTGAAAGGCTCATTTGAAACAGAAATCCAAGTGAATGGCCGGCAAGATCATACTACTTTTTACGTTATAAGTGGAGGCACAAGAGATCTGCTAGGAAAACAATCAGCAATGAAGTTGGGACTTTTAAAAATAGGACTTGGCATTAACAATGTCAGAAATCTCGTCTCGCCATTCTCAAAATTCAAAAATGTTATCGTTGAAATTCCGATAGATGATTCTGTAAAGCCAATATCTCAACCATGCAGGAGAGTACCTATTCCTTTAGAAAAAAAAGTAGAGACAAAATCAAACAACTACTGAACCAGGATATCATTGAAAAGGTACGAAGCTCTTCAAGATGGGTTTCCCCCATTGTTCCAATCCTGAAAGAAAACGGAGAGGTGAGGTTATGTGTAGATATGAGACGCGCCAACGGTGCGATAATGAGAGAGAATCACCCACTCCCAACAATGGATAAGCTACTGCCCAAGATAAATAAAGCAAAATTTTTCACCAAACTCGCTATAAAGGATGCTTTTCACCAAGTGGAGGTTCACCCAAACTCCAGACATATAACAACTTTTATAGCGCCAAATGGGTTGTATTCTTATAAGCGGTTGATGTTTGGAATCACATGTGCGCCGGAGTTATTCCAAAAAATTTTGGAGGGTATGTTGATCCAGTGCGAAGGGGTAATAAACTTCATTGATGACATTCTGGTGTACGGTAAAAATGAGATGGAACACGATAACAGACTCAAGGTGGTATTGGAAAAATTAAAGGACAACAATGTTTTACTAAATGAAGCGAAATGCATCTATAAAACGCAGAGTGTGGATTTCCTCGGACACCATCTAGATCTTGCGGGTGTAACACCATTGCAAAAGTATGTCAACAGCATAAGAGATTTCCGTGTACCAAAGTCAATTGGAGAGCTCCAAAGCTTTCTAGGTCTCCTTAACTATATTAATAAATGGATTCCCAATTTAGCCAGTTCGACTGAACCCCTCAAAAAACTACTTAGGATGCAGTTGGGTAAAAATGCCGATATTGGAAGATTTTGGAGCAAAGAACAACAAGATTCTTTTGAGAAATTAAAACGGAGCCTTACAACCATACAATCATTGGGGTATTACGATGTCGAAGATGAAACCCAGGTGATTGCGGATGCGAGTCCGATGGGTTTAGGGGCCGTCCTAATCCAAATTGATACAAATGGACCACGTATAATTGCGTACGGGAATCGAACTCTGACCGAATGCGAACGGAGGTACAGCCAGACTGAGAAGGAGGCGTTAGCGTTAGTGTGGGCGGTCGAACACTTTGACATTTTTCTGTTTGGAAAAGAATTCGATCTGGTTACGGACCACAAACCCTTAGAGATCCTTTTCGGACAGAAATCAAAGCCATGTGCACGCATAGAGCGTTGGGTATTACGCTTACAATCTTATCGATATAGAGTAACTAGCTGACCCGGCAAACTTTATTTTGCCATAAAAAGACCAACATTTATCTACCCTACCCGACCCTACCCTAACCTACCCGACCCTACAAAACTCTACCCTACACTACCATACCCTACCCTACCCTTACCTACCCGACCCTACACTACCCTACAATACTCTACCTTACACTACCATACCCTACCCTACCCTACCTATATAGCCTATGTTCTTTCCCAGGTCTCAAACTATCTTCATACCAACTTTCATCTAAATCGGTGCAGCGGTTTAAGCGTGAAAACGTAACAGACAGACAGACAGAGTTACTTTCACATTTATAATATTATATAGTATGGATTTACAAGCCAGGCAATAAGAACATTGCCGACCCTTTATCACGCCTGTGTAAACAGCCGATGAGCCCACCTAACGGTAAAGAGGAACATGTTTACCAAATTGTTAACTACGCGCGACCCCAGGCAACATCAATAAGTGACATAAGCAAGGAGTCTGAGACCGACAAAGAAATTTGTGAGGTCAAGAAAGGATTATACCAAAATGATTGGGATGAATCTGTAAGAGGGTACAAGATTTTTGAAAATGAATTGTGTTTTTTTGAGAAGATTTTACTGCGAGGGCATAAAATAGTAATACCACGAAATCTACGTAAAGGCGTGTTGGATGCTGCACACGAAGGCCACCCTGGCATTGTGGCGATGAAGGGCCGTTTAAGAGCAAAAGTGTGGTGGCCACGCATCGATAAAGATGCGGAAAATTTAGTCAAATCCTGCAAAGGATGCACTTTGGTGGCTGTGCCCAACCCACCGGTACCCATGAAGAGACGTGAGCTGCCTTTAGGACCGTGGATAGATGTGGCTATGGATCTTTTAGGACCACTCCCTAGCGGTGATTATTTCCTCGTAATCATAGACTATTACAGCTATCGGCTGTAATAGTCTATGATTTTTCCTCTTCTCAATCGTGTGTATTTAGAAAGTGTACCAATTATAATACCAAATTACATAAAGCAGAAGGGATCTCATACCATATGTAAATACGCAATACACCTCAATTTACTAATTTATTTCATTTTTTTTTCCTAATTTTCTGATATTTGGAGGTTACAAAAAGAAAAAACATTGGTTGTCAGAATAATGTTTGTTTACATTTACACGCAAGTGACAAAGACTAGCTGTCTCTTTTTTTCTTGTTTGTTTTATCAAGCCATCCCTTTCGACATTGTAGTGAAATGTCAGATGAATGAAAAGTGTGTATGTGTGCTGCCGCTGCTGCGCGGAACACTTTTTTCAATTGTTTTGTGAGTGTATAACGTATCTGTTTATTTGAATATCATTGTAAAAAATCAACTGTTTAGAATGATTAAAGGTCGTTTCACTGATTTTTGTCTTAAATGAATGAAATTCAGGTCAGAGTGTCGTCTTGGGGGCACTATGAAAAAAATACTTAGAAAAATTTCGCGACCAATTTCGAGGTAGCGCTCGCCGGCCGCAGCCGCGGCACCGCTCGCTTCGCTCGCTCGGCTAGGGCGTAGTTGGTCACAGTTCTAACCTAACCTAACCTATGGATATCTTTGCAGGTACACACCGCTATAAATAAAATTAAAGTTATGTGAAAATAAAGTCACGCAAAATTAATGTATATAATACTGATTATTATGAATAAAAGAAATCTAAACAAAAAAAATATGACTTTGAATAATAGTGTAAAAGATGGTTATGTTGAGAAAATATAGGAAAACAAATAAAAGTATAATAAATGTTTATTGCTACTGACATTATGAAGTTGAATGCTTCGGAATTATGAACATTAGAGACAGAGTAGTTAGGAATTGTGATTGTTAGGAAGAACATTTTCGGATTTCCAATTATCGGAGTTAAAAATTTAGGTGAACTTTGGCGCACCCTTAGAAAGGGATGTAGTGTACGTGCTTTATCCAACCCCCACTCACACAGACATACACAATCTCGGGCGCACCGCATTAGTGAGTCTCAGTGTTGCCAAAGCCGTAGGCTAGTGCAGACGTGTTGACAGTGATTAGTGTAGTGCGTGTGCGAGCCTGTGAATACACCCAGTAGTACTGGTTTTACACGACCGTATTGACCATAATATACTTTTACAGAAGATTTTTTTTGCAGGTATTCATGGTAACTTATACCGGTGGATAACATCTTACATAAAGAATCGTTCCCAGGCTAGGGTAGGGTAGGGTAGGGTAGTGTAGGGTAGGGTAGTGTAGAGTAGGATAGTGTAGGGTAGTGTAGGGTCGGGTAGGGTAGGGTAGGGTAGGGTAGGGTAATGTAGGGTAGTGTAGGGTCGGGTAGGATAGGGTAGGGTAGGGTAATGTAGGGTAGTGTAGGGTCGGGTAGGGTAGGGTTGGGTAGAGTAGGGTAGTGTAGGGTAGTGTAGGGTAATGTAGGGTAGGGTAGGGTAGGTAGTATAAGGTAGGGTAGGTAGGGTAGATAAATGTTTGGTATTTTTATGGCAAAACAAAGTTTGCCGGGTCAGCTAGTTAGTAATAAAAAGAATTTCGGAAGAGGAAAAATTATGCTAATGGAACAAGACAACAAACACAAATCGATTCACGTTGCACCAGATGTGGAAGCAAATGTCACAAAGCCACTGATGAAAACTGTTCAGCAAAAGGAAAAACATGTTTTTTATGTAAAAAAACAGGCCATTTTTCCACATACTGTAAATCAAAACCACAAAAGAGGAAAAACGAAGGCAACTCTGACAATAACGCAGATGTAGGGAGCTGGAAGAGACCGAAACAAAATAAGAGCAACAACATAGATATGGTTGAGGACGAAGAAGTGGACTAAGTTTTCCAAATTGATGACAGTTCTACCATTTCATGTATGGTTGGTGGAGTGCAAATCAGTATGCTGATAGATTCCGGTTGTAAGCCAAACCTTATAACTGACAAGACATGGGAAATGTTGAAACACAGTCGTGTGCGGTTAACAGATCAAACTAAAAATCCAAACAAGATTCTTGTCGCTTATGGCAGTCAATCGCCATTAATAGTGAAAGGCTCATTTGAAACAGAAATCCAAGTGAATGGCCGGCAAGATCATACTACTTTTTACGTTATAAGTGGAGGCACAAGAGATCTGCTAGGAAAACAATCAGCAATGAAGTTGGGACTTTTAAAAATAGGACTTGGCATTAACAATGTCAGAAATCTCGTCTCGCCATTCTCAAAATTCAAAAATGTTATCGTTGAAATTCCGATAGATGATTCTGTAAAGCCAATATCTCAACCATGCAGGAGAGTACCTATTCCTTTAGAAAAAAAAGTAGAGACAAAATCAAACAACTACTGAACCAGGATATCATTGAAAAGGTACGAAGCTCTTCAAGATGGGTTTCCCCCATTGTTCCAATCCTGAAAGAAAACGGAGAGGTGAGGTTATGTGTAGATATGAGACGCGCCAACGGTGCGATAATGAGAGAGAATCACCCACTCCCAACAATGGATAAGCTACTGCCCAAGATAAATAAAGCAAAATTTTTCACCAAACTCGCTATAAAGGATGCTTTTCACCAAGTGGAGGTTCACCCAAACTCCAGACATATAACAACTTTTATAGCGCCAAATGGGTTGTATTCTTATAAGCGGTTGATGTTTGGAATCACATGTGCGCCGGAGTTATTCCAAAAAATTTTGGAGGGTATGTTGATCCAGTGCGAAGGGGTAATAAACTTCATTGATGACATTCTGGTGTACGGTAAAAATGAGATGGAACACGATAACAGACTCAAGGTGGTATTGGAAAAATTAAAGGACAACAATGTTTTACTAAATGAAGCGAAATGCATCTATAAAACGCAGAGTGTGGATTTCCTCGGACACCATCTAGATCTTGCGGGTGTAACACCATTGCAAAAGTATGTCAACAGCATAAGAGATTTCCGTGTACCAAAGTCAATTGGAGAGCTCCAAAGCTTTCTAGGTCTCCTTAACTATATTAATAAATGGATTCCCAATTTAGCCAGTTCGACTGAACCCCTCAAAAAACTACTTAGGATGCAGTTGGGTAAAAATGCCGATATTGGAAGATTTTGGAGCAAAGAACAACAAGATTCTTTTGAGAAATTAAAACGGAGCCTTACAACCATACAATCATTGGGGTATTACGATGTCGAAGATGAAACCCAGGTGATTGCGGATGCGAGTCCGATGGGTTTAGGGGCCGTCCTAATCCAAATTGATACAAATGGACCACGTATAATTGCGTACGGGAATCGAACTCTGACCGAATGCGAACGGAGGTACAGCCAGACTGAGAAGGAGGCGTTAGCGTTAGTGTGGGCGGTCGAACACTTTGACATTTTTCTGTTTGGAAAAGAATTCGATCTGGTTACGGACCACAAACCCTTAGAGATCCTTTTCGGACAGAAATCAAAGCCATGTGCACGCATAGAGCGTTGGGTATTACGCTTACAATCTTATCGATATAGAGTAACTAGCTGACCCGGCAAACTTTATTTTGCCATAAAAAGACCAACATTTATCTACCCTACCCGACCCTACCCTAACCTACCCGACCCTACAAAACTCTACCCTACACTACCATACCCTACCCTACCCTTACCTACCCGACCCTACACTACCCTACAATACTCTACCTTACACTACCATACCCTACCCTACCCTACCTATATAGCCTATGTTCTTTCCCAGGTCTCAAACTATCTTCATACCAACTTTCATCTAAATCGGTGCAGCGGTTTAAGCGTGAAAACGTAACAGACAGACAGACAGAGTTACTTTCACATTTATAATATTATATAGTATGGATTTACAAGCCAGGCAATAAGAACATTGCCGACCCTTTATCACGCCTGTGTAAACAGCCGATGAGCCCACCTAACGGTAAAGAGGAACATGTTTACCAAATTGTTAACTACGCGCGACCCCAGGCAACATCAATAAGTGACATAAGCAAGGAGTCTGAGACCGACAAAGAAATTTGTGAGGTCAAGAAAGGATTATACCAAAATGATTGGGATGAATCTGTAAGAGGGTACAAGATTTTTGAAAATGAATTGTGTTTTTTTGAGAAGATTTTACTGCGAGGGCATAAAATAGTAATACCACGAAATCTACGTAAAGGCGTGTTGGATGCTGCACACGAAGGCCACCCTGGCATTGTGGCGATGAAGGGCCGTTTAAGAGCAAAAGTGTGGTGGCCACGCATCGATAAAGATGCGGAAAATTTAGTCAAATCCTGCAAAGGATGCACTTTGGTGGCTGTGCCCAACCCACCGGTACCCATGAAGAGACGTGAGCTGCCTTTAGGACCGTGGATAGATGTGGCTATGGATCTTTTAGGACCACTCCCTAGCGGTGATTATTTCCTCGTAATCATAGACTATTACAGCTATCGGCTGTAATAGTCTATGATTTTTCCTCTTCTCAATCGTGTGTATTTAGAAAGTGTACCAATTATAATACCAAATTACATAAAGCAGAAGGGATCTCATACCATATGTAAATACGCAATACACCTCAATTTACTAATTTATTTCATTTTTTTTTCCTAATTTTCTGATATTTGGAGGTTACAAAAAGAAAAAACATTGGTTGTCAGAATAATGTTTGTTTACATTTACACGCAAGTGACAAAGACTAGCTGTCTCTTTTTTTCTTGTTTGTTTTATCAAGCCATCCCTTTCGACATTGTAGTGAAATGTCAGATGAATGAAAAGTGTGTATGTGTGCTGCCGCTGCTGCGCGGAACACTTTTTTCAATTGTTTTGTGAGTGTATAACGTATCTGTTTATTTGAATATCATTGTAAAAAATCAACTGTTTAGAATGATTAAAGGTCGTTTCACTGATTTTTGTCTTAAATGAATGAAATTCAGGTCAGAGTGTCGTCTTGGGGGCACTATGAAAAAAATACTTAGAAAAATTTCGCGACCAATTTCGAGGTAGCGCTCGCCGGCCGCAGCCGCGGCACCGCTCGCTTCGCTCGCTCGGCTAGGGCGTAGTTGGTCACAGTTCTAACCTAACCTAACCTATGGATATCTTTGCAGGTACACACCGCTATAAATAAAATTAAAGTTATGTGAAAATAAAGTCACGCAAAATTAATGTATATAATACTGATTATTATGAATAAAAGAAATCTAAACAAAAAAAATATGACTTTGAATAATAGTGTAAAAGATGGTTATGTTGAGAAAATATAGGAAAACAAATAAAAGTATAATAAATGTTTATTGCTACTGACATTATGAAGTTGAATGCTTCGGAATTATGAACATTAGAGACAGAGTAGTTAGGAATTGTGATTGTTAGGAAGAACATTTTCGGATTTCCAATTATCGGAGTTAAAAATTTAGGTGAACTTTGGCGCACCCTTAGAAAGGGATGTAGTGTACGTGCTTTATCCAACCCCCACTCACACAGACATACACAATCTCGGGCGCACCGCATTAGTGAGTCTCAGTGTTGCCAAAGCCGTAGGCTAGTGCAGACGTGTTGACAGTGATTAGTGTAGTGCGTGTGCGAGCCTGTGAATACACCCAGTAGTACTGGTTTTACACGACCGTATTGACCATAATATACTTTTACAGAAGATTTTTTTTGCAGGTATTCATGGTAACTTATACCGGTGGATAACATCTTACATAAAGAATCGTTCCCAGGCTGTCGTAATCAACGGTGCTGTGTCGAAGCGGCATGTAGTCCCTTCAGGAGTTCCCCAGGGTTCGCTTCTTGGGCCCTCTTTATTTAACATTTTTATAAATGACATTCACACGTGCTTTCAAAATTCATTATTTTTGCTTTACGCAGACGACATGAAAGTCTTCAAACATATAAACAATGTCGAAGATTGTGACTCATTGCAACAAGATCTCGAAAGACTAGAAAAGTATTGTCAGCTGAATAATTGGGAACTCAATGTATCTAAATGTTACACAATTAGGTTCACTCGCAAGGCCAACATCATATCCCACACATACACTCTAAAGAATGCCCATCTAAAACCAGATTTCATACGAGATTTAGGTGTGATACACGACTTCAAACTTACCTACGAGAAGCACATAGATCACATAGTTAATAAAGCTAACAAAGCAATGGGGTTTTTAAAAAGATCTTGCGCCCAGTTCACGGATGTTAAAATAGTTAAGATATTGTACTGTTCCTTTGTCCGTAGCTCACTTGAATATTGTTCGCAAGTTTAGAATCATGTATGCTGTTTATTTCTCAAGATTGGAATCTGTCCACCGAAACTTTACAAGATACCTGCAGTACAAGTGTAGCACCCGCGATCATAATTACGAGTCGAGATGCAAAAGATACCATTTACTTCCACTTAGGGAGAGAAGGAGTATATCAGATATCTCCTTACTCATTAAGTTAGCGCAATCTTTCATCGACGCCCCGCAACTTCTCTCTAAGATTAATTTACGCGCCCCTACCAGATCTGCTAGAATCCTTTCTGTTTATTAGCATCCCCCGCTGCTGCACAAATTACAGACAGAATTCGTTCTTTATAAGATGCGCTAAATCTTACAATAAATTGGTTGACTTTTCTGAATTTGACTTATTCACTACTAAACCGCATGTATTCATTCGAACACTTACTAAACATTGGTTCGAATTGGTTCAATAACTGTTTTTTATTGCACTTCAAGACGAGGTATTATTGTGATTGTATGTTATTGTTTAAAGTACATACTATCATTGTAATATTTGTAATTCCTTTTTTGTCTCTAACAGGCTTGCTCTTTATAGTAAATTAAATGCGAAAACATGTAATTGGTTACTAGTTGGTTAATCTGATGTTAAATTTGTTAGTTGTTAATACTGTTTGTTTTCCTATTACAATAAAATAAAATAAAAACTACGCCAACGAGGGAGGTAGACTACTCTTCGCGGACTCGGAAGCCCACGGGTACACGGTGTCTGGCCCTGAGACGCCTACCCACTATCCAGACAAGAACACTCACATGCCTGACGTGCTTGACATCGTTGTACACTGCCAGGTCACTCAACAGGTGTTAGACGACGAGCTACAGTCGGACCACCATCCTGTACTCGTCGTACTATCGGGTATGCCGACTCGCTAGAAGCCTCCAGCGCCACGTCGAAGAATTGACTTGACAATATTTACAGAAAAGGTTGACAGATTGAAGGCTCTCTTCTTCAAAGTTACGTTATTTGCTTTGTGCACTCGAGCGTCGACCCATGCCAGGTAAGCCTTGTGTTTAACTGCATTTGCGCGGTTGCACTCGGCACTAAACCATGGTCGTTCAACTCCGGACAGCGCTACTTCAGAGAATGGAATGTAGTACTCCATCCCCTGCCGCAACACATCAGTCACGGCGTCAGCGCATGACGATGGATCTTCCGAAGAGAAGCAAGTGGGCCGCCGACAATCCGACAATGCACCCAGAATCACTACACACTATATATACTACGTACAGGTATAACGTATTAAAAGTACTCACACATGTACTGCGCAGAATAGGTACTATACTACTTATAGAAAAACATTGAACATTCGAAGACCAAACGCGTTGGGCGATTTTTATGATTCTTACGTCAATCGATTCTTCTTAACCCTGCGAGTGTCACTGGCTACATTAAAATTGGAAAATAGACAAGTAAAATTTCAAAATTTAAAAAAACCGCCGACACATTTATCTTGCCATCCCGATTCAAACAGTAAAACGCCCATAACTTTTGAACGGCTGAACCTATTTTATTCAAACATAGATAAGAACACTCTCGACAAAATTACCTTTCAAACAAAAAAAAACTAAATTAAAATCGGTTTATCCGTTTAGGCGCTATGATGCCACAGACAGACACACAAATACACAGCAACACACGTGTAACCAAATTTTTTTTTCTACCGAACCCATTGTGTGGGTTATCAAAATAAAGGATTTTAAGAGATGATTAAAAAAATATATAACACTTATATGTTTAAATGAACCTAATAAACAAAAAAACTCATAAAATAAAATAAAAAATCAAAAAATCTAAAAACCCGACTGCTTAAAAAGCGAACTAAAATGACGCCTCAGGGATGAAATAGATTTGAAGCAACTTAAAGCTTGTTATCATGCTTTGGTTGAATTTAGGTTAAGGTACAGCATCATGTTTTGGGGCAATAGCTATAACTACAACTGCCAAAGAGCATTCATCCTTCAGAAGCGTGCCATTAGGACCATTGTAAAAATTTCACAGCGTGACTCATGCAAAATAGTTATTTATGCTACAAGTGCGGAAGGTAGGTGATTTCCGATGAGTGGCATTTTTATTCACGAGCGAGCGAAGCGAGTGAGTGCCGCTCTTTTCGAAACCGAAAACCGCTCTTTTCGAAAAATTTCACAGCGTGACTCATGCAAAATAGTTATTTATGCTACAAGTGCGGAAGGTAGGTGATTTCCGATGAGTGGCATTTTTATTCACGAGCGAGCGAAGCGAGTGAGTGCCGCTTTTTTCGAAACCGAAAACCGCTCTTTTCGAGGACATGCATTGTAAAGTATTTTACAATGCATGTCCTCGAAAAGAGCGGTTTTCCAAGCAGCCAAACTGTGCGGAAAGTGTCACTGTTTTTCACTAGTGCTTTTTACTTTCCTGTATTTTTTTAATTTTTGACTCCAACGTCAGTCCCACGCATAGAGTTTTTATTATTTGAGAAAAGTTTTAAAAATTAGTTATGTACATATTATCATTCATATAGAAGGTAAAATAAAACTAATACTTTATTTTAGGCGTTTTTAATTACTCTAGATTTAGATTTTGATCAATAAATTAATTTTAAATATTCATTAAATATGTTTGGCAGAACGTATATTTTGCTCGTGCCTTATTGCGTTACGATGTGACAGCTATTCGCACATGCGCAGTAGATATGCCCGAGGAACTATTAGTTAATCTGTGGATATGCTGAACGCGCTTGAATAAGCCCGCCATTTAATTTATTTTATTTTATTTATTTATTTATTTCCTCGCACAATGCATAGTAAAATGTTGTATGATACACGTACGTAAGATGATTTCCGACTTGTGTCGATTTATCCACTCACTCGCTTCGCTCGCTCGTGAATAAAAATGCCACTCATCGGAAATCACCTACCTTCCGCACTTGTAGCATAAATAACTATTAAGAAATTAGGCATTCTTACAGTTCCCAGTTTGTATATACTAGTTCTGTTATGCAAGTTCGCAAAGTATATACATCAATATGAATCACAAAAAGAAAGAGAGCAGAGAGAGAGCTCACGAAAGTTAAACATAGCAACGCATTGTTCACGTTACCAAGCAGTAAAGTTATATAATAGATTACCTAGTGATTTAAAAACTTTAGTCTACAACACAAACTTATTTAAGGCAAAACTGAAAGCCTTCCTATTAGAAAAATGTTTATATTCAGTATCCGATTTGACGCTGAATGATTCCAGTTGAATTGTGTGTGATATATTTGATATTGTATTGACATTTTAATTATCTAATGTGTGTTTAATTCTAATTAACTTGTAGTATGCATTTGACTCTTATGGATAATTAAAGATAATATGGTATTTCAGTTGACATTTAATTTGTATCAATTTGGCATTTGATTAAATTTAGGTTTTGAGCTTTTTATGGTTGGACATGTGAATAGTAATTTAATTGACTTTAATTCTTAGCTGATTTTTTTAAATTGAAGTAATCATGGTTGTTTTTGTGCTTTTTATGGTTTGAAATGTAAGCAGTTTTTGATTTATACATAGTATTTTTTTATATTTGTTGCTGTTTCTGATTGCTTTGTATTTGATTGTTGCTTCTGTTATAATTTGAAATGCAATTATTTTTTAGAATTGGAACACAATGTATTTACATTGTGTTCCAATTCAAAAAAATATGAATATGATGAATAAATAAAACTGCACAGCATGATTTTCTTCTTGTTTTACGTCTTTTTAGTTTGCTGTTTTTTATGATAAAAGTTACTGTTTTGCTGAAAAGCCCGAAAAGCTAGTTTTTGTGTCATTTGACGCTGAGAAAAATTTTGCCTTTAGGACTTTTGGGATTTCATCTATGATGGTGTTTTGAACAATCCTTCCAATTTTCAGCTGGGTGCGATTTTTTTTATCCTCGGATGTCTAAATTGGTAAGTATGATCATGTTTCAGAATTTCGCAAGTTACTCAAGTGGCTCCCTTTTCGACTTCGCAGGAACTCTCGGATATTGTGTCTATTATTTAACATCCTTCATAACCCTAAGACGCCTTCCTACCTCCGAGAACGCTTCTCCTACTGCCGTTCTTCCGGTGCACTTTGCAGGAAGCATCTTAAAAATCACCTTAATATCCCTTCCCACACTACCGACTTCTACTCCTACTCCTTCACTGTGAACGCCGTGCGTTTGTGGAACTCACTTCCACCTGACGTAAGGGACTGCCAAACTCTTACAATTTTTAAGAGAGAAGTGAAAAGACACTACCTTTCCATTCCATCATAGTTGCATATAGTTCTGTATTATTATTACCTTTTTTATATATTGTAGGTAGGTAGTTATTGTTATAATATTTATTTTATTTGTATGTATATATATGACAGTATATTTTAAATGTATCTAATGATTATTATTAGCTCTGAATTGTGTTATGTGTTTATTTTTCCCTTCTACACACGATGTCTACATCTCTTTTTTTTCATCTTTCCATTCGCAGGTATGCTGGAAGAGATTTCATTAGAAATAAGCATCACCTATGTACCTATTTTTCTGTTCCTAATTCTTTTCTGTATATGTGTGTGTGTGCATAAATGGTTATTTAAATAAATTGACCAGACTAGTAGTTCCATTTTTGTTGTTGGTGGAAAAAGTTCAAATGACACCTGGACTTTTGGGGAAAACCTACCTGGCAGTGTTTGTTGTGTGGCTGCGAGCACACTAGGCGCACGCGGTCCCAGCGCAGGTCGCGCGCGGCCGCACTGAGCGCATCGGCACCGAAGGAGCGCACGCGCAGCACCGGCTCGTCGCGGCGAGACTCCTCGCGCGTGAGGAACACGCTGCTCGGCACCAGCACCTGAGGAACAGTTGAACCAACACAATGACGAGATAGTATCACCCGTATATAGTAAAGGGTGTCCGGTGGCAGAATTAGGATTGTTTAAATGTTGACCGTCACTTCGGACACACTCTTGGAATCTGGCCTCTGTGTGCTGTGCCACTCGCTGGAGATGTGATGTCGGGATGCCATTAACCTAGCAAACAATATTTTCTAGTACTGATATGGTCACTAGATTTGTTTCATAGCCTTTATTTTTGAGGTACTCCCACAGAAAAAGTCAGTAGGGGTAAGCTCTAAAGATAATATCGTTTGCGAGGGTTATTGGTGTCCTGACATCACTTTCCACTACTAACTATAGTTGCGTACTCTATGGTTGATGATTGAGGAAGTTCTACCATTGATATGGCAAGTAAAGAAAAAAATATTGTTATTTTAATAAACATGTACTTAGCATAAACATATCTTAGCAGATATCGCGGTCGATTGATGGTGTCAAAACACTTGCTGCAGGTTTTCTCACAATTGTTTCTTTCACCATTGTCAGCAATGTTCAAGATAAACTTACAAACTACAAATGAATTGAAAAAGTCACATTGGTACTTGCCTGGATTCAAACCCACAACCTCAAGCACAAGAGGGAAGGTCTCAGCCGCTGGGCCACCACATCATATAAATTTAATGTTAGTTAAAAGAAAATAAAATATAACCTGGAATTGTTCACTGGAAGTCTCTGACCTGCCCACCAGTACCTCTACCAGTGCCGCGTGGTAAGCGCCAATGTGCACTCCGGTTATCTGAACAACAATCAAAACATTGAAAGCCATACTATAATCAGCAAGCAGTTTGTAAAAAAAAACAAGTTCAGCAACCAACTTTGACAGTCCTGGGCAGCTGCAACACCACGGAGCAAGAGGTCTCGCCTCTCCGACACAACCACTTCTTCTTGCTCACCTCTCGGAGCAGCAGGTTGCTGGCGGGGTGCTCCTGTACAAGCCAGTGTCACATAACAACTAAGCAGCAATTGCCAACTATGCAGTAAATAATCTTGCCTTAGGGCTAACCAGTCCCAAGGCCTAGGCCCAACCGGTAAACAATGGAAGGAGGTGGATCAGTAGCAGAACCTAATAGTAGTTAATAGAAAACTGTTCAAATGTAATGATTCAACTTTACGACTTCCTTAAAATATTTTAGGTTGAGTCTTAAACATATAACGTGAATATTGTGTGGTTGATAACGATAAGAGATGTAAACAAAGTCAGCGAGACAGGTACGTACAGGATCCTCGCTGCTAAAACTAACGACGTAATCTAGTTTCGCTCGCGGCATTTTGTAGTTTTGTGTAAAGTTATTAGTTATGTCACAGGTAAGTTTATACTAGCATTTTATTAAAGGCATACGCTTATTCATGTAAAAAGAGGGTTGCAGACTTGCCGCCTTTCTTGATCACTTTCCTTTTTTATAGTTTTTATCCCATTTGACAGTGACAGTGACACCACTGTGACACACGGATCGTTTTTTTTTTGTTCGCCCTTCTCGGGCAGGCTAAGGTCTTGGACCATACCGCCTCGTCTTCAGTGCAATTTTAACATTCTTTAGTATGCATTAGAATACGGGTGTAACAGATTCTAATGGTTTTTGGAGTATTTGGCAGCAAATTATATCGAGTCAGCCTTCCCAGTAAGCTTTGCGATGGTAGACAATACTACAATAAAATTCTCCGCTCCACTATCCTGAGATCGCTTCTGTCAATGATTTCACATATTGTCCAGTTGCGTAGACAGTTGAGACACAAAACTACACCAATTTTATATCACAATATCCACTAGGAATCAATTTGCAAATAATATTAACAGCCGCTAAACTTCGCTCGAAAAAATCCCGCCAAAAAATTCATGTGCGTGTGAACTGAGGGAATTTGTAAACAAATATATTAAAAACTACAGCCCTTAAAGTGTGGTCCCTCAGTCCTCACAGACCATCAGCCAGATCTTGGGAAGTATCTGAAAAATTAAGCTGTTGTGACTACAGACTTTTAGTAAAGAATTTGTAAAGATATTTACTAAAAAACAGACCACAAAGTATAATTGACAAAAAATATATAACGGCTAAACTGTGGTCCCTCATACCACACAAGAAAGATAAATATTTTAGTGAGTATTATCGAATCAAAGTAATGAACTCGTTCTTTTTCTACATAAAGTTTTAGTAAGAGACTTGAAACATTTTGTAAAAAATAAATGGAAAAAACTATCGACGCAATTTGAAGATAGCGATTAATAAAAGTGGTCCCTCAATCCTCACATCCACTGACATATATGCATGTACTAGCTGCTAGACGAGAGTGATATCAGAAAGACTAGTGTACTGAACTTTTAGTAGAAAGTTTCTACTAAATAATAGTTATCTAAAACTGTGTATTTCTTACCTCTTAGCTGAGATAATATTATTTTTTAATCCTATGAAAATCGATAGAGTAGTGTGACCACATAATGAAACAAAATGTAGACAGTACTATTATACTTCATTTAGTGCATTAAATGAAACGAAAACAATGTTGAACTGTTAATTTATGTTTAATGTGTATCAGCTCAGTGGCTTTTACGTACGCATAGTGTTTATGAGGATAAATTATTAAACAGGAAACTGAGAACAAGTAATTACGTACGGCTGCAGTCGAGGATGCGAATAAAACCGATATAATTTACTTTATGAATTTAATCAAAGTATTTATTACATTTAGATCGATAAAATTCAGATGCGCGACAATTGCTCGATGTGAGAATCAAGAGTGAATCACATATACACTAAATCAATATTTAAGGTTTCGCAAGTGGCGACATAATATTGTCGTTAGTGGAGTTTTTGTAGTTATACTATAGTGCTTTTGTTTGTATTATCTATTGCCTGTTTTCTTATTTGTTTTTTTTAACCGACTTACCAAAAAGGAGGTGGTTCTATGTTCGACTTGTATGTTTTTTTTTTTTGGTTTTTTATGTATGTTCACCGATATCTCCGTCAGTTGTGGACCGATTTTGAACATTCTTTTTTGTTTGAAAGAGTATATTCCGAAATTGGGTCTCATTTTAATTTGGTGAAGATTTGATGAAGAACTTCGGAGATATACAATAGAACTCTTCAATAATTAACGACAAATCTCTCGGGATTGCTGCAGTCGCATGTTTGTTCATTGTTTATACCATTTCATAACATAACATCACGCCAGTACGCTCTAAAAGGGTACGCAGATGTGTACAGTTCACCTTGGTACACTTTTATTTCACCGGTTATGTTCAGTTTCATGATATTCGGGTAATGTATTCTGGCATTATAGGTACCTTACGTAACAACTTGCCTATTAGGGAGGTAATCTAAAAAGTGAAAAATAAAAAAATCTTTTACAAAAAAAATACTACTGACTTCCAAATAACAAAACTACAAAGTGAAAAATAACTTTGTTTTTGGAAGTCGGTGCCCATAACGCAAAAAAAATGGTACCCACCAAAGACACCGACTTCCAAAAACCAAGTAATTTTTCACTTTGTAGTTTTGTTATTTGGAAGTCGGTAGTATTTTTTTGTAAAAAAGTTTTTTTATTTTTTAGTTTTTAATTAGCCTTGATCTTATTATAATAACGAACAATTGTTAAAATTAGCTGTAAGTTTTCCGAATAAAATAAAATATATTTAAACGGGTATGTATTGCAATATCTAAAATAAAAAGATCTAACGTAAAATAACCTACGTTAAAAACTCCCTAAAATCTAAATACCTACTGTTAACGACCTCCGACCTTGGATATACCAGCTTGACTTAATTCTAAAATATATAAAGAACCTCTGCGACATTGAATCTAAAAACGATGACATTTATTTAATGAGGGCAAAAATTGCACAATACTTTCACAATATTTTAGCCCATTAAACGAGAAAGGAAACCATATTAGTTATGATTGCCAGTGTAATATCACATATATATTTGAACATTTACTTCTAAGATATTTTTCAGAGCAACTCTTACAAACATTGTTTAAATACGTCTTGCCAATCAAACTTAATTAAAAGAGACGTGGCGTTTTTGCCCTTATATTGAAATATTTGGCACAGGTATTTTGGAAGAGGCAATTAACATCGATGAAGGAAACAGGAACTGTAC
The DNA here is from genome assembly GCA_949775005.1 of Orthosia gothica. Taxonomy (NCBI): domain Eukaryota; kingdom Metazoa; phylum Arthropoda; class Insecta; order Lepidoptera; family Noctuidae; genus Orthosia; species Orthosia gothica. Next base: position 846,635 of record OX459044.1, read on the forward strand.
CACTTGTAATGACCAAGTTAGTTACAATTACGAGCTTTTAAAAACAGTCATTCAATTTGACTGAAGTTGAAAAAAGTTATCATACTAATGTTCCAGTTACCATAACAGTAAAGAACAAAACCTACAAAATCATTGGCGCATTGGAATTAATTCCATCATTAATTCCAGGTGGTCTTGGTCATTACCGATGCCACGTTTATATGAATGAGCGTTTCTTTTGCTATGATGATGAACATTTCAAAATTATTGAAAGTATTGACCATTCATTACGCTACATGCAAATTTCACTTACTCAAATAAATGTATTAGTGTTATTTTATTTTATTTTTGATTATCTACTTTTTTATTAAAGTCACATATGCCATGTAATATAACATTAAATTAACAGTTCAACATTGTTTTCGTTACATTTAATGCTATACTAAATGAACTATAATAGTACTGTCTACATTTTGTTTCATTGTGTGGTCACACTACTCTATGTATTTTTATAGGATTAAAAAATAATATTTTCTCATCTAAGAGGTAAGAAATAAACAGTTTTAGATAACTATTATTTAGTAGAAACTTTCTACTAAAAGTTAAGTACACTAGTCTTTCTGATATCACTCTCGTCTAGCAGCTAGTACATGCATATATGTCAGTGGATGTGAGGATTGAGGGACCACTTTTATTAATCGCTATCTTCAAATTGCGTCGATAGTTTTTTTCCATTTCTTTTTTACAAAATGTTTCAAGTCTCTTACTAAAACTTTATGTAGAAAAAGAACGAGTTTATTGCTTTGATTCGATAATTCACACTAAAATATTTATCTTTCTTGTGTGGTATGAGGGACCACAGTTTAGCCGTTATATATTTTTTGTCAATAATACTTTGTGGTCTGTTTTTTTAGTAAATATCTTTACAAATTCTTTACTAAAAGTCTGTAGTCACAACAGCTTAATTTTTCAGATACTTCCCGAGATCTGGCTGATGGTCTGTGAGGACTGAGGGACCACACTTTAAGGGCTGTAGTTTTTAATATATTTGTTTACAAATTCCCAGATTTGTTCTACAATTGTTTTAAATCTACTACTAAATCCTACGATTTTTATTTTGTGAATTACCAGTGTGGTCCCTCAGTTCACACGCACATAAAAATTCAACACGGATTGGCAGAAAGAACAGCTTACAGACCATGAAGGTATGGATAATGATGGAGACCACACTTCGAATACCTACTTGAAGCAAAACCTATGTATCACTATCTCACTCTCTGTGGGCAGACCCTCTCTGTCTAAGTAGGGAAACCTTCATTAAATTTTTGCCCAGGACATCGCCATAATTGTTGCTGTCCATTTAGTGTTTTCCAATCGTATTTATTTATCTAGAAAGAAAGAAAAGAAAGAAAGGAAAGAAAGAAAGAAAAAGTGTTTATTTGTCATAAAACGACATACATACAATAACAAATACCCTTAAACAATAGTATTAGTAGTACTTAAATTAAGTTAGTAAAGTCGAGAAATAAATCAAACAATAATTACATATACTAGCTACGTTTTGTTTTTAACAGAAAAGAAATAGGGTGAAAAAGATTTCAGGCAGATGCATGTCGTGATTGTGGCAAGAAGGCTTCCACTCAGCATAGCCGTGGGGCTTAGCGTGGCGTAGCCGTTCTCACAGCCGTGGGGGACCCACAGCACAGCGCTGATTTTCAGTGGTCTCCTAGGACGTGACGTACGGAAACCAATTCTCTCGTGTATGTTAAAATAGAACAAAGAACATAAAATAAATACAGTAAGATAAAATAAACTACATTTCAAATTAAGATGTGACTAAAACCAAAACGAGTGTCAAGACTTGATGTAAACATAAAATATACATTAATACTAAGACCGAGCCCCTAAAGATTGCATAGATCATGATAATTATGCATGCGTATAATAAATTACGAAAGAAGCTGTTTGTTTAAGTGTAAAAGTTTGGATGTTTTGGAGTTTGTAAAATTGGCTGATGAAAGAAATCAGATGTTTCATTAATTTTGTTGAATAATGAAACATAATGAGCTGTTTTTTTCAGATTTCTGGGTTACTCAGTGTTAAGGAGCAGGAGTGGTAAGGAGGGTGTTATGGTGTATTTTTAATTCGTGCGCTATTTTTAATATTACTTACATATATTATACGGGACTATAATAGGAACGGTAATATATTTAAAAAAAAAACAAAAAGGAAGCAAGAACACTTTCTGAATTAAAATCATATATTATAACTTTTCTATTTATACATGACTAAATATTGTTGTTCTGTTTAGTTTGTCTCTTAGCACGTAAATCTCTGAAAATATTTTCTTTACGGCTCTTTAAGTGAGCACGTATACGCATTAAAAAACACGAATTAGTTATTTGCTTCACTATCTAAAAGACAGATAGCTGTGTCGCTATCATATTATTTTTCTATTACAGCCAAGAATTTGGCTAAACAACTTGTTTCTATTGAACAATGCCAAGAAATGTTATTTAATTCAGACAATAATTTGGTATCAGTATTTGATATTGACAATAATTTAAATTACAAATTAGGACAATAGAGTCAACCTCTTGCAAAATTTTACAAAATGAAAATTGCAAAATAAAATCAAATAAAAGTTTTAATTCAGTAAATAGTATTAACCTGGTGCATCAAAATATTCAAGGCTTTATGAACAAAGATTTAGAAGTAGAATTGTTTATGAATTTTAACAGTATTGATATTCTTTGTATAACAGAACATTGGCTTAAAAGCCACCAGTTATTGTTCAATTTTAATAATCACCAGGTTGGTAGTTCATTCAGCAGAGTTAATGCTATACATGGTGGCTCCTTGATTTTAGTAAGTAACCAGCTTAAATTTAAAGACCGTAAGGATATTGTGAGCCTATCTGTTGAGCGGACAGTTGAAATAGCTTGTATAGAATTGGAGCAGTTTATTGTATTAAGTGTATATAGACCCCCTTCAGGATTGTATGACTGCTTTGAAAAGGTAATGGATGAAGTGTTACACAAGATTTGTAACTCTAATAAATCCATTATAACTTGTGGTGATTTTAATGTTAATTTGTTGGAAAACCAGGTTCTTGTAGTAAAATATTAAGTCTGTTTCAGTCCTACAATCTTGTAAACCTATTTTTGGAGCCCACAAGAATAACCCCTACTAGTGCCACATGCTTAGATAATATTTATACTAATGTTGTACCAGTCCACAAAGAAATTATAAATTTATTAGATTCTGATCATTGCGGGCAGAGGATTACTGTACCAAACCAAAACAACAAAGTGGCTAAAAAGGATATCACTGTTAACCCCAAAACTGCAAGTCGCTTGAAAGCTTTTAAAGTTAAACTCATTGATAAATTACCAATTTTACCAATTCATGCTGAACCTAATCATCAATATGATGAATGTTTTAGTATATACTGTAAACAATTTAATTCCACCTTTATTCCCAAGACAATCTCCGTTAATGGTAATGCATCATTCAGTGATTGGGCTACCATTGGTATTCATAAAAGTAGAACACGGCTTTATGAGCTGTACGATGAAAGGACCTATGTAAACACTGCTGAATTTAATTTATATGTTAGGAATTATTCAAAATTATTTAAAAAAGTTTGTTTTTTGGCCAAGTCGCGTTATTTGAGTTCGAAGATTAAAAACAGTAGTAATGTTATTAAAACGTCTTGGAATATTGTTAATAGTGAAACGGGAGGATCTGGTAACCGAAATATTGACTACAGCCTGTCTATTAATGACAACATCATAAAATCAGACTCACAAGTCGCACTGGCCTTTGAAAATTTCTTTTCAGATATTCCCGTTTCTACTACTAAATCCTTAAACTCATCACCTACTGTTGCTGAGTCTTTGCTAAAAGAAAATGTTAATGTTTGCGATTCGGAATTTATTTTTGAACAAATTACTTGTAGAGACATAATTAAAACCTTTCACACTTTAAATGTTAAAAAGACTGCTGATCTGTGGGGTCATTCTGTTGAAGTCGCCAAGTCTATTATTGATATTGTCGCACCTAGTTTAGCTATTATCTTTAATAATTGTATCGACTGTGGGGAGTTTCCTGACCTAATGAAAAATAGTAAAATAATATCTTTGTTTAAATCAGGTAGTACATCAGACCCTACAAATTATAGACCTATTTCAGTACTACCTACTTTTAGTAAATTATTTGAGAAATTAATTTAAGAGCAATTGCAAAGATTTTTTAATAAACATAAATTATTACATAGCAAACAGTTCGGTTTTACAAGGGGTCGTTCAACTACTGACGTGTGTTGAGCTTTTGGGACATATTTATAATGCATGGGAGGATAAGTGCGATGCCTTGGGCATCTTTTGTGATTTGTCCAAGGCATTTGATTGTGTTCTTCATGAAACCCTAATCAGGAAACTCCGCCACTACGGGATCCGGAACAGCGCTCTGGATCTTCTTACTTCATACTTGAGTAATAGGATTCAGAGCGTTGACGTTAATGGAAAAAGATCTCCCGGATCTATAGTAACAATGGGAGTCCCGCAGGGCTCGATTCTTGGTCCTTTCTTGTTTCTTATTTATATTAATGATTTGCCTTAATAAAGGATAACCATAATATTTAGTATACTTCAGCTATTTTCATAGTGTAATGTCGTACGGTATTCTGTTGTGGGGAAATGCCGCCGACATCCAGACTATCTTTGTTTTGCAGAAAAGAGCTGTTCGATCAATTTATAAATTAAGCCCGAGACACTCTCTCAGAGAGAAATTTAAGGAGATTAATGACTGACTGATGATTAATGTAATGACTGTGCCTTCTCAGTATATTTATGAAAATCTTTTATATGCCCATAAAATATAAAAATGTTAAAAAAATACAGTGATATCCATAATATAAATACTAGGAACAAACACAAATTTGTAATACCTACAACAAGGCTCAAGAAAATAGGTGGCTCGTTTAGATGTCAATGTGTGCGCTTTTATAATATGCTTCCAAGCCACGTACAAAATCTAAGTCTTAATAAATTTAAATCATTCATTAAACGTAAGTTGTGCCTAAAAGCGTTTTATAGCATTAAAGATTACGTTGAGGATAAAACGGCTTGGGAGTGAGCTGCTCCAATTAATTTAGTTTTTTCGTTTAAATATTTTGCACCATGAATTTTGTTATTTTTTTATTTTTTTATTTGTTTTCTTGTAATGACAAGAATATTTACTTTTTAAAGTATTATATTATTTTATTTTAATTATTGTGAATGTGAAGACTATGTGGATCATTATTTTGTTTTTTAATTTATCTTAGTTTTTAATCATGGTCTGGCAGTTTGAGTAGTTTATGCGGCCTACCCGAATGTCCTTTCTTTGGTATTGTTCGTTGAATAGTTGAGCTCCTTAAATTCTGAGTTGAGCTGCTCAGTTATTGACAAATGCGTGCACTGACTGGACAGGTCCACTCAATCTGGCTGGTTCTTTCCTCAAAAGACCATTTTAGACATCAGTCTACATGGTCTTCACATGATCGAACCAAGATTTTGTCAGGACTTTAAAAGAGACTGTGACCTCTGAGTTTGTTTCGGCCTTTCTTCTCAGAGTAGTCAGATAGGAAACGCCGACCTCATCTAGTTTTAAAAAAAATATGTTAGACATGTAAACACGTTTGTACAAACCAACTTACAGAAATAAAATCATTTATCATTTATCTCAGTTTCATGCAAATCATTACAATCAATGGAGTCCGTGATGGGATGGTTAAACATTTCCTGCAACAGAGAAGTAAAATATTGTGATACGACATTATATATTTGTTTTCTATGTCATTTTCTCTAAGTTGGCCCATCAATTTAGCTCGTAGAATAATTTTGTCCCAGATAAATCCTCACTATGGTCACACTACAGCAGTACGACTTCATGTAAAC